>JARQOC010000004.1:442458999-442927627 GCA_033576535.1 Allobates femoralis
TCTGTCGTAGCAGAGTATGCAGGCTGCTCTGTCGGTAGCAGAGTATGCAGGTTGCTCTGTCGGTAGCAGAGTATACAGGCGGCTCTGTGGGTAGCAGAGTATACAGGCGGCTCTGTGGGTAGCAGAGTATAGAGGGGGCTCTGTGGGTAGCAGAGTATAGAGGCGGCTGTGTGGGTAGGAGAGTATAGAGGCGGCTGTGTGGGTAGGAGAGTATAGAGGCGGCTCTGTGGGTAGCAGAGTATACAGGCGGTTCTGTGGGTAGCAGAGTATAGAGGGGGCTCTGTGGGTAGCAGAGTATAGAGGCGGCTGTGTGGGTAGGAGAGTATAGAGGCGGCTGTGTGGGTAGCAGAGTATAGAGGCGGCTCTGTGGTGGAGGGGTGAGGAGAGAAGCGGCTCTGTAGTGGGTTGGTGAGGAGAGAAGCGTCTCTGTGGTGGAGGGGTGAGGAGAGAAGCGGCTTTGTGGTGGAGGGGTGAGGAGAGAAGCGGCTCAGTGATGGAGGGGTGAGGAGAGAAGCGGCTCAGTGGTGGAGGGGTGAGGAGAGATGCGGCTCAGTGGTGGAGGGGTGAGGAGAGAAGCGGCTCAGTGGTGGGGGGGTGAGGAGAGAACCGGCTCAGTGGTGGAGGGGTGAGGGGAGAAACGGCTCTGTGGTGGAGGGGTGAGGGGAGAAGCGACTCTGTGGTGGTGGGGTGAGGAGAGAAGCGGCTCTGGCCTGGAGGGTTGAGGAGAGAAGCGGCTCTGGCCTGGAGGGGTGAGGAGAGAAGCGGGTCTGGGCTGGAGGGGTGAGGAGAGAAGCGGCTCTGTGGTGGAGGGGTGAGGAGAGAAGCGGCTCTGGGCTGGAGGGGTGAGGAGAGAAGCGGCTCTGGGCTGGAGGGGTGAGGAGAGAAGCGGCTCTGGGGTGGAGGGGTGAGGAGAGAAGCGGCTCTGGGCTGGAGGGGTGAGGAGAGAAGCGGCTCTGAGCTGGAGGGGTGAGGAGAGTAGCGGGTGTGGGCTGGAGGGGTGAGGAGAGAAGCGGCTCTGTGGTGGAGGGGTGAGGAGAGAAGCGGCTCTGTGGTGGAGGGGTGAGGAGAGAAGCGGCTCTGTGGCGGAGGGGTGAGGAGAGAAGCGGCTCTGTGGCGGAGGGGTGAGGAGAGAAGCGGCTCTGGCCTGGAGGGGTGAGGAGAGAAGCGGCTCTGGGCTGGAGGGGTGAGGAGAGAAGCGGCTCTGGCCTGGAGGGGTGAGGAGAGAAGCGCTCTGGGCTGGAGGGGTGAGGAGAGAAGCGGCTCTGGGCTGGAGGGGTGAGGAGAGAAGCGGCTCTGGGCTGGAGGGGTGAGGAGAGAAGCGGCTCTGGCTGGAGGGGTGAGGAGAGAAGCGGCTCTGGGCTGGAGGGGTGAGGAGAGAAGCGGCTCTGGGGTGGAGGGGTGAGGAGAGAAGCGGCTCTGGGCTGGAGGGGTGAGGAGAGAAGCGGCTCTGAGCTGGAGGGGTGAGGAGAGTAGCGGGTGTGGGCTGGAGGGGTGAGGAGAGAAGCGGCTCTGTGGTGGAGGGGTGAGGAGAGAAGCGGCTCTGTGGTGGAGGGGTGAGGAGAGAAGAGGCTCTGTGGCGGAGGGGTGAGGAGAGAAGCGGCTCTGTGGCGGAGGGGTGAGGAGAGAAGCGGCTCTGGCCTGGAGGGGTGAGGAGAGAAGCGGCTCTGGCCTGGAGGGGTGAGGAGAGAAGCGGCTCTGGGCTGGAGGGGTGAGGAGAGAAGCGGCTCTGGCCTGGAGGGGTGAGGAGAGAAGCGGCTCTGGGCTGGAGGGGTGAGGAGAGAAGCGGCTCTGGGCTGGAGGGGTGAGGAGAGAAGCGGCTCTGGGCTGGAGGGGTGAGGAGAGAAGCGGCTCTGGGCTGGAGGGGTGAGGAGAGAAGCGGCTCTGGGGTGGAGGGGTGAGGAGAGAAGCGGCTCCGGGCTGGAGGGGTGAGGAGAGAAGCGGCTCTGGGCTGGAGGGGTGAGGAGAGAAGCGGCTCTGGGCTGGAGGGGTGAGGAGAGAAGCGGCTCTGGGCTGGAGGGGTGAGGAGAGAAGCGGGTCTGGGGTGGAGGGGTGAGGAGAGAAGCGGCTCTGGGCTGGAGGAGTGAGTAAAGAAGCGGGTCTGGGTGGAGGGGTGAGGAGAGAAGCGGCTCTGGGCTGGAGGAGTGAGTAAAGAAGCGGCTCTGGGCTGGAGGGGCATCCGATTGCTCCAGGACGCCGAGTCCTGGTCAATTGGATGGGCGTGCTGTGTTTACAACACAGCGCCCAATCCGCTTGCAGGGGCGGCGGCGGCCAATGGGAGTGAGCGGGGCGTGTGAGGCTTTGGAGGCAGAGATGCCCCGCTCACTCCCATTGGCTGGCGCCGGGCACAGGACGACGTCAGTGGGTTGCGGCAGGCGGCCACAGGCCCTACACGGCAAGTCCAGCAGCAGCGAGGCCCCAGCGGTGAGCGAGGAGCGGAAGGCACCGGCGGCATCCGGGCAGCGTCGACTTCGTGGCGGGGCCAAGGGTTGGCAGGATTGCGGTGGTGTGAGGTAGTGCGGGTGCGGCTCGCGATGACGCAAGCGTCATCGCTCGCAGTGCCACAAAGGATTATGGGATTCGGCTTCAACGGGCGAATCCCAAACTGGTGATTATATAAGTAGATATGTGTATAAACTGTATATGTACATCTATCTATATATGTGTATATACAGTATATGTACAGCTATCTATATATGTGTATATACTGTATATATATATCTGTGTGTATATGTGTATATACTGTATATATATGTATATACTGTATATCTATATATGTGTTGTGTATATAGTGTATATGTATATGTGGGTATATAGTGTATGTCTGTGTATATACTGTATATCTATATGTGAGTATACACTGTATATATATGTATATGTGTATATACTGTATATCTATGTATGTGTATATACTGTGTATCTATCAATATGTGTGTATATAGTGTATATCTACATGTATATGTGTATATACTGTATATGTATGTGTGTGTATATACTGTATATGTATGTATATATGTGTATATACTGTATAGCGATATGTGTATATACAGGATATGTATATATGTGTACATACTATATATCTCTATATGTGTATATAAACTATAACTACATCTATATATGTGAAAATACTGTATATGTATCTGTGTGTATATACTGTGTATGTATATATGTGTGTATATACTGTATATGTACATCTATGTATATATGTGTATATGTATCTGTGTTATATAGTGTATATCTAAGTGTATGTGTAGATACTGTATATGTATATATGTATAGATGTGTATATACTGTATATGTATGTATGTGTATATAGTGTATATCTATCTGTGTATATACTGTATATCTATATATGTGTGTATAGACTGTATATGTGCATGTATGTATATATGTGTATATACGCTATATGTATATGTGTATGTGTGTATATCAATATATATATGTGTATATACTGTGTATCTATGTGTATATACAGTATATCAATATATTTATGTGTATATAAGGTATGTGTAGATACTCTATATCTATATGTGTGTGTTGAAATAGTGTATATGTATATAGAGTGTATGTATGTATAGAGTGTATATGTATATATAGTGTATGTATGTATATATAGTGTATGTATGTATATGTGTATGTTGTCCTGTGTGGGGGGGATTTTTGTCCCCTGTGGTGTGTCTCTCCCCGGATCTCCTCTCTGTCTCTCAGCTGCTGTGTGTGGGGGAGGTGCAGGGTGTGGGGCCGAAGCAGAGCAGGGGTAGACTGTAGAGGGGCAGAATGGGCTCCCCCCCCCTGTTTCCCCTGGGCTCTATTTGCCCCTGCAGTGTCTTAACTCGCCCTGCCCCCTGTGTGGCTTCTTACCCTTCTTCCCAGCTCTGATCGATTAATAGAGGGCCTGCAGTGATGTCTGAGTCATGTGAATGATCACATGACTCTGACATCACCAAAGGTCCTTTAGCCTTGTAGTGAAGAGATGATCGGAGCAGAGACAGATGCGGGAGTGTGCCGGAGCAGCAGGAGAGGTGGGGGGGGATCTACGGCTGGCGGGGGTGTATGGCTGGCGGGGGTGTGCAGGCGGGGGGTAGTTCTCCGGGAGGTGCAGTGCGGCTGCGGCTGTCAGCTGCTGTGTGTGGGGGTTGCTGTCCCGGGGGATGGAGTGTGCGGGGCCGGAGCTCCTCTCCCTCTCTCTCTGGCCGGGTCTCCTGTGTCTGTGTGTGGGGGTTGCTGTCCCGGGGGATGGAGTGTGCGGGGCCGGAGCTCCTCTCCCTCTCTCTCTGGCCGGGTCTCCTGTGTCTGTGTGTGGGGGTTGCTGTCCCGGGGGATGGAGTGTGCGGGGCCGGAGCTCCTCTCCCTCTCTCTCTGGCCGGGTCTCCTGTGTCTGTGTGTGGGGGTTGCTGTCCCGGGGGATGGAGTGTGCGGGGCCGGAGCTCCTCTCCCTCTCTCTCTGGCCGGGTCTCCTGTGTCTGTGTGTGGGGGTTGCTGTCCCGGGGGATGGAGTGTGCGGGGCCGGAGCTCCTCTCCCTCTCTCTCTGGCCGGGTCTCCTGTGTCTGTGTGTGGGGGTTGCTGTCCCGGGGGATGGAGTGTGCGGGGCCGGAGCTCCTCTCCCTCTCTCTCTGGCCGGGTCTCCTGTGTCTGTGTGTGGGGGTTGCTGTCCCGGGGGATGGAGTGTGCGGGGCCGGAGCTCCTCTCCCTCTCTCTCTGGCCGGGTCTCCTGTGTCTGTGTGTGGGGGTTGCTGTCCCGGGGGATGGAGTGTGCGGGGCCGGAGCTCCTCTCCCTCTCTCTCTGGCCGGGTCTCCTGTGTCTGTGTGTGGGGGTTGTTGTCCCGGAGGTGGACTGCGGCTGCTTCTCGCGATGACGCTACGCGTCATCGCTCGCAGTGGCGCAAAGCATTCTGGGATTCGGCTACAGTGCCCGAATTCCAAACTGCGGATTATGTAAATAGATTGTAGAGAATTCAGTTTCTGTGTAGCTGCTGTAACCCTCCCGGTGGGACCAGTATTATCTGGAATATACGTACAATTTTGCAAACACCTCCTTATTTTGCTAATAACATATCCAGGTCCATTCTATTTTGGTGCACCATTATCGATGTAGGGCCTAGTTGGTCTGCTACACCTTGAAGGTCTTCTGTACTATAGTTGACGAATCTCTGTTACTCATAATAGATGTAATTGATCTAGAGTATATTCTTACTTACGGACACTAGAGGTGAGATAAAGGATCCAAAACCCCCTTTGACTCGATCTCTGGATTTAAATTAATGCGGTATGAACAATTCTTATGAACAATTCTCATGAACAATTCTTATGAACAATTCTCATGAACAATTCTTATGAACAATTCTTATGAAAAATTATGGGTACGCCAGGAGGTATATTTTCTGTCTCAGGGCCATATTCTACCACCAAGGATTATTTGATAATGTTTCCCTTTACACATGAACACGATTACTTTGGAAAGAACATAAAATAACATAAAATAGCGTTTTTACGGCTACATGTACAAGTTATTAGAGTAATATCAGTTATACACAGTGTTATCTACCCTTGAACTAATGTTTGCTCAGGAAAGTGAATGTTTCTCCCACTAAGAATCCTCGTTTATATCATGTTCCTGTAATCATTTCTACCTTAGTTTGGATATTTCCTATATATCAGACATAATGTGGAGTTATAACATAGTAACATAGTAACATAGTTTTTAAGGTTGAAGGAAGACTTTAAGTCCATCTAGTTTAACCCATAGCCTAACATGTTGATCCAGAGGAAGGCAAAAAAAAACATGTGGCAACACTAAGCTCCACATTGGGGAAAAAAATTCCTTCCTGACTCCAGATATGGCAATCAGACTAATTCCCTGGATCAACGCCCTATCAAAGAATCTAGTATATATAACTGGTAATATTATAATTTTCAAGAAAGGCATCCAGGCCCTTCTTAAATGTTAGTAGTGACTCACTCATTACAACATCATGTGGCAGAGAGTTCCATAGTCTCACTGCTCTTACAGTAAAGAATCCGCGTCTGTGATTATGATTAAACCTTCTTTCCTCCAGACGTAGAGGATGCCCCTTTGTCCCCGTCTCAGGCCTAAGAGTAAAGAGATCATTAGAAAGTTCTCTGTACTGTCCCCTCATATATTTATACATTATTATAAGATCACCCCTAAGCCTTCGTTTTTCCAAGCTAAATAACCCCAAGTTTAATAACCTGTCTTTGTATTGCAGACCCCTTAGTCCTCTAATGACTTTTGTCGCTCTTCTCTGGACCCGCTCTAGTTCAGCTATGTCTTTCTTATACACCGGAGACCAGAATTGTACACAGTATTCTAAGTGTGGTCGCACTAGTGACTTGTATAGAGGTAAAATTATGTTCTCCTCATGAGCATCTATGCCTCTTTTAATGCATCCTATTATTTTATTTGCCTTTGCAGCAGCTGCCTGACATTGGCCACTAAATGTGAGTTTGTCATCTACCCATACACCCAGGTCTTTTTCAGTGACAGTTTTGCCCAGTGTTTTACAATTAAGCACATAATTATACCTTTTGTTTCCTCTGCCCAAGTGCATGACTTTACATTTATCCCCAATAAAGCTCATTTGCCATTTAGTAGCCCAAGCTTCTAGTTTACATAAATCCTCCTGTAATATAAAATTGTCCTCCTCTGTATTGATTACCCTGCAGAGTTTAGTGTCATCTGCAAATATTGAGATTCTACTCTGTATGCCCCCTACAAGGTCATTAATACATTTATTAAATAGAAGCGGGCCCAACACTGACCCCTGTGGTACCCCACTGTTAACTGTGACCCATTCTGAGAGTGTTCCATTAATAACCACCCTTTGTTTCCTATCACTAAGCCAGTTCTTAACCCACTTACACATATTTTCCCCTATCCCCATTGCCCTTATTTTATGTATCAACCTTTTGTGTGGCACCGTATCAAAAGCTTTTGAAAAGTCCATATACACCACATCCACTGCATTTCTTTGGTCCAGTCCACAACTTACTTCTTCATAGAAGCTTATCAGATTAGTTTGACAGGAACGGTCCCTCGTAAAACTATGTTGATAATGGGTCATGAGGTTATTTTTCTTCAGATACTCCAGTATAGCATCTCTTAGAAAACCCTCTAGGATTTTACCCACAGCAGAGGTTAAGCTTACTGGCCTATAATTTCCAAGTTCAGTTTTTGTCCCCTTTTTGAATATTGGCACCACATTTGCTATATGCCAGTCCTGTGGTACAGACCCTGTTATTATGGAATCTTTAAATATTAAAAATAATGGTCTATCTATGACAAGGCCATATATGGGACAGTCTATCACTATGGGGTGTAGGTGAGTGACTATCATTATCGGAGACCATCATTCTGCTGGTGGGGAGTCTCCAACTGCTGCCGCGTCCAGATGAATTTTATCTCAATCCCCACTGAAGTTGCTGTAAATCAGAGAAGCTGGATCGGCCATCTAATCTCAGCTCACAGCTCTTTCTCGCATCTTTTCAGAATCACCCAGTCTCCTGATATGAGACCATGCACTCTTGACACTGATTTAGAATCTGGAATCGAAGAACACATCTGTTTACAGTCAATAATATAAGGCTTATACATTGCTGGTCAAGACTTCATGCCATATCTAAAGTATCTGTGCGAAATAAGTCACAAGTTCTGATGAATATTGATTTTAATTCTCATATTCAGAGGTAGCAATGCAGTGTTTAACCCTTTCCTGACTGGATACTCATCTCAATGATGCTGATACTGCAGTAGCTATCTATTGACCTGCAGCTCTAATGGTGCTTGTGTCCTCCACAACCTCACTAGGTGAGAGGCTCATCGTGTCCTATTCATGTAATGCAAGATTAAACCCTTTTTACACTTGTATCCACACTTACTTTATAGAAAATACAATCCTGTTTTAGTTGTTGAGTCGAGAATTATCTTATATCGACTTATTTACTAAGGAGGAAAATTAAATAAAAACTAACATTTGATCTCCTCTACCTTTTAGCTTTACCTTCAGAATTATTAATGTTAATCCCCGATTCATCTTGTCCACTGCTTTGTGTATGATACGTATTGTAGAAAGCTGCTGACTCCCAGGAACTGTAAAATAACTTTAATGACCTCCACTATAACATATGCACCTTTACCTCTTCAGGAGCCTCATTTTTACATACCACCTTCATCGTCAGTGTCTCTGAAGTAGCGTAGTTTCTGCACCAGATCCTGAAAAGAAATTAGCATAACTAGCATACACCTAATTTGCAGCGATGTCTTTGTACGATCTATGTGCAATCACTGGAACGGTAGAGCAGACGAGGGGTGCGTTCCGGTTTCTGCGGGGTCGTTACAGATTCCTCTCCGTTATATCAGTCACACATCATACAAGACTGGGTGTACCTGGCCACCTGGGTACTGAACCCTGGTGCCACCCAAACCTTGTCCACTAAAACACATGTAGCAGTTAATGACAAATGAGTTAGTTCTTGGGTTACCTAAGCCATCATTGAGAAGAGAGTTGTGGCAGAGAAAGCTTACCGCCTGGTGTCTACAGACTTTCCTCAGCTAGCTCCCTGCATGTTGCACTCCTTTTCATTCGATCAGCTGTTTCTGTGGGAATAAGAACATCAG
Organism: Allobates femoralis; assembly: GCA_033576535.1. Classification (NCBI taxonomy): domain Eukaryota; kingdom Metazoa; phylum Chordata; class Amphibia; order Anura; family Aromobatidae; genus Allobates; species Allobates femoralis. The sequence continues at coordinate 442,467,633 of JARQOC010000004.1, forward strand.
GAGTGACAGGGGCCCCTGGTGCCCGGGTCTGCACTGGTGTCCGGGTCTGCACTGGTGTCAGGGTCTGCACTGGTGCCCGGGTCTGCACTGGTGTCTGGGTCTGCACTGGTGCCCAAGTTCGGCACTGGTGTCCGGGTCTGCACTGGTGTCCGGGTCTGCACTTGTGTCAGGGTCTTAGATTCTCGACTCTAGGCCTCTTCACAGCTTCTGGCAGCTGCACCTGTGCGAGCATTACCTCTGGCTTTATGAGAGTTACCTGCACTCTGCAAAGGCTTATCTGATAACAGGAGAGCCTCCATACAGGCTCATACACTCTCTGCGGCCTCTATAGCTCTTTATGTGACTGTAGGAAAGATCTGCAGTCTATATACACATTCGGCCATCTTACCCTTTGCGCTCTACATATTTCAGTGACTGAGATCTTCATCTACCTCCTGTGCCGATAGGTGAGGAGGGAGTGGTTCAGCTTTATTACCTCCTGTTGTGTAATCACAGCACATCCAGTCTAGAATCCACCATCTATAAAATAACTCAGAATCTGCATTAGTAATGGACTCATCTGGGACATGTTCACACCCTGCGATCCCGAGGTGGATGTATGTGTTTGCTCTGTCCTCTATTTAAGACAAAAAATATAGAGAAAACACTTAAATATAAAGAAGACGTAAAAAATAAACTATTAAAACTTTAAAAACAGGCACTAACTTTCTCTTTCCCCCTTTTTGAATCCAATAGCAAAAGCATATTTAGATTCAAAAAGTATGTTGTTACCTGAATTTCATATTTGGAGCCTGAAAAGATCATGAAAAGGTCACACTCCCTAGGCCAGTGATGGGCAACCTTTTGAGCTTGGTGTGTCAAAATTCGCCAAAAAACCGCGCATAAATCGGGAGGTGTGTCACCTTGAGAAAAAAAACTCTAATTTTACGATATTTATAGTTTAAATAACAAATATGTTTAATATTTAACTTACCTGCTTAGTGACTTCTTTGTTAATCTGTCAGTTGGTTTCTTTTGTTGGTCTTGCTGTTATTTAACTTGTGTGGGGTGCCATGAACTAAGTCAGATAAGTGAGGGGGAGGGGGAATTCTTCCAGTGATGGCGAACAGCTGGACTGCCACAGGTTCGCCATCACTGATTTAGTGACTTTTTTGTTGCTGAATTTCTGCTTACTACCGTTTCACTACATAGAACGCAAAATGATCTGCCATTTTTTTCTATAATGCCATACATCTCAGTCCATATCTCTTGAAAGGGTCGGCTACTGCTACTACCACTTCCTTTACTTAACCTTGTTTTTTTTGGCTTCTCCATCAGAGGGGCAGTGACAGAAGATTTATAGATAGCCCTGCAGGCTTTTAGGAAAGGGCAGAAATAGGGATTAATAGGGTGCGCAACAATAATATAGTGGTGAAATGGAGTCTGTACTATGCTGCAAGATGGCGTTCCTTATGTGAATTAATGGCGGGAAACGGCACCCATAGCACAGGCCTCTTCCAGCCTCCCCCTCACTTATCTCAGTAATGGCCAATCACACATTCATGACACCCCAGATTCTGCCCAGAACCTTTCACTGGAGGATGGTTGCTGTAGTAATCACTGGACCTCCAGACAGCGATCACAGGGCCTCAGATATGCGTCCCCCACAGCGTTCCGCTGCTCCCTGCTGCGCCAGCCAACCAGCAAGTTCCGCCTACCGGAAGTCCCAGGACTAGACGCTCTGTGCCGGAGCTCTGCTGTTCTGGCCTACAGACCTCCAGCACATTTTTTTTTCCTCAGCTAATGCACCTGGCCCTGTAATCGCAGATGTCTCGGAAAGCGCTCGCATTGCCGTGTCGGAAGCCCGACTCGCAACAGTTTTTTGCTGCCGTGTCTGTGGTTTTTATCCTAATAGCGAGTCTAGCGAGTGAGAAAAAGTAAACTCTGACAAAACTAGGATCGCAGAGTACCGAATCCTACTTGTAGTTTCTCCGGCGGCCGCGTGTCACTGAAAATCGCTACGCGTGTCAGTGCTGACACGCGTGTCATAGGTTCGCCATCACTGCCCTAGATTATAGCTAACTATGAATACCATAAGGCTATGTGCACTTGATGAACATTTGGGGTGTAAATGTTTCTGCATCAAATCTGCATTTCCCAGCAAAAAGAAAACACACGAAATCTGCAAGAACAATAAAAAAATTAGATAACGTGCAACACTTCTGAAGTCTCACCAACTTCACTGGCGTCAGAATAGATGTCAAGATTTGTGACAAAATTATACAGCAAAAAGCACAATAAAACTCAATATGTGCACAAAGCCGAAATACTATGTTATGTGTAACTGTAATGAGGACTCCATGCTGCGGGCTTGTTAACCCCCATTGATGGGGCCCTCTCCAGGTACAAGTCTTTGCTGCTGTAAATCATGTCCGTGAGATACTTTAGGCTGCTGTATGTAAAAAAAAAAATATCTATACAATAAAGAAACATAAAATATGGAGAAGGAAAACAAAACAAAAACTCTTTCAGTGCGGAGACATGGAATACAAATGCAAATCACCATGAAATGATTTGCTAATTAGGTAAACACAGCAGACTGTTTGTTCCAGTATCATGAATAAATCTACATTCATGTGAAAAAGATGTCCATTATTAAAATATTTGGGGCTGCAGCAGTAAAAATTAAAAAACTATTGATAATTACTTTTACCAATACACTAAAGTGAGACTATAAAAATAAAATAAAACATGATCTGGGAAGAATTAGATGTTAAAATGTAGCTTAAAAGATACAATGAAGCGTTTGGCATGTGCATGGCTGCCATGTTAGGTGGTGGGGGTGGAGCCTCTCTGTGGGACTGGCTTTGTTTGCATCAAGTCTCCTCCCCCCAATTCAAACAGTATCTCTACAGTTCATTCACACTTCCTGTTGGATAGAGAGAAGATCATGGACATATCTTTCCTGCATTTTGCACTTTTTCTATGGAGTTATAATGATGACTACTGCATTTTTCCCCTGGACCATCTATCCACCGTTGGCAAATTGTATATATATTTTTTTTTATCAGCTCATATTTTACTGAGGTATGTCATTTAGTCTCCCATGTCAATTATATATATATATTTATTTATTTAATCCCAATTAATACTTCATTAATATATGCACTCACATCTTTTACCTTTCACATTTAACAATTTCTTATAGCTTTCAGCACATACTTATATCTGACCAGCACGCTGGACTTATCTGAACAAGGGAACTTATATATGCCTTATTTGTAATCTATTTCTATTATTTATTTTTAATTACCAGTATACTCATTTAATCATTCAATATTCAGTCTCTCTGCATTAACCCATCACATGACTCTATATTTGGTCTCCCTTTTCTTTTGTGTGTGAAACTAGCAGTGTTATGGGAAACTTTCTCACAACTGGTCAGACAACTTCTAGTCCCTACACATCACTTCCTGTCTAAGTCTATTGTCCAAACATTCATTCATCCCTTTGTGTCTCTTACCATGCGGCCTGCACTCGGCGGCCATCTTTGCATGGACACAAGATTATTAACAGATTCTCAATCTGAGGCAATCCTAACCCATCTTTCCCAAACATTCTCTTATACGCTAGCATTTCTGTCTTAACACTATTTAAACTCTCATTTCTCTGCTGTCTTACATATGTTTTAGTAAATCTGTTATTTATTTACTTATTTTCATTTACTCGACAAGTCTCTCCTACTTGCCATATGCTAGCATCTTTTAAGGGCACGAAAGCCAAGAAACTATAATATTTATACCAAAAATATATTAATTTAAAACCACCAACATGGCCCATTTACCAGAGCACATAGCATCACAAAATGGCTGACACCAGAGAGCACATGGCATCACAAAATGGAGTCAAGCAGAGAGCACATGGCCTTATGCCACCATCACCAACCGTGAACATGATCATTTTTTTTTTTTTTTTTTTAAACACACATTACTCAAAACTCTGTCATTTTTCCCTTTTCTTCCTCTTCTACCTACTTTTCTCTATACAAACTTTAAGAGACTATTTCCCTTGCCCCCTAGCAGTATATAACAATCCATTATCTTCCAGAACACCTTGTCTCTCCTTTAAACAATCATCACTGCACTTCTGCCATTCCACACAACTTCATAAGCTATTTGCATCATTTAACATGACTTCTCCCTTCACAAGTCACAACTAATGCACACAGATCTATCTTGCCATCTGAATTAGGCTTAGGGCCTATACGACACAACTGCATTAACTTCTCCATCTTTCTCTATATAGAGTTGTGGCCAAAAGTATTGACACCTCTGCAATTCTGTCAGATAATACTCAGTTTCATCCTGAAAATGATTGCAATCACAAATTTTTTGGTATTATTATCTTCATTTAATTTGTCTTCAATGAAAAAACACAAAAGAGAATGAAGCAAAAAGCAAAACATTGATCATTTCACACAAAACTTCAAAAATGGGCCAGACAAAAGTATTGGCACCCTCAGCCTAATACTTGGTTGCACAACCTTTAGCCAAAATAACTGCGATCAACCGCTTCCGGTAACCATCAATGAGTTTCTTACAATGCTCTGCTGGAATTTTAGACAATTCTTCTTTGGCAAACTGCTCCAGGTCCCTGATGTTTGAAGGGTGCCTTCTCCAAACTGCCATTTTTAGATGTCTCCACCGGTGTTCTATGGGATTCAGGTCTGGACTCATTGCTGGCCGCCTTAGAAGTCTCCAGTGCTTTCTCTCAAACTATTTTCTAGTGCTTTTTGAAGTGTGTTTTGGGTCATTGTCCTGCTGCAATACCCATGACCTCTGAGGGAGACCCAGCTTTCTCACACTTTGGCTCTACATTATGCTGCAAAATTTGTTGGTAGTCTTCAGACTTCATAATGCCATGCACACGGTCAAGCAGTCCAGTGCCAGAGGCAGCAAAGCAACCCCAAAACATCAGGGAACCTCCGCCATGTTTGACTGTAGGGACCGTGTTCTTTTCTTTGAATACCTCTTTTTTTTTCTCCAGTAAACTCTATGTTGATGCCTTTGCCCAAAAAGCTCTACTTTTGTCTCATCTGACCAGAGAACATTCTTCCAAAATGTTTTAGGCTTTCTCAGGTAAGTTTTGGCAAACTCCAGCCTGGCTTTTTTATGTTTCGGGGTAAGAAGTGGGGTCTTCCTAGGTCTCCTACCATACAGTCCCTTTTCATTCAGACGCTGGCGGATAGTACGGGTTGGCACTGTTGTACCCTCGGACTGCAGGGCAGCCTGAACTTGTTTGGATGTTAGTCGAGGTTCTTTATCCACCATCTGCACAATCTTGCATTGAAATATCTCATCAATTTTTCTTTTCCGTCCACATCTAGGGAGGTTAGCCACAGTGCCATGGGCTTTAAACTTCTTGATGACACTGCACACGGTAGACACAGGAACATTGAGGTCTTTGGAGATGGACTTGTAGCCTTGAGATTGCTCATGCTTCCTCATAATTTGGTTTCTCAAGTCCTCAGACAATTCTTGGTCTTCTTTCTTTTCTCCATGCTCAATGTGGTACACACAAGGACACAGGACAGAGGTTGAGTCAACTTTAATCCATGTCAACTGGCTGCAAGTGTGATTTAGTTATTGTCAACACCTGTTAGGTGCCACAGGTAAGTTACAGGTGCCTTTTAATTACACAAATTAGAGAAGCATCACATGATTTTTCTAACAGTGCTAATACTTTTGTCCACCCCCTTTTTCATGTTTGGTGTGGAATTATATCCAATTTGGCTTTAGGACAATTCTTTTTGTGTTTTTTCATTGAAGACAAATTAAATGAAGATAATAATACCAAAGAATTTGTGATTGCAATCATTTTCAGGAAGAAACTGAGAATTTTCTGACAGAATTGCAGGGGTGTCAATACTTTTGGCCACAACTGCAGACTAAGATAATGGACACAAAACAAACACTTAAGACTGGGGAGATGACAAACCTGAGCACATGACCGTTACAACTGTCTACAATTCCTATCTGTCCCTGTCTGATTTCCATGTTCTGTAGTATACAAAAATATCTTGTATTAATCAAATTACCAGGCACCGAGTCTCTTACTCAAGGTCACGTGGCAAACATCAATTTACTATTTATCCAATTATTATCAGGCCACTATGTACTGAGTCAATCACTCTAAGTTACGTGCCAATATTAGATTGAGTCCCAAAAATCACTCAAAACCATATCTAGTCCCAAAAATCACTCAAAATCATATCAAGTCCTAAAAATCACTCAAGATCATGCAGAGTCACAAAAATCACTCAATGCTAAAGACCTCTACTTTGTTCTAGACAGAGTCCCTCATTCAATGCATATTTTCTCCTTCAAAATTGAAAATCTGTATTACATGCTACAACCGAACTATACTACAGACAATATCCTTTGCTTCTACAGACACTGCTCAAAAACCCACTAACTATACAGTCATCTCCCCTCCACACAACACATAGCAGGCCACAGGTGACCTAGCATGATGGTTCTTCCACAATTAAATGGCCAGCAGCAGAGAAAACCCCTTTGCCATCTCAGACACCCTGAAAGACCGGATGCGGTCCGGCAATCTGCATAGGGTACCCCAAAAAACAGGTAAAGCCAACAGATTATAATAAAATCAGCAGATTTACCGTTTTTGCTAGGGAGGTGATCAGTTTTCTGGCTCGGGTTACTCAGTGCGCCCTGCCGTCTCCTTCACCGGTCATTCAAGGTTTGGGGATTCGCTCTGCATGGCCCCGCATAGTTGGGTGCCAATTGTTATGGTTCATATTTCATAATAATAATAAGTTGCTGCTCCTGTCCTAATTTATATAGACCAAGTGCCGACGATGAAAAGTATGACACCAGACACACAGAGTCAGATGTACACCCTTCCTTGGTCAGACCAAGCTCCAAGTGTGGTTTATTTTAAAAAGGCATGAGGTTTTCCCCAGTAAGTGGCTCGGCCAGCCCTACTCAGATGTATTTATTGGTCAAAGACCAATCAGAGACGCGGCATTCAAGCCATGCGCCAAGTCTCTGATTGGTCGCCATGGTTGGCGGCGAACAATCAGAGATGCAGCGTGCGGTTTAGCGCACAATTTGAAAGCCGCATGGCTTTCAAACACACACCGCATCTCTGATTGGTCGCCGCCAGCCGCAAAGACCAATCAGAGACACGGCATTCAAATCACGTGTCAAGACTCTGATTGGTCGCCACGCTGCAGCGGCCAATCAGAGATTCGGCGCGTATTTGAAAATCGTGTGCCGCGTGACTGATTGATCGGCGCCAGCCATGGCGACCAATCAGAGACTTGGCGCACGGTTTGAATGCCGCATCTCTGATTGGTGACCACGGCTGGCGGCAACCAATCAGAGATGCGGCGTGTGTTTTAAAACCGCGCGCCATTTAAATCACGCGCCAAGCCTGCGCCATGTCTCTGATTGGTTGGCAACCAATCAGAGACGCGGCATGGGGTTTGGCGCGCGATTTGAATGCCGCACGGTTTTCAAATTAAACTACATACATATTCTAGAATACCTGATGCGTTAGAAACGGGCCACCATCTAGTATAGTATAATTGGCTCCAAATAGTCCTCCATATATTATAATGCACCCCCATATTCTTCCATATAGTATAATTGGCTCCATATAAAATAATGCACCCCTAAGTTCTACATATAGTATAATGCACCCCATAGTCCTTCATATAAAATAAAGCACCCCCAAAGTCCTCCATATAGTATAATGCTCCCTTATAGTCTTCCATATAGTAAATGCACCCCTATAGTCCTCCATATAGTATAATGTTCCCACAAAGTCCTCCATACAATAGAATACACGCACATATAGTAAATTGCATCTCAAAGTCCTCCATATAGTATATTGCATCTTCAAAGTCCTGAATATAGTATATTGCACTTAAAGTCCTCCACACAATATAATGCACCCCAAAGTCTTCCATATAGTTAATGCACCCCCAAACTTCTCCATATAGTATAATGCACCCCAAAAGTCCTCCATATATTATGCACCCCCATAGTTCTCCATATAGAATGCACCCCCATAGTTCTCCAAATAGTATAATGCACCCCCATAGTCCTCCATATAGAATGATGCAGCGCATAGTTCTCCATACAGTATAATGCACCCCATAGTCCTCCATATAGTAAATTGCACCCCCAAAGTGGTACATATGGTATATTGTACCCCTAAACTCCTCCATATAGTTTATTGCACCCTCATAGTTCTCCATATAGTAAATTGCACCCCCAAAGTGTTACATATAATATATTGCACCCTCAAAGTCCTCCATACAGTATAATTCAGTCCCCATAGTCCTCCATATGGCAAAATGAACCCCCATAGCCCTCCATATAGTATAATACAACCACATAGTGTTCCATGATATAGTATAATATACCTCCAAAGTGTTTTTATATTATATAGCACATCAAATAGAGCTCAATAGTATCCCACTGTACTCACTGATAAAAAAAAAAAAAAAAAAAAGTAAATACCTCTCTTCTTGGTTCTCACTGGCTGCTCTGGTGATGCTTGATGTGTGCCCTGTACTGCTCAGCATAGCGGTCACTCAGTGATGATGTCAGCCTGGACCCGGAAAAATGCAGCAGCAGCAGCGGGCGGGACATTGGCAGCGGGAGCAGTATCTGCAGGGGTTCACCCCCTAAGGCAGACAGATCAATTCGCCTCATGGAAAGTGCGCCCCTGATCATAGCTCTGTCTCCTGCACATAGACCCACCCTTTTCATAGCTCTGCCTCCAATATGGGCCTGTCCCCCAAAAAATGCCCACCTCAAACTCGCCCCCCTTCAAACCTGCAGAACCCCAAATCTGCACTCTCCACAAACCCACACTCCCACCACCCAAAGCTTGACCCTCCAAATCCACCCCCTCACAAACCTGCACTCAACCCAAAAAACACCCCCTAAACCTACCCCTCACCCCCTAGCACCCACCCCAAAAACTTCACCTCCCCCCAAACTTGCCCCCTTGCAGCTGCTCCCCTAAAATATGTCCCCTAACCTGCCCCCAAAAAATCCCACCCCCCAAACTTGCTCCCCACCCAAAATAAAACACCTGCCCCAAGCTCCCCCCAAACCCACACCCCCAAATCTGCCCCCCACATCTACCCCCAAACTGCACCCCCACCCTCCCAAACCTACCCCCCTAAATCTGCACCCCCACAAACCCCCACTCACCCAAACATGCCCCCCCAAATCTGCACACCAACACAAACTCGCACCCCCACCTCTACAAAAAAATTGCAGTCTCAAACCCACATCCACCCAGTCCCCCTAAAACCTGCATCCCCGCCTCACCCAACACACACCGCCCTCCCAAAAAGGCCTCCCCACAACTAACTCCTAAAAAAAAGCCTCACTAAACCTTCCCACCCAGAAATCCCCCAAACCCGCACCCCTGCCCTCTATATCCAAATGTGCAATCCCCAAATCTGCACCACCCACAAACCCCCCACTCTCCCCTACCTGCCCCCAAATTCACACCTCCTACAAACCCGCACCCCACCCCTCCAAAAAATGCTCCCTAAACCTGACCCCCAGTGCCCCCCTAAACCTGGACCTCCACATCCCCCAACCTGCACCCCTCAAAAACGTTCTTCCTCCATTCCATCTGAAAAAGATGCCCCCCAAATCTGCATGCCTGAAAAAAAATGCCCCACCAAGCCTGCCCACCCAGAAACCCCCTTAACTCGCACCCCTCCCCCAAGCCAAACCTGCACCCCCCTAAATATGCACCCCCACAAATCCTCACTACTCCAAACCTGTCCCCCAAACCCACACCACCCCCCACACCACCCCACAAACAACACCCCCCACCTCTCCAATAAAATGCCTCCCCAAACCGCACCTTCTTTGCCTCCTAAACACACACTCCTGCCTCCCCTAGCCCATAGCCCCCAAAAATGCACATCACCACTGCCCCCAAAAACTCCCCCTATAACCTGCCCACCTGGAACGCCCCTCAAACCCACACCCTTGCACCCCAAAAATCTACCCCCCTACAAAAAAATTGCCACCCCCACACCCTCGCCACCCCAAAAAAGCCCCCCAAAGCCAAATCTGTACTCCCCACAGCCCAGCAACCCCCTAAAGAGGCCCCAACAAACCTACACTCCCCAAAAAAGGCTCCCCCAACCCTGGCCACCCTAAACCCGCACCCCATACCCCACAGAAAAACACTCCCACCACCCTCAAAAAAAGATGTGCCCCAAACCCACACCCCCAAACCCCACCAAAAATGCTACGTGCACTGTCTGCCCCTCTATGCCATCTCTGCACCCTGTGCTTTCTCTTCCCCTTCTGTGCTTTCTCTTCCACCTGTGCGCTATCTCTGACCTCTGTGTGCTCTCCCCCTTTGTGCTGTCTTCCCCATGTGCTCTCCCCTATGCGCTGTTCCTGTGCTGTTGTTTTCACAACCCTATGTGCTCTCCCCCTGTCTCTCTCCAATTGCACTCCCCCTTTGCTTTGTCTCTCCTCATGTGCTTAATCTCTCCCCTCTTTGTTGTTCTATCCCCTGTACACTCTGTCTCCCCCATGTTGTCTCTCCCCCATGCTGTCAATCCCACGTGCTCCCTCTTCCTACCTGTGCTATCTTTCCCCCTTTACTGTGACCCAAATCCATTGTGTGCAAGGCATCAGGAAATCTGAAGATTACCAGTCATGGCACTTAGTGCTAGAGGCAGCAAATCAACCCTAAAACATCTTTGAACCTCCACCATATTTGACTGTAAGTACTGTGTTCTTTTCTTTGTAGGCCTCATTCTATTTGTGGCAAACAGTAGTACGATGTGCTTTACCAAAACCTTTATCTTGGTCTCATCAACTGTATCCACATGATGCTTTCTAAGAATGATTTTGGTGGATGCTTCTGGGTCTCCTGCTGTAGCATTTAATTTCATTAAAATATCAACAGATAGTTCGCACTGGCACTTATGCAGCCTGAGCCTGCAGGACAGTTAGAGTTATTTTGAAACTTAATTGGGCTGTATATTTTTCATCTGGACTATACTGTGTTTCAACCTTCCATCATTTAATCTCTGCTGTCCACGACAAAGAAGATTAGCTATAGTGGCATGGGTTGTAAACTTGTTATGTTGTGTAGCATGAACAAACATCAAGATCTCTGGAGATGGACGTGTAATCATGAAATTGTTGATATTTTTCAACAATTTTAAGCGTAATCGATGTTTCAATTTTTATTTAATAATAAGGTAGAGCAAGTGATTTTAATAAACTTTCAAATATACTTCATTAGAAAATTCTGGATGAAAACCATTCACAAATCTTCCACAAGGTATCCCCACTACACTATGAAGCAGACATATGTTCTTTATCAGTCAGATCCATCTTCAGTGAAGACAGAGCATGTAACCATATAAGGAAAAGGGGGCATGGCCTACACTCCTGACTACAGCTGGTGAGGAAACAAGGTATCAGATTAACTCAGATTGTAGCACAGTTGCTAAGCAATGTCAGAATCAGTGTAAACTCCTCGGCACAAGCTTCTGATCTGTCATCTGGCTCCTGACAGCTCAGTCAAGATCTCTTTTAACCCCTTCTCTGCATTCACACTGCTCTCTATCAGCCTGCTCTCCAAAGCTGTGGAAATACACAAACAGTGTTGGCAGATGCTGGTCACACCCACACATCCATAAAATGCATTTTTTAACCCTGCTGTTCTGTTCGGTTAAAAATTACCGAATTTAAAGTTTTTGATTTCATTTTTCATTTGTTTAAGGACAACCATATTCATATACAGTATAATAATGCAACAGGTATTCAAATAAAACACTTCAATTAGCTAAAAATCAATACTTTAATAAGTCTGGTCAAAAATGAACGGAACATTGTTAGTGTATAGTAGACTGGGACAGAACAGCAGGGTTAAAGCGAACCTGTCACCCCCTCCAGGCATCTAAAGATAACATAGCCACGTTCTGCAGCACTAAGGCTGCATTCTGACAAGGTGTCTATAGCATTTATGCTCCCTTGATTCACTGAAATAAAGACTTTTATAAAATCTGTTTCAAACCAGACCCAAGACCGGGAGGCGGGTTTTCAAGTGTCTGTCTCCCTCCTCTGTGGTGTCAATCATCCCTCTCTGCTCTCTGTGCACCTCCTCCAGGGCCATCTCCCTGCATTACAGAGCTTTGTCAGCTCTGCTACAACATAGAGCTGCTGTTATAAGAGACCCCACAGTAGTAAATCTAGCAGGAGGTCCCTGAGCAGAGAAAGCACTGCCTGCTACATAGCAGCCCTTGAGCTGAGCTGTCAGCAGTGCAGCAGAGTTGAGTTTGTGCTTTAGATCAGGGGCTGAGGACGGAGCAATGCTGCTGGCCTGGGTACAAGAAACTGAAAGTGAAACCTGCTCAGCTCAAGGGCTGCTACGTAGCAGGCAGTGCTTTGTCTGCTAAGGATCCTCCTGCAAGATTTACTACTGTGGGGTCTCCTATAACAGCAGCTCTATGTTGTAGCAGAGCTGACAAAGCTCTGTAATGCAAGGAGATGGCCCTGGAGGCGGTGCACAGAGAGCAGAGAGTGATGACTGACACCACAGAGGAAGGAGACAGACACCTGAAAACCCGCCTCCCGGTCTTGGATCTGGTTTGAAACAGATTTTATAAAAGTCTTTATTTCAGTGAATCAAGGGAGCATAAATGCTATAGACACCTTGTCAGAATGCAGCCTTAGTGCTGCAGAAGGTGGCTATGTTATCTTTAGATGCCTGGAGGGGGTGACAGGTTCGCTTTAATAGAGCACAGAAAAATGTGAGAAAGGCTAGGGTCACACTTAAATCTGGAATTGCGTTCACCGCATCCAGATCCGGATGCGGTGAATGCAATTGTCTTCTGACATTCAGCAGTGTAATCCTGAACAATCCGGTTACCGGATAGTTTGCTCATCCTTGCTGCCGCAGGGATGAGCAAACTGTTCTGTGTTTTTTTAAAGTGTTAATTTGTTTAATAAATGTGTCTATAATGTCTCTAGGAGGTGCCCACTCCCCCTAGAGACCTTACACCCACTCAGGTGGGCATATAATGGTATAATCACCTCTGTACAGCAGCTGCCTCCAGACAGCTGCTGTACAGTTTTATGAATGAAAGCGCCGGGCTCCTCAGAGCAGCGTGCATACTACAGCTATTGCTATAGCATGTGCGCTGCTGTCTGAGGTCCTGAAGCCACTAACAGTAGGATCTATGGGCAGCGCTGTCCATAGATCTTACTGTAAATGGCATCAGGACCTCAGACAGCGGCGCACATACTATAGCAATAGCAATAGTATGTGCGCTGCTCTGAGGAGCCCGGCGCTTTCATTCATAAAACCGTACAGCAGCTGTCAGGAGGCAGCTGCTGTACAGAGGTGATTATACCATTATATGCCCACCTGAGTGTGTGTAAGGTCTCTAGGGGGAGTGGGCACCTCCTAGAGACATTATAGGAACATTTATTAATAAAAGAAATAGTTTAAACAATCACAGAACACTTTGCTTGTGAGCAGTTGGTCCATCTGCATGATTCACCAGTGCTTCTCCAGCTCTTACTTGGGGAAGTTCCTTGCACCCATCTTGTGCATTGCAGGATTAGAATGGCCATTGATGTTTCTTTTGTACAATATTTTGGAAAAAAAAAGACAAGGCAACTTTTTTCTTGGTTCAGCTATGGCTGTGTGCTCACTCCTGCTGTAATACTAGGGGCTGTGTGCTGCCTTCTCTATTATACTTTCCATTATACTGGGGGCTGAGTGAGGCTTGATTAGCCAGGATGGTAACTAACTGTGATTATTAGAATGATTATTTTACACAATAGAATGTTAACCTATAACATTCCGAGTCAGGTCACTGTATCTGTGTGGTATTTGTATAAAGGAGGCAGAGCTACGAAGGGGGCAGGGCTATGTGGAGGGGCAGAGTTATGAAGGGGGCTATGTGGAGGGGTGCAGCTATGAGGGGGCGGGGCTATGCCACACACACACACACACACAAAAATACATACATACACTCATCTTTATATGTTAGATGTATACAGTTGAAAACAGACGTTTTTACAGATGAACGAGGCACCATTAAGTATCTGAAAATTGCACCCAAGGATGAACCAGACTTGTGCAAGTCCACACTTCCTGATATCTTGGCTGATAACTTTATGGTTTCCAATGATACATCACAAAGAAGCAGTGTGTTTCAGGTGTGCATTTGTCCTCCTATATTCTGCCCGTCATCCACCTCTCTTTCACTGCTAGCGACTTTATAGGGTTTGCTGCGGAGGGTATGCATTCTCTATCCTCTTTCTAATCATATATACTCTAGGAGCTTTCTTACAGGCTTGGCATGGTCTGAAGATCTAAGACACCGGTCATGATATGTAATTGTGTTCTGGTTGTAGATGCGGCTTAGGTTTGCAAAACAAATACACACCATACAATTAGTTATGAATTTGTCATTATTCATATATAAAATATCTTTCGTAATAAATAAAATAGCTTATTTAGGTAATATTTGTCTTTTACTATTTGGGGAATCTAGAAAATATCTCTTGTTTTTTACGCCCAGGTTAATAAATAACTGCTGTTAGCTATAACAAAATAGAATTTGAATATGTCATATTAATGACCTGTAGGAAAATAGAAGCTGAGCTGTGATTGGATGCTATAGCAGCCTGATAAATCTCCAGCCAATAGTATACCCTCCCCCCGGCCGAGCAGTATATGTTATCTCACACATACACATAATAGACAGCTCATGTGACTGACATCTGCCTTAATTCCCTATATGTATAAAATGAGAATGCGCATAGGGTCTTATCCTCAATAGGAATCAAATCCCATACAGTATGAAAACTGCTCACCTGATTTAGTTGTGAAGCCCACAACTAGCTTGATCGCTCAAACACAGCAGCCGCAGCCGGGACCACACTTCCACAACGTGGGGGTGAAACTCTATCAGGGACCAAGTGTCTTTCGGTCCGCGCCGCTGCTCCAATGAGTATCAAAAAACACTGGAGTGCTTTGAAACAAGATATCTTCAGTTTTATTTTCCAACGCGTTTCGGAGCTAACACCCAGCTCCTTCCTCAGGGATGACCTGAGGAAGGAGCTGGGTGTTAGCTCCGAAACGCGTTGGAAAATAAAACTGAAGATATCTTGTTTCAAAGCACTCCAGTGTTTTTTGATACTCATTGGAGCAGCGGCGCGGACCGAAAGACACTTGGTCCCTGATATAGTTTAATTCCCTATATGTCACATGTGTTGCACATTGGCTGTTTTTAATCAGATGTTTATTTTTGGAAATTAAACATACCAGACGTATGAGGCGAGTTGTGTGAGGCGATTTGTGCACATCTGTGTCTGTCTGTGTGGTGTGTGTGTCCCTGGAGTGTGTGTGTCCCTGGGGTGTGTGTGTCCCAGTGGTGTGCATGTGTCCCTGTTGGGGGACCCTGTGGTGTATGTCTTTGTGGGGGGAGGGGTGTCTCTGTGGTCTGTGTCCATCCCTATGGGGTCTGTGTGTTCCTGTGGGGTGTGTATGTGTGTATGTCCCCGTGGTGTGTGTGTGTCCCTGTGGGGTGAGTGCATGTGTCCTTATAGGGTGTGTATGTGTGTGTGTCCCTGTGGGGGGTATCTGTGTGGTGTGTGTCTCTGTGTTGCGTGTGTCTTTTTGTGGTGTGTGTGTGTTTGTGTTCAGGTACGTGGTGAGTATCCAATGTTGGGGCTCCACCTTAGCTGTTACTCTTTGTGTGCATGTGGTGTGTATACATGTCCCTGTGCGTGGTGAATATTCCATGTCAGGGCCCCACCTTAGTGACTATATGCTGGTATATGCTGTTAGTCTTTGGTGCTGTCATTAAGCCCCTCTCATTCACAACTGTCAACTGGTAACTGTCACTTTCTCTCCATTATGAAGATAGGGCCAAAATTGTTTGGTGAATTGGAATGCGCGGGGTTAAAATTTCACCTCACAACATAACCTATGACGTTCCCGGGGTCCAGACATGTGACTGTGCAAAATTTTGTGGCTGTAGCTGGCAGCTGTCGATTTTCCTCCCATCTATTTCCTTTTATTTTTCCCCCATTACATTATGTAGATAGGGCCAAAATTGTTTGGTGAACTGGAACACGCAGGGTTAAAATTTCGCCTCACAACATGGCCTATGAAGCTCTTGGGGTCCAGATATGTGACTGTGCAAAATTTTGTGGCTGTAGTTGCGACGGTGTAGATGCCAATCCTGAATATACATACATACACACATACATACATACACGCATACACACATTCAGCTTTATATATTAGATAAAAGTGCTATATTCCCTGCGGTAACTATAATGACAAGATTTTAAATCAGTTAGACAGCTCGTGAGAACATAGTGTATGTTTAGATATACATGTCCTTTGAATTTTAATCGCTAATTTATAGCTTGTTTTATATGTAGATGTTGTGTATTTTTAGATGTGATTTTTGTGTTGATTTTTAAAGTTTTTTAGAGAATCACTTAGACCAATTTGATGACATTATCTGTTTTCTCACATCCGGACAGTTTTTATAAATTGTATGTGTTTGCCTTGTAACTGTAACGTGATTCGCACTCCTGAAGAAGTGTGCATCAGCATACAAAACGCACTAAGGTCTTATTACGGATTATTATAACATCTTCTGATCATCCTTTATTTGGATTCAACGTGGCAGTGCGAGCGTACACCCACCTGCCATACTCCTTTCTAAAATCCTTTCACGATTCCTTGTGGAGTTCGCAGCAGCTGCCCATATCTGAATTTGTCAACTTTAGTGATTGTGTCTCACACAACCACATAAGGTGAGTGGTACGGAGCCTGCACATTATCTCTCTGCTTCACAGATAAGACCCTATTGTGCATTGTCTTTTCTCTTGCAAAAAGCCTGTTGTTAAGGGACAGGAATGTGGACATGGACATGGTGGTATCAGTGATGTGTGAGAAAGCACTGAGTCTTTGTCAGGTCAAAAGAAGAAGCATGCATCCACTATGTTCCTGAAAAAATTTCCTGTCTGGAACGTAAACGTGCTTGGAAGCCAGAAGACCAAGAGCAGAATCTGTCTTGGAGAGCAGACATGGCCTTTATGCACTTGTCAAGCAGCAACAAATCTTCCACAACCACTGTCGATACACACAAGGCTGGTGCATCCAATCCTGAAACTGGTTCTCCTTCCACCTGCCATTACCTGTCACAGGAGACATATGACCCCAAACTTGGCCACTCCGAGGATTTGTTTAGTACATATCATTTGGTTGGCTTTGTCCTATCAGCATGCAGCATCAAATAGGGGGGAGGTGTCGTTTGTTGATGCTCAAGTATTTGAGGACCTACAGCCAGAAGAAAGCCACTTGGAGGAACATCATTTACTGTCTCCAGAGGTGGAGGGTGATGATGATGAGACACAGTTGCCTTCAATCAGCCTACAATGTCAACTGGGATGAAGGATGGGATGGAAGATGAGGTGGTCGATGATGAGTACACTGATCTGACCTGGATCATTTATCTAAAAATAGGGAAACAAGAGGTGCAATAGAGTCTTATCTTTTATATAAGTTATGGGAAGTTGTGAATATTGCTGCTCACCTGAACTGGTTGTGGTACCCACAACCAGTATATGCATTTAATATTGTCTTTTAGATACATGTATCTTGACCTGGACCGTTGGTACGCATGTCCGTGACATCAACCCAGAGGAAGATGGATATGTAGCACCAACACAGGCACCAAAGGGTCATCATGATTTGCCCAGAGTGACAACTGGATCAACTGTTCCCAAGATCAGCCCCGCTGTGGGCCAAGTCAGGGCAAGGAGGCATTCAGTGAAGTCACATGGCAGGCAAGCACCCCAGTAGTGAGCAGAACACCAGGGTACCAAATCTGCATCTGGGGTCAAACCACTGCCATGTCATCTGGGCTATGTCCTTCAGAATCTGCAGGTCAGGAAGACACTCATACCTCCTGCCCACAAGCTGCGGTTGCTCACTCACAACAAACATCAACCACATCCATCTCTTGTCCAGCAAAGCATCCAATTGTCCGTGCCTGAGACCTTGGAAAGAAAGCGTAAATACCCAGCCACGCACCCACAAACACAAATACTAAACTCCTACATTGCCAAATTGCTAGATGTGGAGATGTTGCTGTTCAGGCTTGAGAGAACACAGTCTTTCTGTGATCTCTTGGCTGCAGCTGCCCCATGATACAGTGTTCTAAGCCGCCACTGTTTTGCACAGTGTGCCGTTCCTGTGTTACACAAGCACATGTTAAACAATATGAACCGTGCTCTCATCAACACCATAACTGGGAAGGTCCACCTAACAACAGACATCTGGACATGTTGTTGTGGACAAGGATGATGCATTTCTGTCACGGCACACTGGCTGAACCTGGTGGAGGGTAGGACAAAGGTGCAAAGTGGAACATCACACATACTACCCACACCAAGAATAGCGGGCCCAACTTCTGTCAGGGTTTCTGCCTCTTCATATTCCAGTTCCTCTCTCCCCTCCTCCTGCTCCTTATCCTTCTGAGAATTACCTTCCCCATCACTGCCAAGCTGGGACCTGTGCAACAGCACATCGACAAAGCGGCAACATGCTCTGCTGAAGCTGATGTGTTTAGATCAGAAACTACACACTGCAGCAGACCTGTGGCAAGCTTTGAAACAACAGACCAATCAGTGGCTCTCCCTGCTGCACCTCCAACCTAATCTGGTTGTCTGCTATAATGGGCGTAATCTGGTGGTGGCTTTAAAGGTCAGCAAGCTGGTACAAGTGCCATGAACTGTTCACATGCTGAACCTAGTTGTTCAGAAGTTTCTGAAAACATACCCTGACTTGCTGTACCTCCTTGAGAAGGTGCACCATATTAGCGCCCAATTCTGCCATTCTTCTACTGCTTTTACTGCTATTACAGTGCTGCAAAAGTGCTTGAATTTGCCAAATCACCAACTCATTTGCGACCTGCCCACACAGTGGAACTCTACCTGTCATATGTTGGCAAGGCTTAGTGAGCAGCAGAGGACAGTAGCTGAATACCAACTTCAATTTGTCCATCAGATTGAGAGTCAGTCACTACACATAACAGCTGTCGAGTGAGTGTGGATCACAGACATTTGTGAGGTTCTTGAGAACTTTGACTACTGCACCAACCTCATGAGCGGTGATCAGGCTATCATCAGTGTAACTATCCCACTGTTGTGTCCCCTGACACAATCACCGCATAATCTCAAAGATGAAGCTTTGAGTGGCCAGCATGTTGATATAGAGCCAGATTTCCAAATGGGTGATACCACCCAGCCCAGCTAATATTCTGAGGTAACATCGGGGGATGCAGAGGAAGATGAGGAGGATGAGGGGGATGAGGACTTGTTTTACTGTGCTAATGAGGGGACTTTCAATGCTACATAGGGGACACCCAACCCAAGCTTCATGTCTGTCCAGGCTGGATGGGTTGGAGAGGAAGAGGTGGAGGAGGAGAGTCAGCATGAGGAGAGGATTTGGTACAGGTCCTAGTGTTGGGTATACAGAAGATTTGCCTTTTGCCAGCTTGGCCCATATGTGACTGTCTGTGGCAAGACCTTAGCGTGATACACATTTTATCCAACAACCTATACTGGTTGGCCACCTTTCTCGATCCACGGTACAAGGAGAAATCTCATTCTCTCCTTTTGGAGTCACCAAACAGTTTTATAATGGAATCCTTCAAGAGGGTCATTGTAGATCAGATGCTAAAAACATCACCCTCAGACAATGCTGGCGGCAGAGGTACCGCCTCTTTTCAACACCAAGGGATATTGGGGAGGGACATGAACACCAGGTCCAACAGAGGTGGGGTGAAAATGTGCAGAAATTGGGCAATTTTCAATAAACCAGCACAACACTAAGGGTTATCTGTGCCTATAACAATGCCAAGGAGGGAGAAGTTGCAGAGCAAGGTCAAGGGGTACTTAACTGACCATACGTGCGTCCTTTCTGATGCTTCAGTTCCCTTTAATTATTGGATGTCCAAGCCGAACACTTGGCCCGACCTCTCCTTATATATGCCTTTGAGGTGATGACCTGCCTGGCTGCTATTGTGATGGCAGAGCGTGTACCTCTGAGTCAATCATAGCTGATAGACACACACGCCTCTGAACGGAAAAAGCAGATAGACTTACTTTGATTAAATTCAACAAAGACTGGATAGCTCCACAGTTTGTAATTCCTCTAGTTGACAGAAAGCCAACATAATTTCACCAAAAATGCTGATTCTTCATGCTACTGCTGGTAGCATCAACCCCTTCCCATAATATCCTGTTTCCTTTCTTTGTTAGCCATGACTCAGCCCATAGGGCTAATTTTAACAAACCATATGTACATAGTGTAGAGGACAAAGTACGACACTATTCCTACCCCAGCCTAAATACTATTTGTAATGGGAGCCCCTTGGGATGGTGGATTCCTGTGTCATGCCTTCACTCAGCCCATAGGTCTAATTTTTATAAACTCTATGCACATAGAGCAGTGGACAAACTAGAACACTATTCCTACCCCAGCATAGCTACTATTCGTGATTAAAGGCATTTGGGATTGTGTCTTCATGCGTCAACCTTCACTTAGCCCACAGGGCTAATTTATACAAACCCTTTGCACATTGTGCAGTGGATCAACTAGTCTAGGACACTATTCCTACTCCAGCCTAACTACTATTTGTGATTGCAGGCCCTTGGGATGTTGTCTTCCTGCGTTGACCTTCATTTAGCCCACGGGACTCATTTTTAAAAACCTTATAGACGTTGTGCAGTGGAGAAACTAGTCTACGACAGTATTCCTACTCCAGCCTACCTAAATACTATTTGTGATTAGAGGCCCTTGTCACAGGTTGTCCCACATTTTGACTAAGATAGGGGATACATATTCAATAGAAATCTACAGTCAGTCACCCTATCTGGCAAAAAAAATTACTAAGTTGTGCTATAACATTGTGACTGAGATATTGAATACAAAGTCAATAGAAATTTAAAGTCAATCAACCTATTTGACAAAAACATATGCCAGGCTTTTGCCACATTGTGACTGAGATAGGCGATACATACGCAATTGAAATTTACACTAGCTGTTGATGACCAACTGATGGCCCTCTGAAAACATGAATTGAAAATCACAACTACTACAGTAGTTTATCGTAGATAATGTTCGTCAAGGGAGGCTCTTGTCATGGTATCTTCCTGCATCTTTGACACAGCTCGCAGGAGTCATTTTTGGAAACACGATGCACAATCTGCAGTGGGCCAAGTAGTACAGTATCATGAAGTCTTCTCTTCCTGTATAATCTGGGGGAAATTGTCAATCACAATCTCTGAGTCATTTGGAGAAGCTTCACCAATCCATCCTGGATAGAGGCATCATATATCCTTTGTCCATTGACTTGCACAAGAGATATATTTGAGCTAGTCATCCAGTTGACTAGTGCAGCTTTAATTTTCCAGTTCACAGAGTTCAAGCAAACCTGAGGATCGTAGGCCACACTCAAAGCTACCTTCTATTACTCCATGTCACTTGCCCTTTTCTCATGTGGTCTCTGCCCTTTAATGAGTTAAATAGAAAGAGGGCCTATAATATGAATAAGTGAGAGCAGTCTCAAATGTACACAAGAGGGACATCCAAAATTTCTAGAGAAGGGCACTTCCAAACCTATGTTACAGGGCCGACATGAGGTCTCTCACTAAACTCAGGTTTCTTGCCTACTGCAGGCCCTCTGAACATTTGAATTTTAGGGCCGCAAATGTTATAGAGGTGAAAGAGAAGGAGGAGGAGGAGGGTGATGCCAAACGCTACAATGGGCACATTGTAAACTGCTATGAAATATGTATTCCACTATCTGATTGACAAAGAGGGCGGGATAGTCCAAATGCCTGAGTAAAAGTGGTCCCTCCAAAACGTACGTTAGAGGGCCATCTCTGGGCCCTCAACAATCTCAGGTTTCCTGCCTCCTGCAGGCCCTCTGAACATTTGAATGTAGGGCCAGAAAATGTCATGGTGGTGGAGGAGGAGTGTGAAGCCCAATGCTACAATGGGCACATTGTAAACTACTATGTAATATGTATTCCAATATAACTGTGTCAATGAGGGAGAGACAGCCCAAATGTCTAAATAAGAGTGGTCCCTCCAAAACATATGTTACAGGATCACCTGAGGCCTCTGAGGTCAAAGACCAACATACCTATTGGTATGTTGTATCTGGCCTTGTAGAGTGCTGGGGAATAGCTAACAAAAAATGCTGTATGACAGCGGGACTAACAAAATGTATAAGTCAGGGCCCTCCCAATTGTAAAAGACAAAATAAAGTCACAACATTATGTTTGAACAAACACTAAAAGTGATATTTTTTTTGTTTCTCTATTTTTTTAGCCTTGTATAAAAGTGCTTATGCAGGAAAAACTGTTTCTGAAATTTTTTGGCCTGTTAAATGCGATTTAAGTTAGGTTTGGTAGTTGTTCTTGTGTATCTGTGACAGTGGTGTTATCCTGTGACAAAACTATTCCCACAAACCATATGTGAGTCAGAAATGCATGTAGGCATATTCTCCAGGCTCTTCCCCATTCTGTTTCATCACTTTCCTACCCATTTTAGCCTTTGCCTCAGGCCCCCAGACCCCTTTGCAGGGTCCAGAAGAAAATTACTCACATTTCCCATTGACTTACATTGTACTCGCTATTTAGAACAAATACGTGATTATTAGAAAATACTCGTAACGAGTATAGCGATTACGAATATTACGGTATGTGCTCATCACTAGTCGTACCACTAAGAATTAGCTTTATAGCATTGCAAAAAATTTTCAATAATTTACAATAACTTTATAGTTGATTTTCTCTTTTGCTCACATTAAACAATTATTACTACAATTGCAGAAAAAACAAGTTTGATGACAATTAGAGAAGCTTTTTTTTATTTGCGGTGGAGTTGGCTTTAGTGTGTTGAAACAGTATGAAGTGCAAAAATGGCCCTAAATAGATTGGTACAGTTCCCATTAAAGGCACAATAAGATTGGTGGTTACACTATGCTGTACTGTCCATTGCAGATCACTCTTAGGCTGGGGTTCCACATAAGCCCTCAGTCCGTTTTTGGCTTCAGTTTTCTCATTTTTTTTTCTAAGTCCAAAAACTGACAGAAAAACGGATTGGATGTAATAAACACCCTGTCCGTTTTTCTATGGAGCTCCAAACATTGCCCTGTCCGTTTTTGAGTCAAAAAACGTTGCATGCAACGTTTTTGGCATCATTTAAAAAACGCATGCGTTTTCATGCGTTTTTTTAACATGGGGCCCTATGGGAAACGCATGCGCGAACGCATGCAAATGCGCACTTGCGTTTGCGCATGCGTTCGCGCATGCGTTTTTTTAATGAAAATTCCAAAAACGTTCAGGAGTGCAGGAGGCTCAAAAAGCACCAGAAAAAAACGGATTGGTGATGAAAATCACTTCCAAAAACGGATTTCTATGTGTGACCACAGCCTTAGTCATATGGAACATTTCACTGTCCTATAACACAAACAGTCCTTTCTATAAACAAACACTAACTCCAGTCAAGTCAATTTCTTCAGAAGACCCCAGGACAGTTATGCTTCCACACAGAGTTCTGCAACTTATCTCAGTTAAATTACAACACAAGATATGACTGTTAAAACACAGTTATGGAGCAAGGGGATTAGCACCTGAAAGGTGCCATCTAAAACATCACAGCTCAGCAGACCCTGAAACAGGACTTATTTTTGCCTAAAACACCAGCTAAGCAGAGCTTTGAGGACTTAAAAGCGCTCCCCCCCTCCCACTGCACGAGGCTGTATTACAGCAGGCATCTGGAGATACATTAATACCAGAACAGACTCACACACATCATCGAGTGAGCCTAAACCCCCTAAGCCTTCGACCCAGGAGACGCCTGCAGAGACACCTGGAGCAGATCATCCCCTGAGGCTTGGTGAGTGAGTCTTATCATTATACAAACACCGTGCTGGGAAGAGACACTTCAATGATAAGGGGGCTGAGCTGTAACACGGAGTTTAAGATCTGCAGCACAACGAGGGAACTTACAGGAGCCCTGAAAAGACAGTGAAGGGTTATCTCTATAAGGCATCTCTGCTGTAACAGGAGCAGACAGGCAGTGTGCTCCTCTTGAAGAGGGAGAGCTGGAGCTATGACACTTGAATTAACTCCTAATGCACTGATGTACTGTACACTGTGAGACTGAGCCTTTCCAACCCATGAAACCTACACTACAAAAGACCTGTGTAACGCTGAACTGCACAGGGATCAGGCTGTGAACCTCTCTCCAAGCGCACATAGTGCCCTGCACCGCATTATAACACCCCCATCCTCTGAATCTCATTCCATCACCATCTTATATTCTGGACTCCAGATAAAAACTCCTCATATACACCATCTAAAGAATTCTGCAGGCACTGGGAGTGTGTCCTGACGAGACAGGATGCAGGACGCAGACTAGGAGAATTCCACCGGCGGTGTTCTAGTCCTCGGTGCCCAGCGACATCTGCCCGCTTTATTTGCTTCTAAAGGTGAGGGGATAATACCCCCGGGACCTCGCAATGCCTAGACCGAACTCCAGAAGCCGCAGACCCTCCCAAAAAGTGACGGATTTCTTTACTCACGAGCGCCCTGGAACAACGACCTCCGCACTCAAAATGGCGCAGACGGCTGAGACGGCTTCCCGCTCCCCAGCCTCCTCACACTCACCCCGTTCACCACGAGGAACCTCAGAACAGACCCACGGTAATATACAAGATGATTCATCCCTCATCACATACGGGTCACTCCGGGGCCTATTGGCAGATCTCCGCTGTTCCATACAGGCGGATGTCAGAGAAATAGTGGGAGAGATGAGAGCGGATCTTACAGCACTTGGGGAAAGAACTGGCCACATAGAGGGAAAAATGGCTGAGTTTGCTGGAGCACACAATGAGTTGGCGGATAGCCATCAGGAGGTAGTGGCAGATGTAAAAGAAATACGAGCAAAAATGTGGGATCTGGAGGACAGACTCCACAAAGGGAACTTAAAGATTAGAGGCATACCAGAGGTGGAGGGCGAGGAGGACCTAAAAGCTACCATTACCCCTTTCTTACATCACATCCTCCCTTCTGTGCCCTCACCAGAGCTCGACATAGAAAGGGCATACCGCCTGCCTCGCTCACAAAAGATTAACAGGGACGTACCCCGCGATGTCCTGGTCCATCTAGTCATCCCTAAGCTGAGAGACTCGCTGCTACATACCCTACGGAGAACCCCGTTCCCTGATGGCCCATATGCTACTTGGTCCCTATTTCCTGACTTATCACCGGGAACTTTGGCAAGAAGGAGGGACTTTGCCCCGTATTGTACCGTTTTGCGAGAGCGCGGCATCCCATATGCATGGGGGTCGCCGGTGAATGTGTCCTTTAGGTACAAGGGATCGCGACACCAGTTCTACTCCCCTTCCAGAATGAAGTCTACTCTGATTGAATGGAACTTAATGGAAAAAGGAGGATCCTCCTATTCAAGCCCATCTGACCGACGTACCCAGGGGAATACCCCCCCCCCTGGAAAGGGGAGGAAGACGATGAATAACTTTATGCACCTGGGGACTGGTCACTGCTGGTGTGACAAGTATCCTTTTCTCCTTATACATACTTAGGGTCTGCTTATCTCTAAAGATTTGACCTTGAGAGGTTGGAGGGGGCCCATTTTGTATTAGTGGCCCCACTTCTCCTCGTACTCCTGCGTTTCCCCCCATAGTATTGAGACGGGCGCTGGGGGACCGCGGTGCTGGGGGCGCCATCAGTGGGCGCCCACGGACCCCCCCTAATACTGCTCAGTCATCTGGAGTGGTATATGTACATATCTATGTTTAAATCAGTGTCTGTTGCACTGTTGAATATTACTTTTGAACCTTTGTTATTGCCTTTCATACCTCCTGTGTCCCACTCCCTTCCCACCCTACCCCATTCCTGATCCCCCACACTCCCTCTCCTCCCACGGACGGCCTGAATCTTCTCCCATTTTCTCTCTCTCTCCCTCCTCTTCTCCCTCCTTGTCTCCATCCCCTGTTCTACTCCCCTACCTGGTTCCCCCTCTCTAACCTCCTGTATCTAGTCTAACCTCCCCCCCTCTCTTGGACCCCCCCCCCCTCTTTACTCAGTGTCTGCGGGGCCCGGCTGCAGGGATTGGGGAGCCGGCGAGGGATCGAGATGAGCTTTAAGATAGTGTCACTTAATGCGAGGGGCCTAAACTCCCCTAGTAAACGCTCCTTCCTATGGAGGGAAGCGTTGAGGTTGAGGGCCGACGTCGTGTGTGTGCAGGAAACACACTTGCTGGTGGGGGATAACCACAGAATCTCGCACCCCAAATTTCCACACACCTATTTCTCAAATGCTGTTACTAAGAGGGCAGGGGTGTGTATGATGGTGGGAGCTAGTGTCCAATACACATGCAAGAAGGTGGTTACTGATTCGGAGGGGAGATTTCTCTTTCTTTTGTGCGAAATAGCGGGAGTCCCTTACACCATAGCCACAGTCTACGGTCCTAATGCGGGACAAATAAAGTACATGAGAACTTTTTTGACAAAATTGAAAGAGGTGACCATTGGGCAAGTGATTCTCTGCGGAGATTTCAATGCAGTAATGGAACCCCGTATAGATGCTTCTACGTCGTGTGTGCGTTCACGTGGGGCTATGCTTTCCCTGGCCCAGGAAGCACGCCTCCATGATGTCTGGCGGTACCTCCATGCAGGCGAGAGGGATTATACGTATCACTCTGGACTGCATGGGTCCTATTCCAGAATAGATTTTTTTCTGGTGGACGACAGTACCCTTGAGACGTGCCGAGCCGCAGAAATCGGGACCATTACATGGTCGGATCATGCTCCGGTCACGTTGGAGGTGGCCCTGGGCTGTGGTGGAGCGAGACCACGACGGTGGCGTCTG
Source organism: Allobates femoralis (assembly GCA_033576535.1). Lineage (NCBI taxonomy): Eukaryota > Metazoa > Chordata > Amphibia > Anura > Aromobatidae > Allobates > Allobates femoralis. The sequence continues at coordinate 442,494,650 of JARQOC010000004.1, forward strand.
AGCCCGGACCTCCTTTTGGACCAGAGCCAAGTGACTTCCATAGAAGCAGATATAACAGCATACTTTGACATAAACGACAATGCAGAAGTCTCTGATGAGACCCTCTGGTCGTCGCACAAGGCAGTCCTACGGGGATCCCTGCTACAGAGAGCCGCACGCCGTAAAAGGGAGAGAGACGCACAACGAAGGGAGCTGACAGAGAGGATACAGAATTTAGAAGCAGTGAATAAAAAATCCCCCTCCACAAGCCTAGAGGCGCAGATAGGAGCATCACGCACGCAGCTCAGGGCGCTGTTACTACGCCAATATGAGGTAGGCCTTCGCAAGCTAAGACTGCAATACTACGCTATGGGAGACCGTGCCGGTAGATTATTGGCTAGGAGATTAAAGAAGCGGGCCACACAAACAATGATAACACATATGAAAGACGAAAGGGGACAAGTAGTTAGGGACCCGAGAGGCATAGTGGATGTCTTCTCGGCGTACTATAGCAAACTTTATAACTTACGCTCTGACCCTGCTACCCCACAACCGACACCGGAGATGATCAATGAGTTCCTAGCAAATCTCAGCCTCCCCGGAATCTCCAGCCTGGATCTGGAGGTATTGAACAGACCTTTTTCGCTGCAGGAGGTAAGCAGAGTCATACGCTCATTGAAATTAGGAAAAGCCCCTGGGCCTGACGGCTTCATCAACGCATACTATAAGACTTTTGAAAAAACGCTCACCCCGTACCTATTACGAGTATTCAGCAGCTGGAGATTATCTGGACGCATCCCATCGGATGCTCTAGAAGCAACGGTCACTACAATACTAAAACCGGGGAAATCTCCAGATAAACCGGAAAGCTACAGACCCATCTCCCTGCTGAACACGGATCTTAAGATCTATGCGAAGGTGTTAGCTCTCAGGCTTGGGGAGGTGGTTCCTCTCCTGGTCGGCCCGGATCAAGTGGGATTCGTGGCTCAACGCCAAGCCAGGGATGGAACGAGGAGAATGCTTGACCTTATAGAACTGGCGGAAAGACGTGGAGCCCCATGTGCATTCCTGTCATTGGACGCTGAGAAGGCGTTTGACAGGGTGCACTGGGGTTATCTGGAACAGGTGCTGAGAGGATTCGGATTCGTGGGTCCGATCCTTTCGGCGATATTGGGTCTATATTCCAGGCCTTCTGCCAGGGTCTTCTCCTCGGGCTATCTCTCAGAAACGTTCGAAATTTCGAATGGCACTAGACAGGGGTGCCCCCTGTCACCCCTGATCTATGCCCTGGCGATTGAGCCGCTGGCCGCGGCAATACGGGCTGACCGGGACATAACGAGGATGCAGGTAGGAGACAGGGAACATGTGGTAGGCTTATACGCCGACGACATTATTATCCCCTGTTCCAAACCGGAAGTATCCCTACCTAAGGTATTGGCTCTGCTCGACTCCTTTGCGGCGATCTCTTATTATAAGCTAAATGCTTCTAAGTCATTGGTCTTCCCGGTAAATGTCCCTCGGACTCTGATAGACTCCCTGTCTAGTTCCCTCCCATTTCAATGGATGCCGGCAGGCATACCATACCTTGGCATCACCTTGTGCCCGACAGCAGGAGTGATACAGCGTAATGTACAGTCAATTTTGAATGCTCTCTCCAAGGCAACAGACTCTGGACACACCCACTCCTACTCATGGATAGCTAAGATTCAGGCTTTCAGGATGACGTGGCTACCTAGACTAATATATTTATTCAGATGTATACCTTTGCCCATCCCCCTACAACTTTTAGCTAGACTACAAGCAGAGGTGAATAAATACATTTGGGCCCCCAAGCGACCAAGGGTCCGGAGAAAGGTGATGTACCAGAAACTGACGGGTGGTGGCATGGGTGTACCGGATGTGACCCTCTACTATAGAGCAGCGGTGCTGGAAACGGTGAGACAGTGGTGGAAGTCTGACTTAAACTTGGGCTGGGTGCAGATAGAGTCACAACAGACAGTAGACAACTCCCTCAAGAACCTACTGATAGCGGAGACCATCACGTCAGTCAAAGTTGACTATCCTCTGGGAACGATGAAAGCTATGATTAAGGAGTGGGGGCGTGCGCCTGGGGACTGGACCCAAATACCAGCAGCGGAGGTCCCACTGGGATCACTTCGTGTCCATATCCCTTCCCTCCGATTGGAGGAATGGAGGAGGGCGGGTGTACATACCCTGGCAGACATCGCGGGGAGGAACGGGATGATGACATGGGATGAATTCACATCCAAGTTCCCGTCTCTACGACGCACGTTCTTCCAACTCTGCCAGATTACACACCTGCTGAGGACCCGACGTGATAGGGTCCTGTGGTCCTCGGCCAGACCCTCCCCAATACGCCTGATTATCACTGCTGCCCATGGGAAACGGGTAGGCCTGTCCCCACTTTACACTGGTTTCCTAGACCATGGTGCTGCCCTATGTTATACACATAGAGTTAAATGGGAAACGGAATTGGGGTTCTCAGCAGATGACGACCAATGGAAGGGCGCTGTTAGATGTGTCGCCCAGGCGACAAAATGTGTGAATCATTTAGAGCAACTTAAGAAAGTACACCTAAGATGGTACCTACCCCCCACGAGAATAGCGGCCTTCGGTAGGGGAACCACCCCCATGTGCTGGAGGAACTGTGGACAGAAGGGAACGTTGACTCATGTGTGGTGGGACTGCCCCCGAATCGCACAATTCTGGCGGGTAGTGGAGGGTCTTCTGAGGTCCTTGATGGACACCTTTATTCCGCTTGTGCCTCAGATGGCTCTCCTGCACATTGGAGTGGAGGACTTGCCCCCGGTTCAGAGACACCTCGCCACCTTCATATTGATAGCTGCCAGATACTGTGTGGCAGCAGCATGGAACAATACCTCCCCCCCAGCAATGTGCGACCTCACATCCAGACTGAACAATATGTTCACATATGAGCACAGTTTGGCTTTGGAACTTGGACACAAACGCTATACCCGTGCTGCTTGGGAGTGCTGGGCGACACACCCGCTGGCGGTTCTCCCTCCCCTGTGGTAGGGCCTGGCGGACCTACGCCTAATGTACTCTGACCTCTTTGTCTTCCCTTCACATCATCAACCCACTACTTCTCTCCCTCCAACCCACTCGCACCTTACTAGCCCGTGTTCACACATCGAGCCCATTTCTCCCCTCTCTCCCCACGTTAGTCCACCCGCCCACCTTAACAACTTTCTTAACAACTTGCCCTACTACACCCCCCCCCCCCACCCTGACACATTTCTAATTTCCCTTCCTCTCAGGTACCTCCCCTCTTCTCCCTCTTGCTAACCCTTCCCATACTCCCCACCCTCACCTCTCTCTTTATTTGAAATATTATGTTATGTGAAATGCAATATAACAGGCAGCTAATTGGAAGTTTGGTAGCTGACTCGCAATGGAAAGATTTCGGTTAATTGAAGATATGTTACTTGCATTTCTTGTCTTGTGTTTCTTGAATATGTCTTAATAAACATAATTATGACAAAAAAAAAACACACAGTTATTTGTGGTAAAGTCTGAGTTCTGTGCCATGACTTTTGCATTGTCTTCAGTCAGAATTACCCATTCTCTTAAGGGCCCGTCACACCAGGTGATGTCGCCGGAGATGTCGGAGGCGACGGGCGGGAGTGCACACATTTTTGGCACCCCGCCAGTGTCGCCATCCCTCATTTACATGGGGCGACACCAACGGCGGTGCACTGTCGATCTGACAGGCGGCATCGCCGCCGGGGTGTCTTAAAACCCCAGCGGCGATGCAGTACAATGGGAGCCTATGGCTCCCATCGCCTGTCAGGTCGCCATCGGCCGTTTACATAGGGCGATGTGTACACATTGCCCCAGATCGGCCGCCTGGTTTCACATCACTGATGTGAAACCAGGCGAGCACTCAGAGGCGCCAACATCGCCTCTTTACATTAGGCGACGCAGGGGCGATATCAGCGCCGATAGGCCACGCCCCTACATCACCTAAGAAATTGGCGGTCTGGAGTTGGGCTCTCCACAGTTTCACTATTTTTCAGTTTTGAAAGACTTTCCGCTTCTAAGCTGGCAGATATAACTGAGTTGGAGAACAACACTCAGTAGATTTGTCCTGCTATCTTAATATATTCTGAATATACAGTAATTATGTAAGGCAAAACTAATATTATTTCCTGAATATTATTTCATATTACTATTATTGTTTATTATTTGTAACAGGATAAGGAGGATCTTTGCATCTGTAAGTGCAACCGAGGTTAAAGCTTGCATTCATTCTGGCTTCATTTACCTCTCTGTGTATGTAGTGAGAAGCTCAGATGATGCCTTTAAGGCTGGAGCTCCACTTGCGAGAGACTTGCATGTCTCTCGCATTGCATCCCCTACATGGCCGCCAACTCTCCTGACAGAAGCGTGGAGCTGCACACAAACACATTCAGCACGACGCTCCTGACCAGAGAGCTTGTGGCCGTGGTGGGGGATGCGATGCGAGAGACGTGCAAGTCTCTAGCAAGTGGAGCCCGGCGTAAAGAAACCTATTTCCTTGTCTTGTACTGTAGATTAACAGAAGCTGCATTATGCACAGGAGCATCATTTTTTAAACATCTGATATATAACATTATTATGCTTCAATTACTGGTAATTTGATGTACGGTATCTACAGAATCCATATCCTCATTCTCATAGAGGTATCTCACTCTGCTTAAAAATAAAAACGTAAACTCTGAATCCTGTAATATTGATTTGATACCGATATGTATTTGGGAAGGGTCATAATTTAATCTTTTGCTTTTTTTTTCTCATTGCAAATAGGGGAAAAATACAATGTATATGCCCTTACAGACTTGAAAGATCCACTAATATAGATATTTTGTGTGGATTATAGAAAAAGTTTGTTTCAGTATTTTCTTGTTAGAATTCAGATGTTGGTACTTGGCAGGAATTTGTCAGTAAAAAAGGGCAAGGACAAAAGAGGTTTTATTCTGATTAACTGAATTTGTCATTTCCACCCAGTGAACTTAGTACCTTAGATAAAGAAAGGTTAAAGAACATTTCCCCTCTACATGATGTCTTTTATTCTTTAGACTTTTTCTAGTGTTTTGCTGTTCATTTTTGGCATGATGAATGTTGGTAGAAGAATGTTTAAGTGTCAGTAAATACTTAATAAAAAAAAATTAGGCTTTAAAGGGATCCTGTCACCTCCAAAATGCCTCTTTTGTCTCCTAAAAGCATCCTGTGAAAGTGCATAAAAGCGTTTTAATACTCACTCATTAGTGATTATAATTAGCAGTGACTATATTCTTTAGTCACCAAGGTGGGCTGTTTTGCAGCTCCAGGATCCACCCTGTTTCTGTGTGTTCTGCTGTGATGTGTAGGCATTGCCCTCCCCCCTCTCTATCACTCACAGAATGCAAATCATTAGTCCTGCCTTCAGTTTCAGTTTCACAGCAGCACAGACAGAGAGAGGCTGGATCCTGGAGTTGCTTAACAACACCCCCTGGTGACTAAAGAATATGGCCCCTGCTAATTATAATCACTAATGAGTGAGTATTAAAACATTTTTCTCCACTTTCACAGGATGCTTTTAGGAAACAAAAGAAGTGTGAGATTAGTGATGGGATGCTGCAGGGACATATTTTGATACCTTAGGAGACGCTTTGGAGGTGACAGGGTCCCTTTAAAGAGAACACACTTTTTTTTAAGTACCGTAAGTATTGTGTGAGGCACCGCCGGCATGGTCCCCATGGCCGGGGCGCATCACATGCAGGATCAGGGTATGATCCTGTTCACACTGGCCGGTTTTCCTGTGTTGATGCTGTGTGAAGCTACCCGGAACACAAGGTGTTAAATGTGAGAGTGACTGCTGTAGATGTGATACAATCATGAGCCTAATGAGCGGATGTGAGTGGCTCCGGAGATCGATGGGGCCCTGAGAAAAGAAATGGGTGTTGATTGCTGACAGCCCAGGTGGGTGTGTCAGGTGGGTGTGTCCTGAGGAATAGCAGCCCAGCTGGATGAGTCAGTGTGGGAGTGGCAGGCACGATAAGAGCCTGCCAGCTGAGTGTCTGAGAGATCATTATCAGCCAGAGATCAGCCTGAGAGAATAGTGATCCATGAGCAGCCAGAGTGCAGAGCAGTCCAGTCCAGGGCTCTGTGTGAAATGAAGGGAGCATGCTAGCTCCATACCGGTGACCTGGGCCGGTGTTGTTACCGCTCCTGGAGTGGGGAAGCCGGGGCTGACCCAGGTGGAGACTGGTCCAGGCGTGTAATTGAGACACGTCTGGGAAAGGAGCCCTTGGGGACGCTTGGTGGACCCGTGACCCAGGCAGCTAGACCCGGATCTGTGCCCGGTAAGAAAGCAGTTCTCGAATGTTTGTGTGAACTGTGCACCTGGTGCGTGAAATGTGCCAGGCGGGCATAGCCGCCCTGAGGTCCGACTAGGTAGTCAGTGAGGGACCTGTTTTAACTATGTGTATGTTATGGCTTAGGTAGAAAGGCCATGTACGGTGTCTGTAGGAGAGACCCAGCTAGAGTGGTTGGTATTGGAGGTGTTCCGTCCCTGTGGGACGAGAGGGAGGCTTGGCCTGCTGCTTGCAGTGGGTACCTGTCCCATAACCACGACCTCTAATGGTGTGGGTGTGCCTGTGGCCAGAGACAGGGGTCACGAAGGCTCCTAGAAGGGTAACCATGGCTGATCCGATAGGGTGCTACTCAGAAGCAGGGTGCAGTCGTCGACCTGGAGACCTGCCATGAGATGGAGGTTTGGTGGCGACTGGTGGCCCGTACCGTGGTGAGTAGGCCATGGTGACGCATGGTTAGCCCAGATTCTACGGTTGACCAGGTACCTGTTATGGTCATGGAGGAGCCACAGTCCATGGATGTATTATGATGGGCTGTGAGCGGATGTGAGGATGCATGGGATCCATGAATATTGTATGATGGATCACATGTGATATGTAAGGTCCCGGTCAGGCAGGAATCCTGACTACGGGATATATATCGAGTCATCATGCTGGGTGACTAAAGCCAGGTGGCAGGTACCGCCATTGGGACCCACAAGGCCCGTTGAAGAGTATGTAGCGAGGGTCAGAAGCAGGGGTTAAAAAGGGCTCCAAGAGTGGGGACTCCATGGTTGAACCAGGTGGACTCTGACCGGGACGTAGGTTGAGATGCGTCCAGGAAGGAGCCCCTTGGGGATGCATGACATACCCGGTACTCAGGTTGCTCAATCCCTGTTCTGAACCCGGAGGTGTCATTGTTGATATATATATAGGGTAAACTGGTACATGTATGTGTAAAGTGTATATAGGCCGGAGGCCGTAGCCACCACGGGAGCTGTTAGTAGAGCTCCAATGGGGACAGAGAGATGGTTACAGGTCCCGAGTTACGATAAGACATTATGTGCAATAAGTGTTATGTCATGTTATATGTAAATGTATGGTGTATTTATGTAAAGTGTTTATAATCAATGTGCATTGTGTCAAACATGTTACCCGGGTTATATTATTAATATGTGAAAATAAACGGGTAGACATTGGTTAACTTATAAACATGTGTTGTTGTCGTTATGCAAGCGGGTTCCCCAGGTGCTACCTCACAATTGGTATATGTATAGACTTTTGTCCAGTCAAAACAATGATATTTTTTGTAGAGACTTTATATGTCACTTATGGTAAATTTTCCATACAAGTCTAGCGCAAATCAGTCTGGAAATACACCGCACAGTTGTAAATGTTGTTGGAAAAAGTAGTTTAAGTACATTGACAAGATGACAGTCAGAGGAATCAAGGGGCCCCAGAGCACAAGTTATAATTGGGCAGCCACCCCTAAAAAGAATATTCAGTGTGATCACAGAGCTCAGATCAAGAGCATACCTCACAATCTTCCCTACTGAAGTCCCTTAATGTTCCCACATGCTAAGAAATCCTTCTCATGGCCCCCATAAAATATGATGCCAACAAAGTTTACATATTGATACCCCCACAGTAAATTCCTCCACAGTACCCTCCACATGAATAATATGATGACCATATTATACACCACTCTACAAAGTATAATACCCGTACTGTGACCAAAATATATTATGATGGCAATCACACAGCCCTCAACACAGTATGATGACCCTATATACAGAATAGAGGCCCGCTGTACAGCATAGTGGCCCTCCATAAAGTAATGGCTCTCCATACAATATAGTAGCCATTTCTACAGTATAGTGGTCCGCTGTACATTATATTGGCCATACAACCCTCTACATAGTAAGATGAGCCAAAACAACCCTCCACACTGTAAAATGGCCCACATAATTGGCCTCCACCAACCCTCCTAACAGTATAATGGCTCCCTACATAGCCCTTCAAACAATTTAATGGCCCCCATTCAGCCCTCCAAATAATATAATGGCCCCCACACAGCACTACAAATAATGTAATGATCCTACACAACCATATGAACAATATAATGGCCATCACACAGCCCTCTATATAGAATAATAGCCCAAAAATAGACTTCCAAAAGTATGATGGTCCTCCAAATAGCATGATGACCTTCTAAACAGCCCTCCAAATAGTATAACAGTCCCTTAAATAGACCTCCAAATAGTATGATGGCCCTCCAAATAGTATGATAGTCCCCACACAGCCCTACAAATATTATAATAACCCCCACAGAGCCTTCATAGCTGCTTTCAAAGTGACATATTTATTTTGTGATGATGGTAACTAGGGTAGCAATGTTACAGACGTTTTAGTCTTTTATTCAGACCTTCATCAGTTGCATTGTTAGTGCAGGTAACTACCTGGGTTAGTTAGCTCCTTGATCAAGCCGCGACATCCACTGCTTGGCCTATTATGCTGGTGATAAGTCAAGCAGTGGATGCCGTGGCTTGATAAAAAACCTAACTAACCCCGACAGTTACCTTTTCATAGTGTTACTTCTAGGAACAGTGCTGCTGCCGCTCCATGCTGCTCCATCCTGCTCCATCCATGTTACACTAAAAGATAGCTAGCTACTCCATTGCTTTTTAGATAGAATAGGAGGGTGAGAGGGTCCATCAAGTGTGATTACCAAACCTATTTGCGTTAGCAAAGCCGCATTTTTTGCATACAAGTGATTGCCAAATCATTGTTTCTCCTAAGAAGGCTTTTTTTTACCTCAAACAAGTGATTGCCAAATCCTAAATTTTCTCCTAAAAAGGCTGTGTTTGGCCTCAAACAAGTAAATGCAAAATCCTTCAGTTTCAACTAAAAAGATTGTGTTTCACTTCAAACAAGTGGTTGCCAAATCCTACAGTTTCCCAAAAATGGATATCTTTGGCCTCAAACAAGTGAGTGCAAAATCCTTCAGATTTCCCTAAAAAGCATTTTTTTTTGCACTCAAACAACTGATAGCAAAGTCCCTTAGTTTCCCCCAAAAAGGCTTTTTTTTGCCTCAAATAACTGATTGCCAAATCCTTGTTTCCCCTAAAAAATCTATTCTTAGCCTCAAACAAGTAATTGCCAAATCCTTCAGTTTCCCCTAAAAAGGTGCCAAAGCCCTCATTTTCCCCCCAAAAAATCTGTGTTTGGCCTCAAACAACTGATTGCCAAATCCTTTAGTTTCCCCTAAAAAGGCTTTTATTTGACCTCAAACAAGTCATTTGAAGTATCTGAATACAGATTGTTTTAAAAGGTTTTATGCACTGGTGAGATGAAAGTGACTCTTGACAAACCATATAGTTGGGTCAGTGGCTGGATAGATACCTGCAAGTTAATAACATTCTAAATAGGAATGAGTGAACACCTAAGTGTTCAAATTGGGTTTGTCAAATGTGTGGTGTTCGCCAAATTGTTCGCCGAACACTTCATTAAACATCATTGAAATCAATGGTAGGCAACATGAAATGCATACAAAACACCTTCAGGTGTGCAAAAGCTGCCAAACACAGCTCAAATAACACAGACACACAGACACTCCCAGATCCATCTTACCAGTCTCCTGCTGCTAGCTTGCTTCCAGGTCCACTCTCCCACACTCCCACTCACTTCCTGTCCCACCCATTAAGCTTTCTGCATATTCATTTTACTGTCTCCACAACAGCCAATCACAGTTAGCTCATGCTCTGTGAGAGCGTCTGTGATTGGCTGTTGCAATTAGACAGCATTTCCAGAATCTGGATGGTGTCTGCTCTTAGTTGCAGTACACATTAGTTTATGGCAACCAACCTGACTTCATAGGGTGCAAAAAAAATGGAATAAAAATGGGTAGAGCTCTGCTGTATTTTCCATCTCAGCACAGAAAAAGCTGACAGATGTGAGCTGCCACTCTCAGCTTTCTATATTTACCTTGGCTGGAAAAAATAATGAGTATGGCTTCGCCCTATCAATAATAGCCAGCCAAGGTAAAACTAGGCAGCTGATGGCTGGTATTCTCAGCGGGGTGAGGGCCCATGATTATTGGGCCCCCCCGCTATAGAATAGCAGCCCCCAGCCACCCCATAAATTTGTACATTCATAAGGAGTACCAATTCCTGGCACTTTACCTGGCTCTTCCAGTTGCCGAGTACTGGTGGCAAACTGGATAATGCCAGCTTTGTATTACCAGCTGGCATTAAGCCCAAACTTCTTTAAAAGTATTTTAAGTAAATAGTAAAGAATACACAACTCAAAGAAAATATTTGATTAGAAATAAAAACACAAAGACATTTAGGGTCTCGATCTTTATTAACACCTCAACCCTCATACCTTCCACTATCCTCTGTGATATCTTCTTGAGTGGAGGCTGCAGTGGAGAATACAGCATTTTGTCATCGCAGCCTCCAGTGACTGAATGAATGAGCTGCGAGCTCTGGTCAGTATGTGCGGTTACTCACTGAGGTAACCTGAGGTCACTGTTCAGGTAAGAATGGTGACCACTAATCATAGCAGCTACCATGCTTACTTGAAGGTGACCTCAGGTAACCTCAGCAAGTCACCGTGCATCCTGACCGGAGCTCACAGAGTGATGTGTGCGGTCAGCTGTTCCGGTCACCATTGTAACCAAATCAGGTGAGCAGATCAGGCTAACTATGCACGTCACTCTGCGAGCTCCGATGAGAATGCACAGCGACTCGCTGAGGTTTCGGGAGGTCATTGTTCAGGTAATCATGGTGGCCGCTATGATTATGTTTGCAGCTTTTCAGAACTGCAGTTGGCCAGCCCTGATGTACAGGAGTGTGTGTAGTGTCTTGTATTTCCATACCTCACTCCATCTGGCCGGAAATAGTTCAGAAACAGTCCAGCACACAAGGAGTGAAGTATAAAAAAACTTTGCTAACACAGACTTAAGTCTATATATACAGTATATAACGAAAATCCCAAGAGGATCAGCAGACTGTTAATATGGTGGCAAGTCCATGAAGGGCAGAGTCCATTAATGTCATTTAGTTTTATCCCAAGGGCTACATCCATGCCCGCTAATCCAGTAGGGTCGAGCACAAATGTTGCAAAATATGGAAAGGGGATATATAACATTAACAAAAAAACAGTCCTTAGTAAAGGAAGAACTGAAAACGAACTAAAAAAATCCTTCTCTGGACAAAATGCCAACAATGAGGTGGGTCATTGACCAAACACAAGATGCCTTTTTTTTTTAGGAAAGTCCACTTTACTTGTTGTTAATATTGTGTGCAGCATTTCCAGTATCATTTTCAGATGGTACTTCTCTGTTAGATGGTCTCAGGAGGCTGCAGGTGCAACTCCTGCAGGGGCATTTCCACCACCACCTGCCCCCAAGCACACTCCATCATGGCCATTGGTGGAGAAGACAATGAAGGAAATAGGGGATGACCACCCCCTCTAGGAGAGACAGAAGCTTGTAAAACATTGACATGCTCTGTGAGTTTGGGTGCAGCCAGCTCGCTAACCAAGAGAAGCCTCTGCTCCACCCAATGCGACATTCTCACCTGGTCAGCCTAATCCTGCCACTTCTCAAATTGGCACCATTGGCAACCTGATATATGCCAACAGCGAGCCACCCCTTGCTGTCCTACACCTTCATAAAGGTGACCTCATTGATAAAGATGGTGCACAGTCTTTTGAAAAGATGATCATGGAACAGGGTGGACCGGTTGATACAGCCCCAATGACCAGTAGCTTTTTCCATGAGAATATAAAACCACTTATGCTGCAAGTATACCACCACTTTGCGTTTAGTACACTGGTTGTAGAAGTCATTTGCCTTAAGCCCATGCAACCACTCCTGGACAATGGTATCGGCAAACCTAATCTCAATAAAGGACTCAGGATGGGGTTGCTCATGCAAATTCAGTGCCACCAATGCATTTTCAGACCTTTAATTCATATTAAAATGTCACAGACGCCCCTGAAGGGGAAACACTATACATGTGTCAGAGTTAGACTCCTTAATCGTTAGACTCCTTAATCGTTAGTACCACTAACGATTAAGGAGTCTAACTCTGAAACGTGTATAGTGTTTCCCCTTCGGGGGCGTCTGTGACATTTTAATATGAAATAAAGGTCTGAAACCGCATTGGTGGCACCGGATTACTTCCTTCTTTGCACATATGGATGGTCACCTGCCATTAATTCGGATGCCTGGGAGTCCGTGAGTATTGGGTGGTGGAGCAGATATAATTTGTCTTATTGTGGGGAGGTTCATGCCATACCAGATAGTTGCTTGGAGGGGAATAGGGGTCCCCACATGGCATTATCCCAGTCTAAGGCCTCTGGCAGGGGTGATACAGCTGGGAATCAGGGTCAGCCACCCCTCGGTCTCCTTCTTGGTCACCACATCATACTCTTGGTTCTGGTGTTATTGGTTATACAGTAGCTGCGGCACCAGTTGCAGGTTTAATATAGCCAGGCATGCTGCAAGGTTCTCTGCAGTGTGATATGTGGTCCTCCCAGATGGCATTTGGAATGGGTCACTTCCTGATTGTTACCTCAGGTCCTCCTCTGGAGTTGGTGCCCAGGACTTTATCTGTACCTCGCTGTACTTGAAGCCCAATCTGGCTAGCGCGGTGTTGCTCCAGGTGACATTCAGTTGAAACCAGACGTTTACATATTATATAGAATAAAACATATGCATGTTTTTCTCACTATCTGACATCAAATCAGAATAAACATTTCCTGTTTTAGGTCACTTAGGATTACCTTAACTATTAATATTTGCCAAATGCCAGAATAATGAGAGAGACAATGTTTTAAGGCATTTTTACTACCCTCTGCTAAGTCACAAGTTTACATGCCCTAAGATTATTATGCCTTTAAACAATTTGGGATAGGTAATATAATGATGTCATTGGGTTTGAAAGCTTCTGGTTTATTGGCAATATCTACCGTAAGTTAATTAGAGACACACATGTGGATGTATTTTAATGCACACTTGAATCACCCTGATTCTTTGTGTAAATGATAGTAAAGTATAAAGTAATCAGCCAATATATCAGGAAAAGAATTGTGGACTGTCACAAGTCTGGTTCATCATTGGGTGCAATTTCCAGATACCTGAAAGTAACCTGGTTCATCTATACAAACAATTATATGCAAGTACAAACAAGATGGGAATGTTCATCCATCATATTGTATAAGTTCTGTGTCCCAGAGATGAATGTCCTTTGGTCCAACATGTGCATATCAACCCGAGACCAAAAGCAAAAGACCTTGTGAAGATGATGGCAGAAGCTGGTAAGATTGTGTCACTATCCACAGTGAAACAAGTAGTATATCAACATGGACTGAAAGGCCACTCTGCCAGGAAGAAGCCATTACTTCAAAAGAAACATAAAAAGCCAGATTAATTTTTGCAAATGCACACAGGAACAAAGACGTCAATTTTTGGAGACATACCCTGTGGCTTGACAAAACTAAAATTGTACTGTTTCCTATTGAACATTTAATATGAAGGGCAAAGCTGAAAAGGCAGGTGCAAGCTAACATGACTCACTTACACCAGTTCTGTTAAGAGGAATGGGCGCAAATTCCAACCAACTATTGTAAAAAACCTGTGGAACGACATCCAAAGTGTTTGACGCAAGTCATACATTTTAGGGGCAATGGTACCAAATACAATGGTACCAAATACTAATGAAATGTGACTTTGCAGATAGTAATAGAAAAATGCCTTAAACATTTTCTCTCTCTCATTATTCTGGTATTTGGCAAATATTAATAACACTGGGGAACACAATTTTTTAGGAGTTAGGTCAGACAACTGTTCTTAATTAATTTTTGGATGCTGAATCCAGAAATGATCTCAGTTTTTCTCTATCACGTCAAGTTTTTGAACTATAGATTTTTGTCTTCTCAAAAATATGTAAACTACTGTACCTAAAAAGTGTTTTTTTTTTGTTTTGTTTTTTTTAAATAGTACAAATATGAACAAAAAATGAAATATATAAGAAATAGGCATGACAAATATGTTTTTTAACACTATCATGTTTTTTACAAAGGATATATATATATATTGTAATCAGTAACAAGTCTTATTACAGATATCAGTGCAATTGTGCTTCTCTGGCAGGTAAGTTGTGGAGGAAAAACTTGACATGCTAGAAAAAAACTGACTACATTTTTGGAATCAGCATGCCAATTTTAGTGTAAATCAACTCAAAAACCTATCTCAACAGAAATGTTTTTTTCAAATTGTTCCCCAGTGTAATTATGATAATCCTAATTGACCTAAAATGGGAAAGGTTTACCCTGACTTTTGTAGGAGATATAATGATGAAAAAAATAACCAATTCACTAATTCATCTGGTATACTGATTAATATAGCTAGTGGGCACTGCACTTCCACAATGCAAGGATAACTTCAATATAAATTATACATATAATAACAGTTGTGCAAATGCAAAAAACCTGTATAGAAAATGTATGGATTGACATGAAATAGTGATTGCACATTTTCAAAAAGCAATATTCATATTATGGTGTGTTTTTTAAGTGTGAACTTGAACAGACCTATAAGAATGTGTGTGTGAAACATATTATGGCTACATGCTATTTTTTTATGAAATGCTATCACACAAGTGTAGAACAGATAGCCTTCTATGCTGCTTATCCTCTGCAATTCTGTAATAATAAAGGTTTCCTCTCCCCAAAAAAATAATAATTTAAAAAAAAATAATAATAATAATATAAAATAAAAAAATATAAAAAAATAAATTCCCTAAAAAATATTAAGCTCTCCTAAGAGGATGTTTTAAGTACATTGTAAGCTTTCTGGAATTCACAGCTGCTGAGTAATTGTACAGCTTGATACAAGGGCTTTTTAGAATATAGGATATATATGGTATTAATAGTATCGGTTGCTATGAGAGTAATAGCAAGACTAGGATAGTTTTGAATAAAAGCAAAAACTTTATTGTACACATTTTAAAAAGATCCAGACAGACAATGACATGTAAGGAACCCACAAATCATTATTTTTCAAGAATTTACAGCATTATAAAGGGCCTAATATACCCTAAGACAAGCCCTGCCTGTCAATGGAGGTAGTTCACCATAGACAATAGGGTGGTCCCATTCAACTGTGGCTATCCCTATTTGCTCCCTGGCCTAAACCATAGACAATGTAAGAGAGTATCAGTTGAGGCCAACTTAACTTAGGGTTCAGGTGCTGTAATTCACTGATGGAGTGGGTTCCTAAGATAATTAAAAATTTCTCGGCGGACTTGACGCATTTCACCCCTTCTAATAGGAAGGGCTCATCAGAAGTTAGGGAGAAGTCTTTTGCCTGAAAAGACAGTAGAGTAAGCACATTCATTTCATATATCGACATCCCACCATGTTCCAGAAATACGGCGAAGCCCACGTCATTTTTTTTTCTGAAAAATCCATAAAACAATATAAATAAAAGGGACTGCATCTTTATTAACCCCTGGACCATGGTCGAGGGGTTAATAAAGATGCAGTCCATTTTTTAGGATTGTTTTATGGATTTTTCAGACAAAAAAAATGACGTGGGCTTCGCCGTATTTCTGGAACCAGCCGGATCCAGCAGGCAGCGACAGGCTGCCCCCAACCCCCAGGTGCCTATTTGTACCTGGCCGGACACAAGAATATAGGCGAGCCCCCTTTTTTTATTATTTTATGAATTTCATGAAATAATAAAGAAAAAATGCGTGGGGTTCCACGCAATTTCTATGTCCAGCCAGGTACAGCTAAGCAGCTGGGGGCTGGAATCCGCAGCGCAGGGAGGCCCAAGCTTTCATTATGA
The DNA here is from genome assembly GCA_033576535.1 of Allobates femoralis. Taxonomy (NCBI): domain Eukaryota; kingdom Metazoa; phylum Chordata; class Amphibia; order Anura; family Aromobatidae; genus Allobates; species Allobates femoralis. The sequence continues at coordinate 442,510,841 of JARQOC010000004.1, forward strand.
CCTGAGCTGAACCCTGCTGTCAGCCAGACTTGCTCTGCTGCCGGAGATTCCCGAGTGGTCACGGAAGTTAATTTATTCACTGCTTCTGTCAGCGCTCGGGAATCTCTGGAAAGAGCAGCAGAGAGACTCGGGGAGCGAGTCTGCGGCCGGCGCCGGCGGAGGCAGCGGTAAGTAGCCGGCCGGGCCGGTGCATCCCCCCCTCTCCCCCCTCACCCCGCTCCCCCCCTCCCCGGCTTTTTGCCGCTGGCTTTAAAAGAATAACATGGGGAATGGCAGGTTTTTCCTCTGCTGCCAGACCCCTTATAGGGTCCGGCAGCAGAGGAATCGCTGCAATACTCGTTCCCCTTTCATTTACATTGGACTTGCTAGACTCGCAACGAGTAGCGAGTCCTGGACTCAGACTCGTCAGAGTCTAGCGAGTCCGAGTAATTTAGGATTCGCCCATCAGCCCGTCAAATCTATCTTCTGACCCATTTTGCCTAAGGAAAGTCATTTGCCTAATAATTAAGCACCCCTTATATAGGGTGTTGATGTCATTACACCAGACCCCTCTTCATTACAGAGATGCACATCACCTGATTTACTTAATTGTTAGTTGGCTCTCAAGACTATACAGCTTGGAGTAGGACAACATGTATAAAAAGTATCATGTGATCAAAATACTCATTTGCCTAATAATTCTGCACACAGTGTATATTTTTGCAGGTGGTACAGGTGGCCAATTTAAATTTTTTCTATGTGACCCATGAACTTTTTTGTGCCCCTGCCATTGAACTATGAAACTGCACTAACATGATAGATCTCCCAATGGAAAGAAAGTACTGCTAAATTGTCCAGAGCCTAAGTGCACAATAGCGAGAGATGGGTTTAACTAAATAAAAAAAAACTTGATCTGGGTTGAGAAAAAAATAAAACCTAGTAAAATGTTACTAAACAAGCTGTGAGCCCGATTCTAAAGAATCGGGAGTCTAGAATCTGTATATAATTTTTTAAAGAGTTTTAAATAATAGACTTAAACACCAGATATATGACTAAGTAGGTGATGTAGGCAAAACTGTGAGGGTAGCAATATAGTGGAGGTGTAGAAAGAGTTAATGTCCGACTAACAGGACTATAACAGAGTAGGAACTTATGATATTAAAAATGTTATTGAAGGAGTTAATGTCCCACAGACACTCCCACAACAGACTCAGCACTGTAAATTATATCCAAAATGGTGTTCAAGGGGTTAATGTAGCAGTGGCAATAGTTATAAACACTACCAAATATGCAGTTAATGCTGAACTGGTATATAATGGGTTAATTTCGCAGTGTCATTACAACTATACACTGTGTAATAGAAATAACAACAATAATGGAATATAAGGGGTTAATGTTCCTACTGGCAGTAGTAATAGAGACTACAAAGTATGGAGTTAAGGCAGAAATGGTATATAAGGGGTTAACTTCGCAGTGGCAGTACAACTACACACTGTGTAATAGAAATTAGAGATAAAACGGAATGTAAGGGGTTAATGTTGCTACTGTCATGAGTACAATAAGAGAAGCGCCTCACTTTGCATTGAGATACATGGAGGACTTTGAGTTTCAAATTTAGCGGTGTAAGTGAGGCGCGAAGCTCATTGGTCGGTGTGTGCTGGCGCCAACCAATGAGCTTCGCGCCTCACTTACAGTGGTAAATTTAAAACTCAAAGTCCTCCATGTTTCTGAATAGGAAGGGAGGCGCGAAGCTCATTGGTCGGTGTGTGCTGGCGCCGACCAATGAGCTTCGCGCCTCACTTACAGGAGAGAGAGAGATTTACTAATAGGGGAGTGCGATGAAATGAATTGTGTGTATAGAGGTGTCTCAGTGGTTAGCACTGCGCGGTGGCTCAGTGGTTAGCACTGCGCGGTGGCTCAGTGGTTAGCACTGCGCGGTGGCTCAGTGGTTAGCACTGCGCGGTGGCTCAGTGGTTAGCACTACGCGGTGGCTCAGTGGTTATCAGTGAGTGCGGTGGCTCAGTGGTTAGCAGTGAGTGCGGTGGCTCAGTGGTTAGCACTGAGTGCGGTGGCTCAGTGGTTAGCAGTGAGTGCGGTGAGATTGGTCAGCACAGTGTCGTGGGCAGAGTGGTCAGCGCAGCGCCGTGGGCAGAGTGGTCAGCGCATCGGCGTGGGCAGAGTGGTCAGCGCAGCGCCGTGGGCAGAGTGGTCATCACACACATACACACACACATACACACACTTCGCTATACTTACCACCGGCCCTGCAACTTCCCCGCCACCTGGATCCACATGTCGACATGTCGCCGCCCCCGGACGACTGGATCCAATATAGCGTCTGGGAAGTCTGGCGAGACTTCCCGGACGGCATCTTGGACAAAGTATGTTGGCGGCCCCGGACGACTGGATCCAATATGTCGGGGAAGTTTGGCGAGACTTCTTGGACGCTATATTGGATCCAGTAGTTCGGGGGCGGCGACATGTCGACTGAGGATCCAGGCGGCGGACGCAGGGCCAGTGGTAAGTATAGCGGAGTGTGTGTGTGTGTGTGTATGTGTGTGTACAAAGTGACGGAAGTGCGGACAAAGTGACGGAAGTGCGGACAAAGTGACGGAAGTGCCTACATACACACACATATATACACATACTGTACATTGCATATGGAGGGGTGAGGAGAGCGGAGGCTGGAGGGGTGAGGAGAGCGGAGGCTGGAGGGCAGAGGACAGGGGAGGCTGGAGGGCAGAGGAGAGGTGAGGCTGGTGGGCAGAGAAGAGGGGAGGCTGGAGGGCAGAGGACAGGGGAAGCTGGAGGGCAGAGGACAGGGGAGGCTGGAGGGGCGACATCACGCCACCTCTCCTCCTCCTACAGGCTGCATACCTCTCTCCCTCGGTGTAGGCTGCACAGCAGCGGTGTTCGTATCCCGGGGCCACTTGGCCTCCTGCCGTCCGGCAGAGGACTGGGCCCCGGAGGCTGGTGGCAGTGCAGGAGCGGAGGGTGATCCATGCGGCCGCCATTGCGCAGCTCCGGGCGCTGGAAGTGAGAGGGAGGAGCCAGGACTTGTGAAAGCAGCCGCAGGTAATGGTGGTCATCTCCCGAAGTGGTGTGTGGCGAACGGGAGACGACCGGCTAATGCCGGTCGTCTCTCGCCCGTGATGTGTGGGTGTTTTGGGCAGTGTTGGGGCGGCCGTAAGCGTGGCGGGGCTGGCTGAGTCCCACTCTGCTTACGGCCGCCATCTTGGTCCACCCTGAGCGGGTGTAGTGCCCAAGCCACTTCCGTCCGGTGACGTAATTTTTGTCACTTGAAGACGGAAGTGGCTTCGGCTTTTATATATGGCGGCCCGATTCTAAAGAATCGGGTAGTGTAGAATATGTATGTAGTTGACATACTGTGACTGACAGAACTTGTTAAGTCAACATGAGTGAAGTACATATATATATATATAGCAGCACTATGGTATATGGTGGTAATTAGAGCACATGTATAGCAGCACTATAGTATATGACAGTAAATTATAGGACATGTATAGCAGCACTATGGTATATGGCAATACTCTGGTCACCGCGGTCCCCCACTCCTCCTGGCCCCCGGTCGTCCACAGTAAAAGTAAAAAAATCCTCAGTGAGGATACTCACCTGTCCGCCGGCTTGCTCCACCTCCGCCTTCTAGGTCCTACAGGCCTTTAGGACCTGTCGTTGCCTGGGAAACCGATCAGCTGAGGAGGGGAGGGGGGCAGGATTGTGTCGGGGGGGGGCAGAATGGAGCGAGTGGGCAGGATGGGAGCGAGGAGGAGCGGAGGGCAGGATGGAGCGGGAAGGGGGGGCAGGGATGGAGCCGGAGGGGGCAGGATGGAGCCGGGGGAAACAGGATGGAGCCAGGGGAAACAGGATGAAGTCGGGGGAAACAGGATGGAGCCGGGGGGAACAGGATGGAGCCGAGGGGAACAGGATGGAGCCGGGGGGAACAGGATGGAGCCGGGGGAGGGGGGCAGGATGGAGCGAGCGGGGCAGGATGGAGCCGGGGGAGCAAGAACAGCGGGGTGCAGGATTGATCGAGCGGGGCAGGATGGATCGAGCGGGGCAGGATGGAGCCGGAGGAGCAGGATGAAGCCGTAGGGGCAGGATTGAGCAGGATGGAGCCGGAGGAGCAGGATGGAGCCAGATGAGCAGAATGGAGCAAGCGGGGCAGGATAGAGCAAGCAGGAGGGATTGAAGGATGGAGCCGGGGGAGCAAGAACAGCGGGGGGCAGGATGGAGCGAGCAGTGCAGGATGGAGCGAGCAGGGCAGGATGGAGTGAGCGGGGCAGGATGGAGCGAGTGGGGCAGGATGGAGCAAGCGGGGCAGGATGGTGGGGGGCAGAGCAGGATGGGGGGGCGGGGCAGGATGGAGGCGGCGGGGCAGGATGGAGCCTGAGGGGAGGATGGAGCCGGAGGGGCAGGATGGAGCCAGAGGGGCAGGATGGAGACGGAGGGGCAGGATGGAGGTGAGTGGCGCAGGATGGAGCGAGCGAGGCAGGATGGAGAAGGCGGGGCAGGATGGAGACGGCAGGGCAGGATGGTGGCGGGGGGGAGGATGGAGCCGGGGGGCAAAATGTTGGCGGGGGGGCAGGATGGTGGTGGGGGTGCGGGATGGAGTCGGGGGGGCAGGATGGTGTGGGGGGGGCAGGATGGATACGGGGAGCAGGATGGAGGCGCTCCTCCTGACCCCCTCCGCTCCCGCGGCCCCCATCCCTCTGGCCCTCCACTCCCTGCAGCCCCCCTCGCTCTGGCCTTGCACCCCCCCCCCCGCTCCTTCATGGTGATAATAAAAAAAAAAAAACCTCAGTGAGGATACTTACCCTCCGCCGGCTCGCTCCACCTGTGTTGTAGCTCCCAGGACAGGAGCTGTCGTTGGCTGGGAAACCGATCAGCTGGGGGTCAGTGGGCAAAGCGGGGGTCAGTGGGCAGAGTGGGGGATCAGTGGTCAGAGCAGGGATTAGTGGGCACAGTCATTGGGCAGAGCAGGGGTCAGTGGGCATAATTAGTAGGCAGAGCAGGGTCAGTAGGCAGAGCTGGGGTCTGTGGGCAGAGCTGGGGGCAGTGGGCATGTTCAGTAGCCAGAGGGGGGGTCAGTGGGCAGAGCAGGGTCAGTGGGCAGAGAGGGGGTCAGTGGGCCGAGCGGGGGGTCAATGGGCAGAGCAGGGTCAGTGAGCAGGATTGGGGGGTCAGTGGGCAGAGCAGGGTTAGAGCGGGGGTCAGTGGGCAGAGCAGGGGTTAGTGGGCACAGTCAGTAGGCACAGCAGGGGTTAGTGGGAAAAATCAGTGGGCAGAGCAGGTGTGAGTGGGCAGAGCAGGGGTGAGTGGGCACAGTCAGTGAGCAGAGCAGGGGTCAGCGGGCAGAGCGGGGGTGACTAGGCAGAGCAGGGTTTAGTGGGCATAGCAAGGGTTATTGGACACAGTCAGTGGGCAGAGCAGGGGTTAGTGAGCAGAGCGGCGGTCAGTGGGCACAGTCAGTGGGCAGAGAAGGGTCAGTGGGTAGAGCATGGGTCAGTGGGCACGGTCAGTTGGCAGAGCAGGGGTCAGTGGGCATGGTGAAAGGGCAGAGCGGGGGGTCAGTGAACAGAGGGTGGTCAGTGGGCAGAGCAGGGTCAGTGGGCAAAGCAGGGGTCAGTGGGCAGAGCGGGGGTCAGTGGGCAGAGCGGGAGTAAATGAGCAGAGCAGGGTCAGTAGGCAGTGTGAGGGGTCAGTGGGCAGAGCATGGTCAGTGGGCAGTGTGAGGGGTCAGTGGGCAGAGCATGTTCAGTGGGCAGTGTGAGTGGTCAGTGGGCAGTGTGAGGGGTCAGTGGGCAGAGCAGCAGGGTGAGTGTAAGGGGTGAGTGGGCAGAGCAGGGTCAGTGGGCCGTGTGAGGGGTCAGTGGGCAGAGCAGGGTCAGTGGGCAGTGTAAGTGGTCAGTGAGCAGAGCAGGGTCAGTGTGCAGAGCAGGCTCAGTGGGCAGTGAGGGGTCAGTGGGCAGAGCATGGTCAGTGGGCAGAGCAGGGTCAGTGGGCAGTGTGAGGGGTCAGTGGGCCGAGCAGGGTCAGTGGGCAGAGCAGGGTCAGTGGGCAGTGAGGGGTCAGTGGGCAGAGCATGTTCAGTGGGCAGAGCAGGGTCAGTGGGCAGTGTGAGGGGTCAGTGGGCCAAGCAGGGTCACTGGGCAGAGCAGGGTCAGTGGGCAGTGAGGGGTCAGTGGGCAGAGCATGGTCAGTGGGCAGAGCAGGGTGAGTGGGCAGTGTGAGGGGTCAGTGGGCAGAGCATGGTCAGTGGGCAGAGCAGGGTCAGTGGGCAGTGTGAGGGGTCAGTGGGCCGAGCAGGGTCAGTGGGCAGAGCATGGTCAGTGGGCAGAGTGGGGGTCAGTGGGCAGAGAGGGGTCAGTGGGCAGAGAGGGGGTCAGTGAGCAGAGAGGGGGTCAGTGGGCAGAGAGTGGGGGTCAGTGGGCAGAGCAGGATCAGTGGGCAGAGCAGGGTCAGTGGACAGAGTGGGGGTGAGGGGGCAGAGAGGGGGTCAGTGGGCAGAGTCGGCGGGTCAGTGTGCAGAGTGGGGGTCAGTGGGCAGAGCAGGGTCATGGGCAGAGTGGGGGTCAGTGGGCAGAGCGGGGGGTGAGGGAGCAGAGCGTGGGTCAGTGGGCAGCGCAGGGGGATCAGTAGACAGAGGAGGTTAGATCGGGACAGGACCTTTGATGACGTCACGGTCATGTGATCTGTGACTCCACCCATCATCGTGACGTCATCAGAGGTCCTGAAGCACCATGAAAAGAGATCGTGCAGCGGCGGCTGGCTGGAGGGAGCTGTGGTAACAGGCGGGGAGGGGGGGTAACCGGACAGTGGAGGGGGGCTGTGGTGACAGGCGGGGGGTGACCGGACAGTGGAGGGGGGTGATCGGGCAGCGGAGGGGCTGTGGTGATAGGCTGGGGGTGACCGGGCAGTGGAGGGGGGCTATGGTGACAGGCAGGGGGGGGATCGGGCAGCGGGGGGAACTGTGGTGACAGGCGGGGGGTGACCGGGCAGGGAGCGCGGGCAGGAGGAGCTTCACTTGCAGTGAAAGCTTCACTTGCAATGTCCGGGATATATCTAATATATAATCAATCACCCTAATGCACTTATTCTGTGAAGACTTGCAAAGCCATTGCGAGTTAGGCTTTGCGAGGCAGCCACGGACACGACGACGGAAACAGTGCCGAAACTTACGGAAGTGCGTTAGGGTGATTATATATTAGATGTCTATAAAAGAGATGTTGTTGACTTTTAACCATAACGGAAATATTTCAGTGGGATTAACCCTCCTAAGCCATCTATATGGGTATATAGGTCATAGAGAGCTAAATACAGTAAAACGATACCTTTTTATCTGTGAAGTGAAGTCGAATTCCAGAGAAATCCATGTTTTTTCTTATATGGCTATTCGCTGGACACAGATCTCTGTAGGCATCTGCCTCCAGGGCTTTTTTAAATGAAAAGGGGCATTGATTATTTTTTATCATGTATTATTCTCATTATTTTCCTACATGTTTACAGGTATAATATATAACCATACTTTTGGTGTATATACTGTCAATTATTTTCTATGTTAGTTTTATACAGCTCTTGTTGTTAGGGCAACATTTCAAGAGTACTCAGTCGTCTGTGACTACCATTTTTTTTTATAAGAAATCAATTTCCCCTTAAAGACCTGACTTTCTAGCAAACATTGGGTCAAAATATCTGAGTTGTGGGATCCCAACATGCAACATGCACAACTCTTTAGGGATCCCGCAATTGTTATCACAAGATTGGACCACTCGCATGACACTCGATTCATGCCCGCAGCAGAGATTGAGCCATGTGGCATTAGCATATCGCTAATCATACATTAAATTATTATGGAAACACATTTTGACTCACTTGTGATAAATCACAAATGAGAATCACCTGTGATAAACTGTCGGTGCCATGTGACTTGAATTAACCAATAAGTGATGACTTCTGTGATTAAGAGATCCACATGCTAGTCCTTGACCCTTTGTCACAATTGTGAAGACAAAGGAGCCATTTAAAGACATCAAAACTACCATTATTAGCAAGCACAAGACCTCCAAAGAGTATAAGGCCATCTCAAAAGACGTTGGTATCCCAGTTTCAACAGTGCACAATGTGAAGTTTGCCAAGCATGCATGGAACTGTCAAGACCTACCTAGACGTAAGGTAAAGAGGAAAATTAACAAGAGATCTTCGAAGGTTAGTATGAATGGTAGAAAAAACACCATGTCAAAAATCCAAAGATCTGACGATCAACGTGGAACAATCTGGGTCATAGTTTCAACAAGTACCTTGTGCCGCACATTACACCAATTAGAGCTTTATGGGAAAACGCCAAGGAAAAAATCATTGCTGAAGAAAAGACATAGAAAGAAACGACTGATCTTTCCCAAAGAGTACCTTGACAAACCACAAACCTTCTTGGAAAATGTTCTGTGAACAGATGAAACAAAAATAGACCTTTCTGTCAATGCAAAGCAACAATTTGTTTACAGATGATGCAATAAAACTTAAAAGGAAAGGAACACCTTACCAACAGCCTGATGGAGGATACATCATTCTGTGGGGTTGCTTTGATGTGTCTGGTACTGAAGGCCTTGACTGTATCACAGGAATCATGAAATTAAAATTTTTGAAGAGATTTTAGAGTGAATTGTCCATCCCAGTGTAAGAAAGTTAAAGAGTTAAAGATCATGGGTCCTCCAGCAAGACAATAACCCAAATCACGCATCCAAAGATTCTCACGAATGGTAGAAAATAAAAATAGACTTTTATAAAATGGCCAGTAATGGGTCCTGACCTCAATCCCATTGAAAATATTTGGAGTGAGCCAAAATCTGCCATTGGGAAAAAGAACTCTGCAAGCATTCAAGAGCTTGAACTAACTGCAAAGGAAGAGTGGGAGAAAATACCAGCTGAGAAGTGTAAGAAGCTTAAAAATGGCTACAAGAAACATTTGAACATTTGGGGTCTGTCATCAATGCCAAAGGGTGTGCAATCAAGTATTTGGGATGCCTTTATTGCTGCACATGCTGTTTATTCTGTTTCTTCTTTGAAATTACAACATGTACGTTGACAAACAATGTTTTATTGTTGTATTACTTTGAAACACTAATTAAATAATCCTGAGGATATAACTACGGTACATTTCCATTATTTCTGAAGTTACTGTACAGTCTATAAAAAAATGAAAGGGTGCCAATAATGGCGAGCAACACTGTAAATCTACTCAATGTGGATCCATTATGCACATATAAAAGATACTTGTCATGGTTCTATACTATGACCTATAAAGGTTAAACGTTACCTCTGGTAATTATTCGGGGATGTTTAAGCTGCTTACTAGTTAATTGACATGCACTAAAATGTTTAACTAGGGAGCTGTGTTGCATCTTAAACTGTTGTCATAGTGAGAGGCATAAAAACCATAGTTAATTGACCCACAAAACTACAACAGAGTAAATCACAGTGGAACTTACAGTCAATTTGACACGTTGCTTAAAACAAGGGCAGTCACATTTAGTAAACCATAAATGTCAAGTAGGACGTCATTATTTAGAACAACATGTTCTCTGAATATGTGATCAGAAATATTATCTTTCTAGTTTTACAATACACAATATGAGATAGCGCAGTTTATATTTTTATTGCAGGGACATAGCCTTCATGTTTTGAAATGATCTCGTTTTTCTTTTTCCATTTTTTGTATCGTATGCACACATTATTAAAGGTTTAATATAGAGTTCACAAACTTGATGGTCATTAGAGCATTGTGAAAATTATAAAATAACATTTAAACTACATAAATTTAATTATTACATTTTTAATTGATTAGACATGTGACAGTACAAAAATCCCCAGGAGACCCTATTACACATAGAAAAGTATTCAAACTTGAAAACCCAATTAAAAGAAAGCGATATTTTTTTTACTGCTAACTGGAATAATTTCCTATAATTTTTGACTGGTCCAACACACAATTTGGTGAGCATGCCACCTAACAAAGAAAGATTAGCTGCTGAATTTTAAATGTGGTCGGAACAAATATTCTGTAGAATTGATTGGAAGTTGACATTCCACCTTGAGCTACCAACACTCTTATGGTCCCTTTACACTTGGTCACAGGAAGGTAGAAACTGGCAGGCATTGGACACAATTGTACCTGTTGCCTTGAAAAGACCACGATGTGGCGGCGTGTAATTCAGGACTTTCCTTCCTTCAGGGAAGACAAAGGAAGGAAAGTCCTGAATTACACGCCGCCACATCGTGGTCTTTTCAAGGCAACAGGCACAATTGTGTCCGATGCCTGCCTGTTTCTACCTTCCTGTGGCCGCGTGTAAAGGGACCATTAGGGCTTACTCACATATGCATATGAAATATCGCTCTGTTGTTGCGCCTTAAAACATCTTTGCATTAGATGCCAGTGACATTACGTGCATTTCCCTCACCTGGTGTTCCTGTGCCATCTGTGTGACATCCGTGGACATCCAAGTGCTGTGCTTGTCCCATGAATTTTTAACATTATCTTTTACATGGTACATTACTCTATGTACACTGTTATTCTCAAAGAAAAAAGCAAGCATATAAAGCTATACATAGATAGTCTATCTATTTAGCATAACATCTAACTAGACAAGAAAGATAGATATATGAGAGATAGATAGATGTCAAACAGCTGTATAATGTCCTACCCCCTACATATTGTAAGCTTGCACCTTTTAATGCCTTTCATATGGCACTAAAGAGTGTTTAGCCTTGTTGATAGCCACTACAATAAACAATTACCGTATATACTCGCGTATAAGCCGAGTTTTTCAGCCCAAAAATTGGGCTGAAAAGTCCCCCCCTCGGCTTATACGCGAGTCATACGGCCCCCCTCAAAGTTTGGCGCCCCCACCTCAGTTTCTGGGCCCCCCGCATGCAGCGCTGCACATATACATTACGTGTCTAGCAGCTGTTACCCTCCGGTGGCAGATCGCGGCTCCCGGCTCCGGGCTCCATCTTCCTCTCTGTCTTCCTGGTTGTCATGTGACCGGCGCGATGACGTCATCGCGCCGGTCACAAAGCAGGAAGACAGCGAGGAAGATGGAGCCCGGAGCCGGGAGCCGCGATCTGCCACCGGAGGGTAACAGCTGCTAGACACGTAATGTATATGTGCAGCGCTGCATGCGGGGGGGCCCAGAAACTGAGGTGGGGGCGCCAAATTATGAGGGGGGCCCTGCTGGGGCCCTGTATACTACCACTGGGGCTATATACTACCACTGGGGCTATATACTACCACTGGGGCTATATACTACCACTGGGGCTGTATATATACTACCACTGGGGCTATATACTACCACTGGGGCTGTATACTACTACTGGGGCTATATACTACCATTGGGGCTATATACTACCACTGGGGCTGTATGTATACTACCACTGGGGCTATATACTACCACTGGGGCTATATACTACCACTGGGGCTGTATACTACCACTGGGGCTGTATATATACTACCACTGGGGCTATATACTACCACTGGGGCTGTATACTACTACTGGGGCTATATACTACCACTGGGGCTATATACTACCACTGGGGCTATATACTACCACTGGGGCTGTATATATACTACCACTGGGGCTATATACTACCACTGGGGCTGTATATACTACTGGGGCTGCGTGTATACTACCACTGGGGCTGCTGCTGTATACTACCACTGGGGCTGCTGCTGTATACTACCACTGGGGCTGCTGCTGTATACCTCTGGGGCTGCTGTATACTACCACTGGGGCTGCTGCTGTATATACCACTGGGGCTGCTGCTGTAACACTGCTGGGGCCTGTATATACCACTGGGGAGGCTGCTGTATACCACACTGCTGGGGGCTGTATACCTGTGCTGGGGTCCACCCTCGGCTTATACACGAGTCAATAAATTTTCCCAGGTTTTGGGGGCAAAAGTAGGGGGGTCGGCTTATACACGGGTCGGCTTATACACGAGTATATACGGTATTTAAAAAAAAGATGTTGGGTCCCCCAATTTTTTATAGCCAGCTAACATATAGCAGATTGCTGCAGCCTGATGGCTGGCAGCTTTACCTTGGTTAGTAACCCAAAACAGAAGTCACCCTACACAGTATTTTTAAATTATTTATTTATAAACAAATTGGATCACCAGTCAAGGTGATCACGCTCAGGGGTTAATAATGTCGAGGCATCTATAAGATACCCAAAATTACTAACCAAGTCAGTAATCAACAAAATAAACACACCAAAAAATATTTTATTTGAAACAACACTAGCCAACTCACTCTGTTTCCCAAACTTACTGAACAAAAAACACTCAATTCAAAAAAAATATCTGTAGTAGTCCATGGATGCCGATGTAGTACACATTGACTTTACACAGCTGGCAGAAATCTACTGGAGATAATTTATTAAAATAATTAAGAAAAAACAATGAGCTTCCATGAATTTTGATTGCCAGCCAAGGCAAAGCCAGGTGGCTCAGGGTGGCAGCCTGTAGCTGTCCGCTTTATCTGTGCAGAGATCAAAAATACAGTGAAGCTCTACTTTATTTTTTTTAATTATTTATTTTTACACTACTATGATGTCAGGTTCATTGTCTCTGTCAACCAATCACAGACGCCGGCACAATGGTTGAGCAGTGCAACTGCCAATCACAGATGCTGTCACAAAGAGTGGAGGTCTGTGATTAGCTGGTGTAGCCAGTACAGTAAACTGGAAACAGCCCACATATTTTGGCATCTACTGTGCAGTAAATACCCAAAAAGTTAATGAGCAGCCCTGGAAGTATACTTGGGCAAGTGTCGGGGCCCTGTCTAGCTGGGGGGCCCACTGGCCATCAGAGGCCGGAAGCCCTGACAGCCAGGGGCCCATCAGGGACAGACAGCCCTGATAACAAGGGACCCATCAGGGACACTCAGGCAGCAGCTGAGTTCATGCCACAGCACTACTAGATCACATGGCTAATTTGCATGTAAATATATGTTCCAAGATGAGGTGGCCAGGATAGGCACATATATACCAGGGGCAGGGACAGATATAGAAGGAGGAAAATCACTGTTTACATATTATCTGGCAGCTGTTGCAGGGCTATATGGGGGCTTCTGCTGGACTTAATGGACTGGGCTAAGTTTATATATTATCTGGAGGCTGCTGCTGGGCCATATATATATAATATGGAGACTGTGAGTCTGGCTCCAGTGCTGAAGACCCAGCCACTGGCCAGGCTCCACCATCATCATCTTTGGTGGAGCAGGTGCCTGATCCCAGTGGTGGGGGGCCGTGCCCAGGGCCCAGCTCAGGCATACAAAGGCGTCGCACACCTGCCCCACCCAACACTGAGCTGGGTACCTGGGCAAAATGGGTCCTATTGGACAGAGAGAGGACCTCCGCCACTTCAATCGGGCACATGGCCAGTGAGAGTGTGTGCCGCATGGAGCCAGAACAACGTGCCATCGCCGAGAGGGCCATCATTCAGGTCCTGGAAGCGGGCGTTGATGGGGCACTGAGATGGGGTGGTTACATTGCCATCCCCAAGAAAACAACCCCAGTGCCCCCTGCGCCCCAACAACCCATGGCTAGAGGTCACCAAAATCAGGACCCTCCACGTCCCCCATGAAGACTCCAGCACAGAAGGGCCCCCAATGTGTGGGAGTACGGGGATGAGGGAGAGGAGCCATTTTCTGATCCAGCAGAGTTCGAAGAAGCAAGACGCTACTAGGCAATGCAGTACATTGCGTACTGGACTTCTTAGTTTATTTTTAAGCTAAAACCAAGTGTGTTGTTATTTTAATTTTGTGGTAATAAACCAGACTTCGATTTCCCATACCTACGTCCACATATGTGTCAGGTTCTGCAGTATGGTTTTGTGTGTAGTGTGTTGTGGGTGTAATCGTGATGTTTGTGTGGCAGAAGGTGAGGCCTCATGTCCACAATAACATAGTTGGGTCATTGTAGCAGACAGGAGCCTATCCCTAGATGACATGTGTGAGTATTGAGAGATTACGAGTCTTCTGTGGCCGACATTGGCGAGTATGTTTGGGTCTGTGTGTTTGTTAATGTGGGTGTGATATTGGAGACATTGATGTAAAATAGGGCTTCATCCGTGTAGAAATGGTACTGTATGGTCAGATATTTATCATGTCACACTGCACACCTACGCAAATGCTTTAGCCATGTGTTGTGTTTTCAAATTTCACCTCCTAAAGGTGTCCCTGTGTGTGTTGAGACAAGGGATCAGACAGTATTTTGGTTTGCACTCACATTTATTGTTTGCAAAACTTGTTTTGTCAATGATGTTTTTTCCGATTAGTTGTAGGCAAACCATACTACCCACTTTCCCAATGTGGGATACTATAAGAAAAAAGGCCAAAAAACAAGGGTGGCAAAAGTAGAATACAACAGGTCCAACATGGACAACAACATACAAGGGCCATTGGCCACATTATTGGGGGGAATATGGTGGAGTAGGGGCAATGGCGGACTCGGCTGCCTGGAGGCACAGTATCATCGCACCCAACCAGTCCAGATGTTGCTGGTCTTCTCAGTGGGCACACTTGATGGGCTGCTGTGCCTCCCTGTGTGCCAATAGTTGGTACACCTGTATGGGAAATAAGGACATTAGTCAGTGAGATGTGTAGGTGTGGGTGGGTGGATGACGTCATTGGTCAGCATTTCACTTACGTAGCAGATCCCCATCCCGGTTTCCATCTGGAGGAGATGGTGATGTGCTGACAGCCCTGCAGCGCGAGCTCTTGCCCTTGGCAAAGAAAGGAATAAAAAACAACATCATAACTCACATGCTGATGTCAGGGACACACACCAACTTGTATATTACAAAGCTTGGAGCCCATTGCCAACACTTACCACTAATCACAACTCCAGCAGGCTTCATGTCACTGTGTGAGGCCCACAACACAGCAGGGCTGGCTTGGGAGCTGGAAATGCTTAAGGGGGGGTTGAGCCTGAGCTTGGGTTATGGAGCAAGAAGACCGGGCTTCCTGGTCCTATGGGTACTGTGCTGGCTGCTCCCAAGGGTGGGGCCCTTGGTGGTGAGGGACTTCCCGGGGCCTCCAGGGAAGGTGAGGGCGGGGTCCCGGGTGGTCAGGGACTTCCTGGGCATTCTGGGGAAGGGGGGGTCCCAGGTGTTGTAAGGGACCGTCAGCCCTCCTCAGACGGGGAGTCCTCCTCATCTGTAATATTAAAATTGAGAAGACACCGATTTTACAAAAGGAACACAACATAGGGCAAACACGTACTGTGTGTATATCAATGTCATTAGGGCGTGAAGCCTAGTCTAACAGGTTTGGGTCTTGAGCGACCCTATGGTTAGGGGCTAGTTTGTTTTTGGACATGACCACAACACCAGTGAGCACATATTTGGGATGTAAAACACCCTTGGATTAGCAGAGGATGGATTTTTACACAAAGCACAAGAGCAGACAGTAAGCATCTGGTGGTGCCACCATGGGGACAAACACATAGCAGTCAGCGTGTAGTCACTTTTCCGGATTGTGATCAATGTCTTGTGAAATGCTAAGTATCAGAGTGCGCATATTTGTGCTGCCAGGTGTGATGTAGCCCTTCAAATTAGCATTAATATGTTGTGGTGAACGTTGCTGTCATTTCACACCTATGTTCGGCCACACACAGGTCAAGGACCACTATAGCCATCAGCATTAAAAAACATTTGAGTGTATTCTGCACCTTCATGTTGCAGTGTGAACCAACATGCAGATGCACATTGGTGACAGCTCCACATGCTGGTTTATGTCACACTATGTGCCATGGCACAATACCACATGATGGTTGGGTAGTGTTTGGAATAAGATTATTGGCATGTGTGTGTTTGGCATTGCCACTTACTTACCACGCAGCCTGGCAATCCGGGCACGAATTTCCACAATCCGCCCTGGGAACTTGTGTTTCAGGTCCGCCACCTTTTTTTGTATCTGCTTGCAGGTTCTCTCCACAACCACTTTCTGGAGCAGGGCCCGCTGGATTTTGCGCAGGATATTCTGCTTGCGCAGCAGTGGGTGGCGGTGACACTGGTGGCACCAGTAGTCATGGCGGTCACACAGGTCGATGAGGATCACAAGTTCTGCCATACCCCATGTGGCAGCACGCTGTGCGGCCGCCATGACTCTTGTACTATGTGCAGGTGAGGGGCAGGCACCTGGCAGGCAGAGAGAAACATGCAAACATGTGATGACGTCACCATGCACACTGGCGTCGCCAAACTAGGTTGAGGGTGCTAACAAGTTAGACGAGAGCAGTAGAATGTACCCAGCAGTGTCACCAAATTCACACACGTAGGGTGATTGTAGTGCGTGGGCCATGGCACCCATCTATAATGTGTAGCCCAACATCTGAGCTGTCATATGTGGCACTATACTCCACACAGCGCAACTTAATACATGCAGACAACATAGTTTGCGCTATTCTATGGCTTGCGTAATTGCACTGAGTTTGCGGACGGTTGCGTAGCTGAAGATGTATGTGGTGCTGAACGGACAGCTCTTCAAATATGGTGCGGTGGAAACTGACAGATAATGGGAACACAGTAGCCCATACCAATCATCTCAGAGAGGGCGCGGACTACAGCACGCTGAGGCACGCCTACGGGAAATCACAAAAATCGGTCTTTCCATCACTATCGCCCTGTCACATGCCAAAACACGAAAATATCGCCTTGCCGATTGCGCCTGATGTCTGAGCACTGTTCAGGAATCAGACGACGGCCAATGGGCGATATATGGCCGCAAAATCTGCCAATCACACGCCGCAATCATGAGGCAATTTCACGTCGATTTCACCGGAGTGACACATCGCCTTTCAGAACTCCAGGCGAGATTGCGGCGTGTGATGGTACCTTTAGAGAGAGCATGATCTAGCATGATCTTATGAATTGGCCAATGCATCAGCAAACTTTCTTAGTTTTTTTTTAGTGTTCTTAAGCAGGTTTTGCTATGTCTCATTTCCCATACACATTTGTATCAGCTTGATGTATTTGCCTTAGTGTTCAGTGTGAAGCTGTTCACCTTATTTTTCAGTGTGTTTTTCCAGCTAGCTCCTTTATACACTGGTATCACAAGTCAGTCTCTACCTTTGGTGTTATTGATATAAACTTAAACTGTCTAGGTAACGCATCTTCTCATATGGGATTTACCTTTGCATTTCTTGGATTGTGTAATGTATTTTCTGGTCCTCCTTATTATAGACGTGGGTAGCCCTTTGTCCTCTGTATATACTTCCGCCAGTATGCTTATTCTGTGGTGCAGTACTTCCCTGTATCAAAGTGTATACTGCCCACGTATATTACAGTTTCAGAGATGGGCACAGCATAGTGCACATGCGCGGCATGATGCCAATCATGCGAACATGATATGGCTTCTGTGGGTGGTGCCCCGGAGCACGTAACATCATCGGAGGTTTCCCTCTTTTCTGGGACCCTCCCAAGAGGCTGGTTCAGGTGCACCACTGTAGGTAATCATGCCGCTCTGTGACTAAATGCCGTTTCCTTAAAAGGGACCCAATTATCCACATCACCACTGTCCCCTGAGGAAGCTGCTGGAAACACATTTCGGGGCTTCTGCCTGTCACTGTTTTGTGCTACCACTACTTCTTACATGGGTAAGATTGCCACTGAGTCACTTAGCTCAAAGATCTACCTGCTTAACACTGATATGTATTAGGTTTTGTTGTTGGTCCCTTATATTGGTTCCTCAGCCTCAGATGTAATTGCTGTGTATGGTATATATGTACTTGCCAAAAATTGATATAATTATCTGAAAAATGGAATTCTGTTTTTCTATTCTGTTATTTTTATATGTATTACTTATGATACAACTTACCAATATAGACCACTTCAAAATTTTTATATTCAATTTTTCTATTAAGTTTTTACTAATTGAAATATGATATGTGATGATTGATAAATCTGCTCCTGGATTTTACTGGTTTACTACGTGCACAGGTTGTGTTTTGTGCTCTCCTTTGCCTTTGTCCATGTCCTATTGTCATTTTAGATGTACTTGTGAAATTGAGTTCAATGTTAAGTCCTCAATCAATTAAGCTTTTACATTTTCACTTTGGACCATTGTCACTCTTTCTATTTATAACTTGGGTACAATGTGCACTTTGTGCTCTTGGTTATAAAATGTATTGATAAAGTAGCATACCTTTTGCCTTTGAGGTCCAAACAGGTTCCCATTGTTCTTCTAGCTGCTCAGCTAAGTAGCAGGGCAATCACAGAGAGAAGGGAACAACTGAAGAAGTCCAGCTCCTTCACGTTTAAGATTGGATGGCTGGGTTATCAATCAATACACTGACAGCTCAGCACATACCAACACCAGATTGGATGATTGAACTGCTGCTTACCAAAGTAACAGCTCAGCACACCCTGAATATGTAGTGCTGAAAACTGCATGTCACTCATTGTGTCCAAGGCACATTAAGTGCAGGAATTGTAACATATTTATCTAAAAAGGTGAGTTTAAGAACTTGACCTCACAATATAAAAAGAGATCTATATTGCTGGACAAATAGAATATAAAGTTATGGTCTGTAGTATAATCCGTCTTGAAGAAAAACAATTGTTGCTCTTACATGGGTCAAAATAATCGTGGGTTTGACAGGGTTAATTGTGTATTCAGACACCTTTTGCATTGGTTTCCCTTTATCGTTCTCTTTAGTGCACTGCTTGATTTCATTGCTAAGTATAAACTAATCTATAAGACAGCAGGGAACATAAAAACATATTCATGCCTCATCCACTAAGTATATGAGCTGTGAAGACAGAGCAAACAAACATCACCCAACAAAGCAGCAATCCTCCCTCCTACTGACTCTTAATATTATGCAGAGGCTACAAGCGATATCTGACAGCCACTGGGAATGTACATGTGCTGGTATTTCATCACATTGCCTTTCAGTGTAATCCAATAGTAGATCCACAGCTTGTGGTACCATTATGTTAGTCTGTATAAATCTGGAAAGTCAAAGTCCCATGTTGTTTGTCTTTATGCTTTATATGAAGATGTATTTTAAGAGCCTTACTTCCAGAATGGGAGAGAAACTATCTTTTCAGTTTTTATAGAATTGGATGCTGATTCATTTCATAGTATACCTAAGCTCATAAATGTGTGAAAAGGTTTTGCCGTAAAAGCAACAGTTTTCAGCCTGCAGCCACCATTGTGAGGAGTCTAGATGATTACAAGTGACTTAAGCCCCCGTCACACACAGCAAGAGCACTAGTGAGATTGCTGATACGTTACAGGTTTTGTGACGCAACAGCGACCTTGCCAGCAATCTTGCTATGTTTGATACATAGCAGCGACCAGGCCCCTGCTGTGAGATTGCTGATCGTGTTGAAATGTCGTGGACCATTTTTTGATCGTTGAGCTCCCGCTGGCCAGCATCCATCGGTGTGTTTGATGCCTTAACAACGACCTCCTTGACGACTCAGAACTCACCACGTAGGCGTGCTTTTGTGTTGCCTTTTCCATGCCCCTCAGCTCCGGTTGATGGCCACTACTGCATTTTGAATGGGCGGTTCTGCCTGAAAAGAAGGCAGCTTTGTAGCGCTTCCGTCCTTTGTTTCTGAGAACGTGCTGGGTTACGGATCATATTTGAGCTTCATTTCACCTCGCGATTTGCTTCAGCGTCCCCATCGGAGTCGCTAGTGCGCTACGTTGCTGCGTCGTTGTGTAGATATGACTGTTTGACATCTCATCAGCAACCACTTGGCGACATTCCGGCAATCCTTACCAGGTCACATCATTGTCGGGATCGCTAGAATGTCACCAAGTGTAACGGGACCCTTATTCTATGGAAGCTGAACATGTTGGTCATCTGTGGGCTCCTTTGGAGGTGGCTGCAAAGAGAAGCTATCTATTTTGCTTTCATGTTTTAAATCCATTTTATTTTAAATGATTTTTTGAGAGAGAATATGTCACCAAGTTTTTTGCTACCCCATCTGAGAACAGCATCATGTATAGGGAGACACCCTTATCCCAGCGATGTATCACTTACCGAGCTGCTTAGCTCAATGGCTGCTATTAAGAGCAGATGTTGGTTGTTTAGTACAGTATGAACCCAAACTACATGGAGTGGGTTCAGTTTCTGAGCTCTTTCATATACCCACACCTTTCATTTACCCACGCCTTGCTAGATAGCTGCCTTTATTTGACAGATCTAGCCTTTTTGGATTTTTAATTTGTCATGTCCTTTATATAGAGATGCATCATATCATCATAAAGTTAATTTATTTCAGCAATTCAATAGAGTGAAGCAAATATGTTACAGTTGTGGCCAAAAGTATTGACACCTCTGCAATTCTGTTAGATAATACTCAGTTTCTTCCTGAAAATGATTGCAATCACAAATTCTTTGGTATTATTATCTTGATTTAATTTGTCTTCAATGAAAAAATTAATTAACAGCACCTGTAACTTACCTGTGGCACCTAAGAGGTGTTGGCAATAACTAAATCACACTTGCAGCCAGTTGACATGGATTAAAGTTGACTCAACCTCTGTCCTGTGTCCTTGTGTGTACCACATTGAGCATGAAGAAAAGAAAGAAGACCAAAGAACTGTCTGAAGACTTGAGAAACCAAATTGTGAGGAAGCATGAGCAATCTCAAGGCTACAAGTCCATCTCCAAAGACCTGAATGTTCCTGTGTCTACCGTGTGCAGTGTCATCAAGAAGTTTAAAGCCCATGGCACTGTGGCTAATCTCCCTAGAGGTGGACGGAAAAGAAAAATTGACTAGAGATTTCAACGCAAGATTGTGCGGATGGTGGATAAAGATCCTCAACTAACATCCAAACAAGTTCAAGCTGCCCTGCAGTCCGAGGGTATAACAGTGTCAACCCGTACTATCCGCCAGCGTCTGAATGAAAAGGGACTGTATGGTAGGAGACCCAGGAAGACCCCACTTCTTACCCCGAGACATAAAAAAGCCAGGCTGGAGTTTGCCAAAACTTACCTGAGAAAGCCTACAACATTTTGGAAGAATGTTCTCTGGTCAGATGAGACAAAAGTAGAGCTGTTTGGGCAAAGGCATCAACATAGAGTTTACAGGAGAAAAAAAGAGGCATTCAAAGAAAAGAACACGGTCCCTACAGTCAGACATGGCGGAGGTTCCCTGATGTTTTGGGGTTGCTTTGCTGCCTCTGGCACTGGACTGCTTGACCATGTGCATGGCATTATGAAGTCTGAAGACTACCAACAAATTTTGCATCATAATGTAGGGCCCAGTGTGAGAAAGCTGGGTCTCCCTCAGAGGTCATGGGTCTTCCAGCAGGACAATGACCCAAAACACACTTCAAAAAGCACTAGAAAATGGTTTGAGAGAAAGCACTGGAGACTTCTAAGGTGGCCAGCAATGAGTCCAGACCTGAATCCCATAGAACACCTGTGGAGAGATCTAAAAATGGCAGTTTGGAGAAGGCACCCTTCAAATATCAGGGACCTGGAGCAGTTTGCCAAAGAAGAATGGTCTAAAATTCCAATGTTTTGCTTTTTGCTTCATTCTCTTTTGTGTTTTTTCATTGAAGACAAATTAAATGGAGATAATAATACCAAAGAATTTGTGATTGCAATCATTTTCAGGAAGAAACTGAGTATTATCTGACAGAATTGCAGGGGTGTCAATACTTTTGGCCACAACTGTATATAGAGTCATTATAAACAAAGTGATCTATTTCAAGTGTTTATTTATGTTAATATTGATAATTATGGCTTACAGCCAATGAAAACCCAAAGGTCATTATTTCAGAGAATTAAAGTAGGGAAAATTAAGGGTCTGAGAGATAAAATATGACCTAAATATGTATCACAGGCTTCACCTTATGTGGTTGTGAGAGTCACAACCACTATAAAAGCATATCATAGCTGCTACAGTCTTCAGCACGGTGCATAAACAGTAAGCAGAATGAAGGGTTAAAGACTATGCTGCCATATTTTACTAGACATCAAAGGATGAATATAATATTGATTTATTAGTCAACATGTTTCAAGGCTCCCTGGCCCCTTCCTCAGGGCAAATCAATGCCCTAAAAGCCCTAAAACACGCTTACTAATAAACCAATATTATATTCACCCTTTGATGTCTCATGGAATACAGCAGCACAGTTTTTAACCATTCATCCTCCCTACTTAAATTTCCTGAGATAATGACCTTTGGGTTTTTATTGGTTGTTAGTCATAACATTTACAGAAATAACCACTTGTAAAAGATCAGTCTGTAATGACTATATATCATTTATGCATTTAAATTTTTGTATTAAATTACTGAAAAAAATGAACATTTTGATGATATTCTAAGAATTCAATTGACATGCACCTGTATGTCACTAATTTATCTCAGTTTAGACTTTGATCTATAGAGTGACTGTCTTCAGATTTTCTTTTTGGATTTATCGCTCTTGTTTAATCTTCTGGTTCTGATTAATAACTGATTGACTACTCCTCTGATTAAACATCACTGCCTTGTCCTCAGTACTGGTTTAGTCCAAATTTCCTTGTAGGGGTTCCTCATGAAGAATAGAAGGGTTTCTTGAACTAGATAGCGCTAGATCAACACAACCTTTCATTTTGGAAATGGTGTTTTTCATAGCACGATATTTATTAACCCCTTCACACCCTAGCTTCACTATCCTGACCATTTTTTTTTCAGTTCTGACCAGTGTAATTTTATGAGATTATAATTCTGAAACATTTCAATGGATACCAGTGATTCTGAGACTGTTTTTGTACTTCGTGTTACTAGTGAATTTAGGGTGATATTTTTGCAACTATTTATGAAATCAAACATTTGGTTGAAATTTAAAAAAATAGGTAATTTTCAAACATTAAATTTTTATGCCTTAATCCAGAGATTTATGTCATACAAAATAGTTAATAAATAACATTACCCACAAGTCTACTTTACATAAGAACAATTCTTAAAACAAAATTTTTTTTAGAATCATCAATTTCTCGTCTTTCCAACAAATGCAATTTGTGTAGGGACCACATAACAATTAACGTGGCTTTGATCGGCCTACGTGACAGAAAATTCCTAAAAGTGACACCACTCCAACATCTTCACCCCTTAAATTGTTTAAAACCACATTCAGTAGGTTTATTACCCCTTCAAGTGCTTCACAGGTTCCAAAGTAATGTGAAAGGGAAAAATTATAATTAGTGATGAGCGAGCATGCTCGCCACTACTCGGTACTCGCACGAGTATCACTGTACTCGGGCTACTCGGCGAGCACCGAGTAATCTCGCGATACTCGTGCTGTGCTCGTGGTCGTCATCTCTGCATGTTGGCGCTCTTTTGAGATCCAGCCCACGTGCAGGGATTGACTGGCAGACCACTGCAATGCCACAGTCCTGTTAGTTGTGGCATTGCAGTGATTGGCCGGCCTGCACAGCGTGACCGAGCCTTTATAAGACCCGGCCTCGCTGTGCTCTGCACACAGGCATCCAGACAGTGAGTGTAGGGACAGTGTCTGCTGCTGCTTAGGGACAGATTTGCGGCCCTCATAGGTAGATCCGGAGCAGGGCTGCAAACTGCTGCTGAGCTGACCACAACAGTCCTTCTCAGGACTAATCTCGGAGGATATAGGCAGGGTGATCCAGATCGGAGTCCAAGCTTTTCTGTGACCATTACAGTCACCAGACTGTTGTACTTACTAGCTTGATCCAGGTTAGGACATAGGGACTAAAATTCTCATCTCCTGTGACCATTAGAGTCACCAGACTGGTGTACGTACTACCTTGATACAGGTCAGGGACTAAAATCCTCATCTCCTGTGACCATTAGAGGCACCAGACTGGTGTACGTACTACCTTGATACAGGTTAGAAGGAGAAGGAAGAAAAAAAAAAAAAAAAAAAAACACACCCCATGTACAATGATTAGTACAGAGATAGGATATAAGGGAAGTCTGATAGAGGTCCAGTATCCACTTGAGAAAGACGCATGTAGCGTCGAAACGCGTTGTGGGAGAAGGACCTGTACTGTGTTTATCGTAATAAACTTATAGGTAATGTCTACAAAAGCGTTCGGCTTGTTCCGTTATCCCTAGCGCTCATTTCTATATACCACATTTATTATTGATACAGGTTAGGGCCTAAAATCCTAATCTCCTGTGATCTGACCAGTCACCAGACTAGTGTACGTCATACCTTGATACAGGTTAGGGACTAAAATCCTAATCTCCTGTGATCTGAGCAGTCACCAGACTGGTGTACGTCATACCTTGATACAGGTTAGGGACTAAAATCCTAATCTCCTGTGATCTGAGCAGTCACCAGACTGGTGTACGTCATACCTTGATACAGGTTAGGGACTAAAATCCTAATCTCTTGTGATCTGAACAGTCACCAGACTGGTGTACATCATACCTTGATACAGGTTAGGGACTAAAATCATAATCTCCTGTGATCTGAGCAGTCACCAGACTGGTGTACGTCATACCTTGATACAGGTTAGGGACTAAAATCCTAATCTCCTGTGATCTGAGCAGTCACCAGACTGGTGTACGTCATACCTTGATACAGGTTAGGGACCAAAATCCTAATCTCCTGTGATCTGAACAGTGACCAGACTGGTGTACGTCATACCTTGATACAGGTTAGGGACTAAAATCCTAATCTCCTGTGATCTGAGCAGTCACCAGACTGGTGTACATCATACCTTGATACAGGTTAGGGACTAAAATCCTAATCTCCTGTGATCTGAACAGTCACCAGACTGGTGTACGTCATACCTTGATACAGGTTAGGGACTAAAATCCGAATCTCCTGTGACCTGAACTGTCACCAGACTGGTGTACGTCATACCTTGATACAGGTTAGGGACTAAAATCCGAATCTCCTGTGATCTGAGCAGTCACCAGACTGGTGTACGTCATACCTTGATACATGTTAGGGACTAAAATCCTAATCTCCTGTGATCTGAGCAGTCACCAGACTGGTGTATGTCATACCTTGATACAGGTTAGGGACTAGAATCCTAATCTCCTGTGATCTGAACAGTCACCAGACTGGTGTACGTACTACCTTGATACAGGCTAGGGACTAAAATCCTCATCTCCTTTGACCATTAGAGTCACCAGACTGGTGTACGTACTACCTTGATACAGGTTAGGGCCTAAAACCCTAATCTCCTGTGATCTGAACAGTCAACAGACTGGTGTACGTCATACCTTTATACAGGTTAGGGACTAAAATCCTAATCTCCTGTGATCTGAGCAGTCACCAGACTGGTGTACGTCATACCTTGATACAGGTTAGGGACTAAAATCCGAATCTACTGTGATCTGAGCAGTCAACAGACTGGTGTACGTCATACCTTGATACAGGTTAGGGACTAAAATCCTAATCTCCTGTGATCTGAACAGTCACCAGACTGGTGTACGTCATACCTTGATACAGGTTAGGGACTAAAATCCTAATCTCCTGTGATCTGAGCAGTCACCAGACTGGTATACGTCATACCTTGATACAGGTTAGGGACTAAAATCCTAATCTCCTGTGATCTCAACAGTCACCAGACTGGTGTACGTCTTACCTTGATACAGGTTAGGGCCTAAAATCCTAATCTCCTGTGATCTCAACAGTCACCAGACTGGTGTACGTCATACCTTGATACAGGTTAGGGCCTAAGATCCTAATCTCATGTGATCTGAACAGTCACCATACTGGTGTACGTCATACCTTGATACAGGTTGGGAATAAAATCCTAATCTCCTGTGATCTCAACAGTCACCAGACTGGTGTACGTACTACCTTGATACAGGTTAGGGCCTAAAATCCTAATCTCCTGTGATCTGAGCAGTCACCAGACTGGTGTACGTCATACATTGATACAGGTTAGGGCCTAAAATCCTAATCTCCTGTGATCTGAACAGTCACCAGACTGGTGTACGTCATACCTTGATACAGGTTAGGGACTAAAATCCTAATCTCCTGTGATCTGAACAGTCACCAGACTGGTGTACGTCATACCTTGATACAGGTTAGGGACTAAAATCCGAATCTCCTGTGATCTGAGCAGTCACCAGACTGGTGTACGTCATACCTTGATACAGGTGAGGGACTAAAATCCTAATCTCCTGTGATCTGAACAGTCACCAGACTGGTGTACGTCATACCTTGATACAGGTTAGGGACTAAAATCCTAATCTCCTGTGATCTGAGCAGTCACCAGACTGGTGTACGTCATACCTTGATACAGGTTAGGGACTAAAATCCTAATCTCCTGTGATCTGAACAGTCACCAGACTGGTGTACGTACTACCTTGATACAGGTTAGGGACTAAAATCCTCATCTCCTGTGACCAGTAGAGTCACCAGACTGGTGTACGTCATACCTTGATACAGGTTAGGGACTAAAATCCTAATCTCCTGTGATCTGAACAGTCACCAGACTGGTGTACGTACTACCTTGATACAGGTTAGGGACTAAAATCCGAATCTCCTGTGATCTGAGCAGTCACCAGACTGGTGTACGTCATACCTTGATACAGGTTAGGGACTAAAATCCTAATCTCCTGTGATCTGAGCAGTCACCAGACTGGTGTACGTCATTCCTTGATACAGGTTAGGGACTAAAATCCTAATCTCCTGTGATCTGAACAGTCACCAGACTGGTGTACGTACTACCTTGATACAGGTTAGGGACTAAAATCCTCATCTCCTGTGACCATTACAGTCAGCAGACTGGTGTACGTACTACCTTGATACCGGTTAGGGACTAAAATCCGAATCTCCTGTGACCTCTACAGTCAGCAGACAGTTGTCGCTCTATACAGGCAAAATGCGCAATGGCATTGGCAAGGGCGCTGGCAAGGAACAAGGAAGTGGACGTGATGGTGGTGCAGGCAGAGGCCGAGTTCGTGTGCAAGCACTAATTTCGCAACAACAAAGGGCCACATCTCCTCGCTCACACATCCTGTCCCAAATTCTTGGGGCCCGCAGCAGTACACCGCTGTTGAACCAAGACCAGTGTCAACAGGTTGTTACTTGGATAGCGGATAATGCTTCAAGTCAGATGGGCACCTCCACAAACACCCTGTCTTCCACACGGTCAAGTGTCAGTAGCCGTGATACTGCACCGCACATTTCCCAACCTGATCCTCCTTCCTACCACCAGGCCGAGTACACGTCCACGGACATTACTGATCCCACACTGGGACACTCGGAAGAGCTGTTCACATATCCATTCGCAGAATCTGGCCTGTCGCCACCTCCTCTTGAAGTGGGTGATGAGGAGATGGTATGTACAGATGCCCAAATATTTGAGCAGCCACGTTCTCACGAACGGAACGTTGGAAAAGTGTCTCAACAAGGGGTGGACGATGATGAGACACAATTGCCAGGAAGTCAGGATGATCCAGTAGCTGACCCAACATGGCAGGAGGATATGCAGAGCGAGGCCAGCAGTGCACAGGGGGAGGGAGGCGTAGCATCCCAACAGGCAGTACGAAGCAGGGTCGCGTCCGCAGGCAGAAGGCAGGCAACCGTTCCCCGGAACAACAACACGACTCAAGGTGCCTGTGCAAATGTTCGGTCTTCCCGAGTCTGGGAGTTTTTTAAGTTGGCTCCAGAAGACTCTAAAAAGGCCATTTGCCACACCTGCCATGCCAGTATCAGCAGGGGTACGAAAACTAGCAGCCTGACCACCACCAGCATGATCAGGCACATGTCAGCCAAGCACCTGACTTTGTGGGAAGTACAACAGAGTCGAGGAGCGGTGCTTGCTGATGTCACTGCTACGTCTTCGCCTGTTGTGCGTGCGAGCCAATCCCCTGTCCATGCTGGCCGCGAACAAGCCTCCGGCCCTGCACCTGAAGTTGCCCACGCACAAATTACACCACCATCAAGCACGTCCTTGTCCCAGCGCAGCGTTCAATTATCCATTCAGCAAACATTTGAACGCAGGCGCAAATACGCTGCCAATGCCCCACATGCCACAGTCCTGAATGATCACATTTCGCGACTCATAGCGCTAGAAATGTTGCCTTTCCGGCTGGTAGAGACGGACGCATTCCGCGACCTGATGGCGGCTGTCCCACGTTACTCGGTCCCCAGCCGCCACTATTTCTCCAGATGTGCCGTCCCCGCATTGCATAACCACGTGTCCAACAGCATCACACGTGCCCTGAACAACGCTGTTTCAGCCAAAGTCCACCTAACAACAGACACGTGGACAAGTGCTTGTGGGCAAGGCCGCTACATCTCCTTGACAGCACACTGGATTAATATTGTGGAGGCTGGGACCCAGTCTGAGCGAGGGACGGAACACGTCCTTCCCACACCAAGGATAGCAGGCCCTACCTCTGTCAGGGTTTCACCGACACTCTACAGCTCCGGAATGTCATTCTCATCAGCCTCCTCCTCCTGCGCATCCTCATCCACTGTACCCTCCACACCAGTCCCAAGCTGGAAGCATTGCAGCGCTGCCTCTGCAACAGGCTGTGCTGAAGCTAGTCTGCATAGGTGACAAACCCCACAATACAGAAGAGGTGTGGACAGCTCTGAAACAGAAGGCAGATCACTGGCTCACACCTCTGAACCTAAAGCCAGGAAAGGTTGTGTGTGACAATGGCCGGAACCTGGTGGCAGCTTTGAGGCGAGGCCAGCTGACGCATGTTCCATGCGTGGCCCATGTGCTCAACCTGGTGGTTCAGAGGTTTGTAAAGTCATACCCAGAGGTGTCTGACCTGCTGGTAAAAGTTCGCCGTCTGTCTGCACATTTTCGCAAGTCAACTGCTGCTTCAGCCGGCCTTGCCGGCTTTCAGCGCCGTTTGTGTCTTCCGGCCCACAGACTGGTGTGTGATGTCCCCACGCGTTGGAATTCAACTCTGCACATGTTGGTCAGGATATGTGAGCAGAAGAGGGCAGTTGTGGACTACCTGCATCACCTAAGCCGTCGGGAAATGGGTCAAACTCCACACATAACACCTGAGGAGTGGAGATGGATGTCGGACCTATGTACCGTCCTCCAAAACTTTGAGGACTCCACCAAGATGGTGAGCGGCGATGACGCCATTATTAGCGTCACCATACCACTACTCTGCCTTCTAAAACAGTCTCTGCTGAAAATCAAAGAGGATGCATTGCAGGCCGAGGGCGATGACTTGGAGCAAGAAACAGTAGTGGGTGTGGGTGAAAACAAACAGCCCAGCCTCATCTCATCACAACGTGCAGTGGAGGACTATGACGAGGACGAGGAGGATGAAGACATGGAGCAACTCTCTGGCCAAATTGAGGATATGACATGCACACCAGTCATACCCTCGATTCAGCGTGGCTGGCCAGAGGACAGGGGAGATGAGGAGGAGGAGGAGGAGGAGGACAGCATGTTCAGTCATCGTGTTGGTCTGGATACTGAAGTGATGGCTGTTAAGAGTCTGGCGCACATGGCTGACTTTATGGTAAGCTGCCTGGCTCGTGACCCTCGCGTTCAGAACATCTTGGCCGACAATCAGTACTGGTTGGCAACACTCTTAGACCCACGCTACAAGGAGAACTTTATGTCTCTCATTCCTGAGGCGGAGAGGTCAGCCAAAATGCAGCAGTTCCACAGGGCCATAGTCACGGAAGTAGGCAAATCATTGCCCTCACAAAACGCTAGCGGCATAGGTCAGGATTCGGTGGACAACCAAGGCGTACGGCCGAGAGGGGCACAAGTCCAATCCGCCACAGGTAGGGGAACTGTCTTTACGATGTGGGACAGTTTTCTCAGCCCCTCACGTACCACAGCCCCTGAGGTGCGGGGTAATGCCACCAGAAATGCTAAGTTTGGGCAGATGCTGAAGGAGTACCTTGCAGATCGAACAACTGTACTGCGAGATTCCTCTGTGCCTTTCAATTATTGGGTCTCCAAGCTTAACACGTGGCATGAATTGGCTCTCTACGCCTTGGAAGTCCTGGCCTGCCCTGCCGCTAGCGTTTTATCAGAGCGTGTTTTCAGTGCTGCAGGTGGAATCATTACTGATAAACGCACCCGCCTGTCAACTGAAAATGCTGACAGGCTGACTCTGATCAAGATGAACAAGGGTTGGATTGGGCCAGACTTCACCACACCACCAGCAAATGACAACTGAATTAAAATTTTGTTATGTGAATTTGCCATGTACCTCCACTCACCCATGGGTACACACTTCAGGACTTTGGCTAATCGCTGGACTGCTCCTCCTTCTCCTCATGTGCCACCATGATGACCGTTACAATACTTAGGCTGTTGTTTGAGGTATACCCGCAGTGGTAAATTTTTTAGCCCATTCTTTTAGAATGGGCATTACAACGACAGGAGACCCGCTCCTTTTCAATGGGAAAAATGTTTTGAGGCCGTCCTGCACGTCTCTATCCAGGGACAATGTGGAGCCTCCCAATTTTTGGCTGCCCTGCCAAAGGGCAATACTACAATACACCCACTTCAGGTTTACAGGCCCTCCTGCATGTCTGTATCCAGGGGCATTGTTGAACCTCCCAATTTTTGGCTGCCCTGGCCAAAGGGCTATACTACTATACACCCACTTCAGGTTTACAGGCCCTACTACATGTCTGTATGCATGGGTCATTGTTGAACCTCCCAATTTTTGGCTGCCCTGCCAAAGGGCAATACTACAATACACCCACTTGAGGTTTACAGGCCCTCCTGCATGTCTGTATCCAGGGTCATTGTTGAACCTCCCAATTTTTGGCTGCCCTGCCAAAGGGCAATACTACAATACACCCACTTCAGGTTTACAGGCCCTCCTGCATGTCTGTATCCAGGGGCATTGTTGAACCTCCCAATTTTTGGCTGCCCTGGCCAAAGGGCTATACTACTATACACCCACTTCAGGTTTACAGGCCCTCCTGCATGTCTGTATCCAGGGTCAATGTTGAACCTCCCAATTTTTGGCTGCCCTGCCAAAGGGCAATACTACAATACACCCACTTGAGGTTTACAGGCCCTCCTGCATGTCACGGGTGGCACGGATGACAGGGTGGAGGCCACGCGCAGACGATCCCAGCGTTTGGCCCATCAGCCATAATGGTGGAGGATGGTCCGTCTCTTTCAGGGGCATTTACCTTCTGTGTTGATGGAGAGAAGGTGTGATGAGATCTCTCTATTATGGGGAGACGGCTGTGGAGGTCTTGCGCTCGGTCTGGTTTTATCCACCAATGTTGTAGGTCACTAGGACCCAGCAGACTCCTTCCACCTTTATAAGGAGGTTCATTACCCTTCCTCGGTGCAGGTGATAGTTCCTTGTGCACACTTTATCCTTGCTCCAGCAGAAGCTGAGATTGTGGAGGTTGCTGTGTTCTGCTGTCAGATAAGTGTTTCCTTTTCCCAAATGTCTGTCTTCCCTGGTGTTTGTCTTTAGTTGATAGTGGAGGGGTCTAGTGAACCTCTCCATCTGATCCTTAGATAGGATAGATCTAGGATCAGAGAGGGACGAGGTTCGTGGTCGGCGACAGTTGAGGAGACTGTATAGGGACGTTAGGGCAGACAGGGTCAGCTCTAGGAAGTCTAGGGGTCACCGTCTCCTTCTTGTGCCCTTAGCATTAGGGACTCCTGATTCCCCCCCCCCGTCGTTATCCTACGCTGGGTGTCTTCCCCACTCCCAGCGTGACATTATCACCTGCCATAACTGTAAGTGAAGGAAGGGGAGGATTTGATTTTCCTTCCTTTCCTTATGGATCCTGTGTCTGCTTTGGCCCAGCAGCTGCAGACCTTGTCTTTGGAGGTTGCGGACCTTCGGTCGGCTCTGCAGGGACCACAACCGCAAAATGGTGTCTTGGGGAATCAAGCAGTGGGTCCGGCCAGACCGGAACCTAAGGTTGCCCTCCCTGACAGGTTTTCAGGAGGCAGAGACAAATTTACTGTGTTCAAAGAGGCCTGTAAATTATACTTTAGGCTTAAGCCGTATTCCACTGGTGATGAGCAGCAGCGGGTAGGAATTATTATATCATTGCTGCAGGGGGATCCCCAATCCTGGGCTTTCTCTCTGCCACAGGACTCTACTTGTCTCCAGTCTGTGGATGGATTTTTTGACGCCTTAGGCCTCATATATGATGACCCTGACCGTGTCTCTTTGGCTGAATCCAAATTGCGCCATCTCCACCAGGGGACTCGGTCGGCGGAATCATATTGTTCTGAGTTCCGCAGGTGGGCTATGGACACAAAGTGGAACGATCCGGCTCTCAGGAGTCATTTTTGCCAGGGTCTTTCAGAAAGACTGAAGGATGCCCTGGCAGTGTATGAGACCCCCCCGTCCCTGGAGGCAGCTATGTCGTTGGCTATTCGCATGGATAGACGCCTCCAGGAGCGGAGGGGTAGACCTCCTGCAACTGGGAGCCCTTCTCATGGTGGTTCCTTGTTGCCGGGTGGTCACTCGGAGGGCGAGTCATTTCTCCCGAGGGGGGAGGAACCTATGCAGCTTGGAGGAGCGGCGGCCTCGAGGCTCTCCTCCGGTGCCTCCTGGGGCAGGGGGAAGGGGGTCTGTTTTTTCTGTGGGAAAGGAGACCATTTTATCGGGGCCTGTCCCTACGCTCCTAAACGGACTAGGGTGCCGGGACCTCATGTGACTATGGGGGGGGTGGAGGTGGTCGAGCGGGAGGTGTGTGTATCCTCCGTTTGCACTTCCCATTTTCTCCTGAGTGCAGAGGTGGCGCTAGAGAGCAAAACGGAAGGCATTTCTGTGTTTGTGGATAGTGGTGCGGGGATCTGCATGGTGGATGCTCATTTTGTACACGCTCATGGGCTTAACCGCTGTTTATTGTCTCGCCCCATCCGTATCTATGCCATCGACTCAGCCCCTCTTGCTCAGGGTAGTCTCACACATATCGTACATAACATTAAGTTAACGGTTGGATCCCAACATCAGGAGACGTTATCTTGCTATGTCTTAGACGGTCTCCCCGCTCCCATTGTCCTGGGCTTGCCTTGGTTGATTAAACATAATCCCGTAGTGGATTGGCAGTCCAGGGACATTGTGGAATGGAGTGATTTTTGTTCAGAGAATTGTTTGGCTACATCCCTTTCGGTGGTATCTGCTGAATCTCTGCCCCCATTCCTATCGGAGTATGAGGATGTGTTCTCAGAGAAGGGGTGCCGAGACTTGCCCCCTCATCGGGCATATGATTGCCCTATCAACCTCGTTCCCGGAGCTAAACTGCCCAAAGCTAGGATGTTTACTATATCTGGACCCGAAAGACAAGCAATGAAGGATTTCATTTCTGAAAGTCTGGAGACGGGACACATTAGGCCCTCCACGTCGCCGGTTGCGGCTGGTTTCTTTTTTGTGAAAAAAAAAGATGGGGGCCTCCGTCCTTGTTTGGATTTTCGGGAATTGAATCGGATTACTGTCCGTGATCCATACCCCCTCCCTCTGATCCCTGATTTATTTAGTCAGGTTGTGGGTGCCAAATGGTTCTCCAAGTTGGATTTGAGGGGGGCCTACAACCTGATTAGGGTCAGAGAGGGGGATGAATGGAAAACTGCGTTTAATACCCCGAACGGCCATTTTGAAAGTCTCGTAATGCCGTTCGGGCTCACTAACGCCCCGGCGGTTTTCCAACATTTTGTCAATGATATTTTCCATCATTTGGTGGGTAGATTTGTAGTTGTTTACTTGGACGATATCTTGATCTATTCTCCCGATATGGAGACGCATCAGTCCCATGTCAAACAGGTGTTGCAGGTCTTACGGGACAACAAACTGTATGCTAAACTCGAGAAATGTGTTTTCGCCATTCAGGAGGTTCGTTTTTTTGGGGTACCTCTTGTCGCCGTTGGGTTTCCGGATGGATCCGGAAAAGGTCCGGGCGGTGCTAGATTGGGAACAGCCGGACAATCTACGGGCATTGCAACGCTTTTTGGGGTTTACCAATTTTTACCGTAAATTTATTAAGAACTATTCGGTACTGGTGACGCCTCTTACGGACATGACTAGGAAGGGGACGGATTTTTCTGAGTGGTCTGATTCTGCTCGCCAGGCTTTTTCCTCCCTGAAGCGTTGTTTTGCTTCCGCGCCTGTTCTTTGTCAGCCCGATCTTTCTCAGCCCTTCATTGTGGAAGTGGATGCGTCTGAGGTGGGGGTGGGGGCTGTGTTGTCGCAGGGCCCTTCGCCTGGGAGATGGGTGCCCTGTGCGTTCTTCTCCAAGAAGTTGTCTTCGGCCGAGAGGAATTATGATGTGGGTAATAGGGAGCTGTTGGCTATTAAGTTGGCTTTTGAGGAATGGCGGCACTGGCTGGAGGGGGCTGTCCATCCCGTCACGGTTATTACCGACCATAAGAACCTGTCTTACCTTGAGTCCGCCAGGCGTCTCAATCCCCGGCAGGCCAGGTGGTCTTTGTTTTTCACGAGATTTAATTTTACCGTCACCTACCGTCCGGGGGTTCAGAATGTGAAGGCGGATGCATTATCGCGTAGTTTTCCGGGTGGTAGTACTCATGAGAGTCCCGTCCCCATCTTGCAGGAAGGGGTGGTTGTTTCTGCTCTTTGCCCTGATCTGGAGGGGGAGGTGTTGAAGGTTCAGGGGGGCGCCCCTGCCTCCTGCCCTTCTGGGAGGCTTTTTGTGCCGTTCTCTTTGCGCCTCAGGGTGCTGTCAGAGCATCACGACTCTGTACTGGCGGGGCATCCGGGCGGTAGGGCCACTTTCGATCTCTTGTCTCGTCGCTTTTGGTGGCCGGGGTTGAGGAAGGACGTAGCGGAATTCGTATCCGCCTGTGGTGTGTGTGCACGTGCTAAGGTTCCGCATACCCGTCCGTCTGGGTCTCTCGTGCCATTGTCTATTCCTGAGAGGCCATGGACACATTTGTCAATGGATTTTATCACCGATCTTCCGGCGTCTGCGGGCAAGACGGTGGTACTGGTAGTAGTAGATAGATTCAGTAAGATGGTTCGCTTTGTGGCACTGCCCGCACTTCCTAATGCTCGGACTCTGGCACAGGTGTTCGTAAGTGAGATTGTGAAACTTCATGGGGTTCCCTCCGATGTGGTTTCTGATCGCGGTACTCAGTTCGTCTCCAAATTTTGGAAGGCTTTTTGTACACATTTGGGGATAACGTTGTCCTTTTCTTCTGCTTTTCATCCTCAGTCTAATGGTCAAACCGAACGTGTGAATCAGAATTTGGAGACTTACCTGAGGTGTTTTGTCTCTGACCATCAGGAGACTTGGGCAAATTATTTGCCCTTGGCCGAATTCGCCCTTAATAATCGTCTTCAGGAGTCCACTGGCAAGTCACCGTTCTTCGGTGCATATGGGTTTCATCCTCAGTTTGGTACTTTTAGCGGTACGAGTCCTTCCGGAGTTCCGGAGGAGGACCGTTTTACCTTGTCCCTCTCCTCGGTTTGGCGGGGTGTACAGCGTAGCTTGAAGCTCTTAGGTGACAGGTACAAACGTATGGCTGACAGGAAGCGTGCGCCAGGTCCGGACCTATGTGTGAATGACTACGTGTGGTTGTCTACCAAGAATGTGAAGTTGAAGGTGCCCTCTTGGAAGTTGGGGCCCAGGTTTATTGGCCCCTATAGGATAACCGCCGTTATCAATCCCGTGGCGTTTCGTCTTGCGTTGCCTCCTGCTCTTAAGATTCACGATGTGTTTCACAGGTCGCTCCTCAAGCCGTATGTGCCGTCGTCTAACCCATCTCCTTTGCCTCCTGAGCCCATCTGTGTGGCGGGGAATCTGGAATTCGAGATCTCGAGGGTGGTTGATTCTCGCATGTTGCGCTGTTCTCTTCAGTATTTGGTGCACTGGAGGGGGTACGGTCCTGAGGAGCGGATGTGGGTGCCGGCGTCGGAGGTGTCCGCCGCAAGGCTGGTCCGCGCTTTTCACCGTTCCCATCCGGATAAACCTGGTCCTGAGTGTCCGGGGGCCACTCGTAGGAGGGGGGGTACTGTCACGGGTGGCACGGATGACAGGGTGGAGGCCACGCGCAGACGATCCCAGCGTTTGGCCCATCAGCCATAATGGTGGAGGATGGTCCGTCTCTTTCAGGGGCATTTACCTTCTGTGTTGATGGAGAGAAGGTGTGATGAGATCTCTCTATTATGGGGAGACGGCTGTGGAGGTCTTGCGCTCGGTCTGGTTTTATCCACCAATGTTGTAGGTCACTAGGACCCAGCAGACTCCTTCCACCTTTATAAGGAGGTTCATTACCCTTCCTCGGTGCAGGTGATAGTTCCTTGTGCACACTTTATCCTTGCTCCAGCAGAAGCTGAGATTGTGGAGGTTGCTGTGTTCTGCTGTCAGATAAGTGTTTCCTTTTCCCAAATGTCTGTCTTCCCTGGTGTTTGTCTTTAGTTGATAGTGGAGGGGTCTAGTGAACCTCTCCATCTGATCCTTAGATAGGATAGATCTAGGATCAGAGAGGGACGAGGTTCGTGGTCGGCGACAGTTGAGGAGACTGTATAGGGACGTTAGGGCAGACAGGGTCAGCTCTAGGAAGTCTAGGGGTCACCGTCTCCTTCTTGTGCCCTTAGCATTAGGGACTCCTGATTCCCCCCCCCCCGTCGTTATCCTACGCTGGGTGTCTTCCCCACTCCCAGCGTGACACTGCATGTCTGTATCCAGGGTCATTGTTGAACCTCCAAATTTTTGGCTGCCCTGGCCAAAGGGCTATACTACTATACACCCACTTCAGGTTTACAGGCCCTCATTCACGTCTCTATCCAGGGGCATTGGTGAACCTCCAAATTTTGGACTGCCCTGGCAAAGGAAAATACTACAATAGACCCAGTTCCTCAAAATGGGCACATTATTTCAAGACAGGGCTTCATGTACGTCTCTTCTCAGGGACATCGGAGTGCCGCACAATGTTTTTACGTAAAATGTTTCATGTAATCACAAAAAGTAACATACACCAGCTGTATCTCACTATTGGGTATGTGCCCTTAACATTTCCACCCTAAATATTCATTTTGGTATCATTTTGGAAGGTTTTCTGGTGACTCCGTAAAATTGGCGTGAAACTCGGACAAGATTGTTCACAGCTGTGACTTTTGAGTGAGAAATGCTTCCAGGGGTCTTCCCCATGGTGTTGCCATGTCATTTCAGCACTCTTCTGAGACTTTTGTGACATTTTTAGGGTTTTTCCATGCTGCCGGCAGTCATTTCATAAAAATACTCGTGTCTCCCATAGGATAACATTGGGCTCGGTACTTTAGCCACAAATTTTGCATTTTGACAAGGGTAATAGGAGAAAATGGATCACTGTATTTGTTGCGCAATTTCTCCTGAGCACATTGGTACCCCGTATGTGGCAGAAAACGACTGTTTGGACGTACGGTATGGTTTGGACAAGAAGCAGCTACATGTGACAAAATTGGCTGAAATCCTTAGCAAATGTATGTCGCATTTTGAGAGTCCCTGATGTGCCTAAACAGTGAAAAAAAAACACTAGTGAACCCATTTTTCCCACAAAAATGGCTTTAGCCCCAAGTATTTTATTTATACCATTGTAACAGGAGAAAATGCACCATGCAATTTGTTATACAATTTCTCTTAAAGGGATCCTGTCACCTCCAAAACGCCTCCTAAGCTATCAAAACATGTCCCTGCACCATCCCATCACTAATCTCACACTCCTTTTTGTCTTCTAAAAGCATCCTGTGAAAGTGGATAAAAACGTTTTAATACTCACTCATTAGTGATTATAATTAAAGGGGCTATATTCTTTAGCCCTTAGGGCGTGTTGTTTTGCAGCCTGAATGATCCACCCTGTCTGTGCAGCTTCTGCTGTGATGTGGAGCTGAAGGCAGGACTAATAATTTGCATTCTGTGAGTGATAGAGAGGGAAGAGGGCAAAGCCTGCACAAGCAGAGCACACAGACAGAGAGAGGGTGGATCCTGGAGCCTGCAAAACAACATGCCCTAAGGGCTAAAGAATATATCTCCTGCTAATTATAACCACTAATGAGTAAGTATTAAAACGTTTGTATGCACTTTCACAGGATGCTTTAAAGAGACAAAAGGAGTGTGAGATTAGTGATAACATGCTGCAGGGACATGTTTTGGTAGCTTAGGAGGCATTCTGGAGGTGACAGGATCCCTTTAAGTACAATGATACCTCATATGTGGTTGAAAATTACTTTTGAGGAAAAGTGCATGGCTCAGAATTGGAGTGCCAAATTGGAATTCACATTTAGTTGGAATGGTTTGGGATTGCCATGTCTCACTGACAGAGCCCGCGACATGCCATGAAGGCAGACCTCCCACAAGTGAATCCATTTTACAACTACACACCTCAATGAACTCATCTAGGATTGTAGTAAGCATATTGGCACTACAGATGTGTAAGTGAATTTTATACTATTGGGCATTGAAGAAACAAATGGTATTTCTCCAGCTTCTTATAGTCTGGATGGTGTCCCCTGTCCTTACTGGAGTATACAGCCATATTTTTACATAGCTGCAGTTTTGACATTTGCCCTGGGCCCCCAGGTACCAGGGACCCTGGGCTTCAGGTATTGGCTCAGCTATGTTAAAGTACAGCTGCTGTAGAGGGGGCTGGAGGCATCTGACATTTTCAATGACAGCAGATGATGCCCACTCACTTTCAATTCCTCTTCATTTTTGCAAAGTTTTTGGTGCACATGTGCTTAAGGGGCTGACATGTGCAGTGCAAATGAGAATTTACTGGAGAAGAATCAAGTTGTTGTGAGGAGAAGGTCTTGGAATCACCCCTGAGCATGCCAGGACTACATTTCAATCTTCTATCTTTAGTGCCCACGGCTAGTGAGTATAATCCATGTGTGTCTGTATTCCGGCTCTTGTTTCCGACTCATACACAGCATCATACAGTATATTATGGTCCACACTATATCCTGTATTACAATATGTCTGCATATACTATATCTTTGACAATACTAAGAAAAATAGAGATCTAATAATGCCCATGATGTTTATCAACCGAGGATAAGGAACAATGCTCACACATATATAATTGCAACATATATAATTATATTTTATTAAGGTGATCATACAATACAGGATATCCCTGATGAAGGTGCCAGGCTAGGCGCCGAAACGCGTAGGAGAATTAGAATAAAGGAGGGAAATCTGACTGACTCTTTGGTGAGTTTTTTAAGCCCTGGAGCAGCGCGGACCGTGATACACCTATACTCCCATCATCTTTCTGGATTATATCTGTTCAGTGGTCGGTGGAGGTCCTGCAGCAGCTTGGAATAATATTTCCTAAACGCCTTCAAACCAGTTGTGGGGATCACACCTGCACCAGGTGAGTGGCTTCTCAGCACCACCCCATTACGATTAGTGTCACTAGTGATAGGGCACTATTGCGCCTCTTGTCCCCCACCCTTTTATATTTTACAATAAAGAAAATTAAAGCTACCCTGCTGGTAATTACTATAATAGTAACATACTCCCTGTTCACTGTTCGATGGGATAAGGTACTACCATAAAGATTACTTACCCATAACAAAGTGCAAGACATATATTCCTAGTGCAGCTGATGCTGTATCCGAATGCAGCTTTTTTTGCATACAGCAAGTGATTGGCAAAGCTTAGTGTTCCCCTAAAAAGGCTGTGTTTGGCTTCAAAGCAGTGATTGCAAAATCCTTCAGTTTGGTCTCTAACTAGTGATGGGTGAACCCCCCCGAAGATCGAGATCAGCGGGTTCACCAGATGTTTTTGTAAAGTTCGAGCTCGGGGACAGGGATGTCGCGAACTTGTGTCCGTACCCCCTGAGCTTGAACTTTATAGACATGGGATGGAGGGGATGGGGTGGGGCTGGGGGGGCTGTTGAAAAAAACATAAAATTGTTAATAAACGTCATAATTTTACTTACCGATCCCGCAATGTGTCCTGCAGTCCCACTGTCTCCTGGCCGCTTCTACTTCGAGGGCCGCTCATTAACTTTCGGGTTATTCACTACACTGCTCAGCGCTCAGCAATTTCCGGCCGGCGTCGGCAGTGTTCAGGCGGGATGTCGGGCCATGACCTCGGGTGAACTCTGACTGTCACTGACAGTCCTCAGCCTGTTCTCGCTCTGCATAGATGCTTGACTATGCAGAGCGATTTAGTAGTGCTGACATTGCTCTCTTTTGGACTACATCAGACTGAGGATTGTTTTTTATAATACACATGGAGTCTCTAAATGTTTTTTTTGTTTTATTTCTAATAAAAAAAAAATTTCTGTGCGGTGTTTTTTTTTTAACACTTTACTACAAATTAATGGTGGTCATGTCTAATATTGGAGTGAACCCATGAATTTCGGTCTTAGAGCTAGCTGATAATACAAAGCTGGCCCTAACCCCATTATTACCCAGTGAGCCACCCGCACCAGTGCCCTGGATGAGTTGGATACAGCTCCAGAAGATGGCGCTTCCATGAATTTGCCATTTTCTGGGGTGGACTGCAATTCGCAGCAGGATGGTAGAGCAGAAAGCTGGGGCCACCCTTCGCTGTGGAATCCAGCCCCCAGCTGCCTAGTTGTACCTGGCCGGACCCTAAAATAGGGCGAAGCCCGTGTCAATTTTTTAAAATTATTTCATGAAATGTATGAAATAATTAAAATAAAAAGGGGTTCCGTATATTTTTGTTCCCAGCCAGGTACAAATAGGCAGCTGGGGTTTGGGGGCCTGCCTGCTATACCTGGCTAGCATACAAAAATATGGAGAAGCCCTTGTCGAATTTTTTTTCACGTCACAAGCAACGTTTTGGTTTGCTTTTGCAAAAATGCGGTTTTACATGCGTTTCCATTAAAATCAATGGGGGCAAAAACGCGTGCGTTTTGATGTGTTTTTAGCTGTAAAAACGCATAGAAATGCAAATGATGCAAAACGCAGCCCTGCATTAGATGTGAAAGGGGCCTAACACGGGTTTCCCATGGAAACCTGTTTTATGAACCTTGGGACTGAACTGTATATATTCGGTATATGTCCAGAACTTCACAGTTCGGGTTCGCCAATCCCTACCTCTAACTAGTGATTGTGAAATCCTTCAGTTTGTACTAAAAAGGTATTTTTGCCTCATACCCAGTGATACTAAAATCCTTTAGTTTCCCTTAAAAATGCATTTTTTGCCTCAAGTCAATGAGTACCAAATCCTACCATTTGTACTGAAAAGTAATTTTTTTGTCTCAAAGCAGTGATTGCAAACTGCTTCAATTTCCCATAAATTTCCCATAAAAAGTCTGTGTATGGCTTCTGTCCAGTGATTGTCAAATCCTTCAGTTTCTACTAAAAAAAGCATTTGTTTTACCTTAAACTAGTGATTTCCAAAACATTAAGTTTCTAAAATGGCTGTTTGGCCATAACAAGTGATTGTACAAACCTTAATTATTGGACTAAAACGGATTTTTTTTTTGCCTACAACTAGTAATTGACAAATCATTCAAGTTTGTACTAAAAAGGCATTTTTTGCCTCAAAGCAATGATTGCAAAATCCTTCAGTTTCCCATAAAATGGATGTTTTTGGCCTCTAACCAGTGATTGTCAGTTCCTTTAGTTTCCACTACAAATGCTGTGTTTGGCCTCAAACCAGTGATTGCCAAATCTGTGTGCATAAAGCATGAGTGGAAAATGCTGAGGTCATGGTGAAAAAGGGAAGAGGAAATAGGTGGTTGGAAAGGGGAAAAGGGTATGAACCAAGTACCCTTGTTTTAGTGGCATTAGCTTTTACTTTTTTATTGCAAGGTATTTGGAAATATCTTAGGCTGCCTTCACATTTGCGTATGGGAAGGCAGCGTATTGCTGCGTTCCCATACGCAGTCAAACGCATGCGCACTGCGTTCCTATGTTTAACATAGGAACGCATGGTGCCTGCGTTTGCTGCGTTCGGGTGCGGATGCGGACGACATCTGCTCCTTCCGGTGTCCAGCGTCCGCACCCGGGACGCAGCATGTTGGTTTTTTTTGTGCGCTTGGGGACCTTGGAAAATCAGCAAGCGTCCCCAAGCGCACAAAAAATGCATTGGCTTCAATGGGTCCGCAGTGTTCTGCGCTTGACAGCGCAGGAGAACGCTGCGGACCCATTGAAAAATCTCCCGGTGGCCGGCGGTGATGTCACAGGAGCTCACCGACGGCCACCGGGAGATCAGCTCAGCCTCTGCTGATCTCTTCCTCCCCGCCGTCGATAATCTGCTAGCGATGTCGGCGGGGAGAAACAGCTGATGTGACAGCTGTTTGAATCTTCCCGCGCCGACATCTCCTCTCGGTGTCTGCGCGGGAAGATTCAAACAGCTGTCAAATCAGCTGTTTCTCCACGCTGACATGTCCCTGAGCTTACCGGTGGCCGGGAGGCGGAGATCTCCGGCCCTGATCTCCGCCCCGGACACCGCTGATTGGCTGCCGGGCTGCACAGTGATGTGTCCGCAGGCGGACATTCTCCGCTGCGGACACATCAAAATGGCCCTGCTTTACACTGCGTTTGTGTCTGCATGCGATCAGCATGCAGACACAAACGCTAATGTGAAGCCAGCCTTACACATGGTTTTTTTGTTTTCTAGTTGTTATCTTATACAATTTGGCGTTGGTAGGGAACTTGCTATACAGGCCTGTTCACACTACTACTTTTTTCTGTCTCAGCTTAGTTTTTAAATTTACTTAGCCTCTTGTCTTCTGATAAGCCTCTCTCCTGCTGAGGAGAAATAGACTTACTGCATTCCATCTGTGCTCCATTTGGACACTGTTCACACACTGCACCCTGCTGCTTGTGAGGTTGATACACACAGCAGTGGGACTTAATATGGCTAGCGTAGGGGCCATTCCAAAGAGGATCACCTTGTCGCGGTGGATTGGCTTAAAGTACATTTTTTACAAAAAAAGTATGTACCAAGTACCCTTGTTTTAGTGGCATTAGCTTTTACTTTTTTTATTGCAAGGTATTTCGAAACATCTTAGGGTACTTTCACATCAGCGGTTTTTGCCGTTCACGGCAGATGCGGTGAAAAAACCGCATCTGCCGCGATTTCCGCATAACCGCTGCACTTGCTGCACAGTTGCAGCAAGCCCCATACAAAGTCTATGGGGGTTGCGGCAGGTGCGGCAAGTGCGGCCGCAAAAAGAATGCGTCTGACCGCACTTGCAGCACCTGCCGCACACTTACCGCAAGCCCCATAGACATTGCATGGGGCTTGCCGCAACTGTGCCGCAAGTGTAGCGGTTATGCGTTAATCGCGGCAGATGTGGTTTTTTCACCGCATCTGCTGCGATCGGCAAAAAACGCTGATGTGAAACCAGCCTTACACATACTTTTTTTGTTTTCTAGTTGTTATTTCATACAATTTGCGTTGGTAGTGAACTTGTTATACTGGCCTGTTCACAATACTACTTTTTTCTGTCTCACCTTAGTTTCTAAATTGTTAGAAAGGGGAGTAGGCATGGTGTTTGAGGTGTAAGTGGGGTTGGTGCTACCAGTAATACTATTGGAAGCTGTAATAACCAAACATTGGCTCATTGTATCCCAAGACAAATGACAACTTCTGTTAATGGACAGCCAATTCCAGTCTCTTTGCCAGCAGCAGAGCGATATGAATTGTGGATGAGGCCCAGAAAAAGATTTTGCTCCAGTTCATGGCAAGCACTGCCTCAAGTGGCCTGTCTTCCTGTACATCCACCTCAACAACACAAACAGTACAGTCCTCAGAGGTTGCACCCCAATTACCCATAGATCATCTTGTGTCACAACTCTCCAACCACACAATTTATTGTGGGGAAACACAAATGGGTGATTCTGCAGAGATGTTCACATATTCTGTATTCCATGGGCATCTGAGGTCATCTCCAAAGATTCACATGCCTCAGAGGAGGAAAGCATCTTCACCAATGCCCAAAAATCTTTTAGGGTACCTTTACACGCTGCAACTTTTGGCGGCGATAGGAGGCAATCTAAAATGCGCATGTACATTTTTCATGGTTGCCTCAGATCGCCGAAGGCGCTTTTACATTCTACAATTTTGCCCTCAACCTAAGGCGACGTGCTGCCCTGGAAGTTGCCACACCAACAGCGGGAAACATCCGGTCGACTTCCGTCGCTGCTTCACACGCCGCAATCCCCAAAGGAATGTGGGCGTACATGTGCAGAGCGGCGAGAACATAGGCGTGCAAGACTGGTCTACACCGCGCCCCAAATACGCTCATTGGACAACGCAATAGCGCTGTGATTGGGCAGCCTGCGCTGGAAGGCTGG
Organism: Allobates femoralis; assembly: GCA_033576535.1. Lineage (NCBI taxonomy): Eukaryota > Metazoa > Chordata > Amphibia > Anura > Aromobatidae > Allobates > Allobates femoralis. Next base: position 442,555,007 of record JARQOC010000004.1, read on the forward strand.
CAAATACATGAAGCCATTTTCTTTTGGAGTTTGGCACCAATACACACTCAAATATGGCGCGGTGTCAACTGACAGCCAATGGGAAGACAGTAGCCGCCACCACCAATCATCGCTGACGGGGCGCAGTCTCCAGCACGCTGTGGCACGCCGCCGGGAAATCAGTAGGCGACGCAGATTATATCCCTATCACCCTACACACTCCAAAAGCAGGGAATTTCGCCTTCATGATTGCCTCTGATTTTGGAGCAGTGCTGTGAAATCGGAACTAGGCACAACTTTTTTTATCGCCGCAAAATTCCCCAATTACATGCCGCAATTGTGAGGCAATTTCACGGCGATGGTGACGGGGCAACAGATTGCCGGTTAGATTCCTCACCACGGTTGCGGCGTGTAAAGGTACCCTTAGAGTTGAATCTGGGAATGGACAAAGTAGAGTCCCAGCAGAATGCAGACCCTCGTTACCAGACATTAACCCCCGGGGTAGAGGTGATGATAAAGATGAGACTCAAATACCTGAGGAGCACCCGCACTGTACTGTGCAATCAGCGCAGGAAGAGGAGGAGGGTGACTCACATGGCAAGACGTCTGACAACAGAGAGGATATTGAGGTTTGAGATCCTACTTGGAATCAAACTAGAGTCATGCAGTTGAGTAGCTTAGGTGGAGTAGCTGAGGTGGAGGAGGAAGACAAGGAGGTTAGGTTGCATCTTCCTGCACAGAGACTGAGAGCAGCAAGCATGAGAAGCACTGTATCGTGAGCCACAACTCTGGCTCTGGACAGTAGCGGTCGCGGGTCTGCAATTGTCTGAGGCAACAAGGGTTGCCTTGACTGGGCCTTTTTTGACACCACAAAAAATGGCCCAACTTACATTATTTGTAAAGTTTGTAAAAAAAAAACTTCAGTAGAGGCACAAAAAACAACAATTTGACTACTACATACATGAATCACAATATTGCCAAGCACCATGTGTTACTCTAGGAAAATTACTGTGCTAAAACTGTGCCTAGTGGGCCATACCAAACTGCGTCCACCACAACAATTGCATCCGCTGCATCTTCCTCTTCCTTCACTTTGTTAAGTGTTGTCCAACAGATGTCCAGCCACAGAACCTCCATTTGTTTACCTGCTACAGTGGGGGTGAAGAACAGCCCCTCAGCTGTTATAGAAGTGGACACGCTTTCTGGTTTTAGCTGATCTCAGACACCACCATAACACCTCTCCCAGCACTTCCCTCAGAGTTCCCTCAGCTTGTCAGTTACGCCTTACTCCACCCTTTCTCAGCATAGCAGCCATCCCATGGTTCCACATTTGTGGTCTCAGAAAAGATTATTTCCTCCTACACATCCCAAAGCAAAGAGCGTGAACTTGACCATCTCCAATTTGTTAGCCATGGGAATGCTGCCTTTATACCTGTTGGAGCCTGACGTTTTTCAAAAGCTGATGGCCGTCGCAGACCCCCAGTATCAGTTGCCTAGTTGCCATTATATCTTGAAGAAAGCTGTGCCTGCGCTACACCAGCATGTCACAGACAATATGCCCCATTCCTTGAGAAACTGTGTGTGGCAGATTGCTTATCACCACTGACACCTGGACGAGCAAACATGGCCGAGGCGGTACATATTCCTTACTGGCCCCTGGGTGACTGTTGGCTGCCGGACAGGCAGGGAAGATTCTACTCCAAATTCCAAAGGCTTTTGGAACCAACTTCTAGCTGTACCATTTCATCCACTGCTTCTGCCTAGTCCACCTCCTCTAGGGAGACATGCTGAGCTCTAGACCTCTCCCTTAATGTTGAAACACTTCTTAAAGAATCCTCCCTACCTCCATACTGCACTGCCTGGGCTCTCTGCCATCAGGCAGTGTTTAATTTAAAATGCCTTGGAGATGTGAGTCACACAGCTGAAGAGTTGTAGACACCTATGCAGGCCGACCTTTAGTAATGGCTGTCTCCATTAAACCTGGAACCAGGAAAGGCTGTGCGTGATAATGGTGTGAACCTGGTGGCGGCCTTATGCCAGGGCAAATTTACACACATGCCTTGCATGGCTCACGTCCTCAACTTGGTTGTTCAGCAATTCTTACACCACTATCCCAGCTTGGGTGAGCTGCTGCACAAGGCACAGACACTGTGTACTTACTTCCACCATTCTCACCCCATGGTTCATCAACTAGCATCGCTACAGAGGTTTTTCAGACAACTGGTTAACCTTTTGATATGCAATGTGCCCACAAGGTGCAATTCCACTCTGCACATGCTGCTGTGAATGTGGCAACAGCCACAATCCCTCTCTCAGTATTTAATGACGCATACAGTGATTCAAAGTGAGACAAATGTGGTGCAAATGACAGTTCCAGCGTTGGCATAGAGCAAGGACCTCTGCACTCACAGTTTCGAAATGGCTGATGATGCCATCATTATAATCACTATTCCGGTCATCTAACTGCTGGAGCAAACCTTGATAAGTCTTTGTTGGAACCACAGGAAGAGGAAGAGCAAGACAAGGAAAGGATATCAAGATCTCAAGGTCCGGACTCTCATCACACAACCAGGTGGCATGGTAGGGTGGAGAAGAGTGACAGAGAGGGCTCATGGTACCAAAAAAAGTGGAAGTGAATGCGCAGGAGCCAAGGAACAATTGGAGGAGGATGAGGATGAATAGGTGATGATGGGTGCAGAACAGTAAGGAGATGAGGAAGAAATTATTCCCCTTTCTGTTGTTCGAAGTTAACGAGAGAGGACAGAGGAAGGAAGTTCAATTTTTATACCACCACCTATTCAACAAGGACTTGAGCCTCATGGATGCATCAGACACATGAGCACCTTCTTGCTGCACTATCTGCAACATGATGCCCACATCATTAGGATTCAAATTAGCGATGACCACTGAGTTGCCACACTGTTGTATTCATGGTATCATGGTAGAAGCATAAATTTAGCCAGATGCTTCCCGCCTTGGACAGGGACATGCGTATGCTAGATTATCAAAAAGGTAGATAATCTTGCGACTGGTTTTCCCCGCACACATCAGTGAGGGACACAGTAGGCTATGCAGGTCTACATTTCCAACCCGGGGGCCATCAAGTCATCAGTGTAGAAACATTTGCTGCAGCAATCTGTCAGAAGTGATTTCTGGGAGTCCTTTGACAAATTTTTAAACCAGCCTATCCACTGGCAGAACTGAGTACAAGTCTGATACATAGTGAACGACTGGAGAGGATAGGACACAGACCGCATCACAGGTCTACACTTCTGACCTGGGGGCTATAAAGTCATCAGTATTGAAACATTTGTAGCAGTAGTGTAACTGTTGGTAGTAATTTCTGGGACTTCTTTGACCAATTTTTAATCCAGCCCGTCCACTGGCAGAACTGATACAGAGTGAACGACTGGAGAGGATAGTGCCGGAGTATCTAGAGCTTAATATCCATGCCATCAGGAGAGGGTTGGACCCTTTTGCATTTTGGGCTTCAAAAATGGAGGAGTGGCCAGAACTCGCCAGTCATGCCTTGGAGGTTTTGTCATGCCCAGCAGACAGCATTCTCTCAGAACGTGTCTTCAGCGCTACTTGTGGTGTCTTGATGGATAAGCACATCTGGCTGTTCCTTGAAAGTGTAGATCACCTAACTTTCATCAAGAGGAACAAGTCATGGATCTCCAAGGACTTTTCCACTCTACTGACAGACTGCTCAAACTAGGTGATGTACTTTTCAGTGTGCTGCATTGTGTTGCCATTCTCCAGTTTTTATTCTAGATCAATTGATGCCCATTTGGTGGTATCTGGCCCTAATTATTTAAAATGTGGACACTCTTCACCATTCAGAGAATGCAAGTGGCTCTCACTGGGGTGTTGGTTCCCATCATTCACTAAAGAGAGCCAGGTCTTTGTTTTGGATTTTTCACACATTACACATCTGAGCACCTGCGATACTTTATCGAGTAATGAGCATACCTGAGCACCCTGATGCTCAATCAAGTATCGAGCAACGGCAGGCAAGTTCGCTCATCACTACTGATAATAATACACAGCAGATACCTTATGATCCACCAATGACAGTAGGTTATGACACATCTCCCCCTGTTCTCCCTTCCATCGCAATAACCTTTGCACACTCTTGTTTGATGCATCCCTACAAAAGAGAGAGTCAGACATGGTTTATTGATAGCCTTGTTGTTTGATAAGGTTGCATTTTCATGATATTAATCGATAACAAGTAGTGCATTAATGTTTATCGTTAGTATATTTGTGCCTTGCTATTAGTCAGTGCAGAAGATACCAGTAGTGATGAGCCAACACCTAAGTGTTCAAATTCGATTTGATTTGCCGAATTGGGATATGTTCGATGAATTGTGTTGTCAAACACCATTGGAATCAATCGCAGGCAACAGAAAACATATAGAAAACACCTTTAAAGGTGTCCATAAGCTGCAAAACTACTCAGAATAGACAACAAACACCAGGAAAAGTGACAACAATCTGCCCACAGTACAAATAGTCTTATGGCATAGCATGGGTGCATGAGACACGGTCTGTGCCAGCCTGCACACTCTTCCAAAGCACTTCAAAATAGAAGGTGGCTAACATTCACCTGAAATTTCAGAGGTGAGTGAAACTGACCTTGAATTGACAAATGGATGAGTTACAGAGGAAAAGTGGCAGTAGTTTTCTACATTAAGTAAAAAGAGGTGGAGGAGTAAAAGGAGGATGAGACACAGATATAGGCATGTCACACCTTGCTCAAATCATGTACCACATAGCAAGGGGACCCCAACAAGAGTCCTCACTCTTCCCAAAGGGTCAGACCTCAACAAAATGGTATCAATTGTCCCAGACAAAAAACTTCTGCATGGCACAGGGTCGGGAACAGGACCTGGCCTAGCATTTCAAGGTTAAATATTGATCATCAACTATTCGTTTTGTGGAGTATTACAGGAAAAACTAGAGAGGTAGGTCAGTGACCTGCTTAGACCTAGTGGGCTAGATACCCTCAAAGCTCATGCAAGCGCTCCCTTCAATGTTATGCCCCGCCACACACACAGGTGGGACAACTATATGATTTGTGGAGCATTACAGAAAAAACTAGTCAGGTAGGTCAGTGACCTGTATAGGCCTAGTGGACAGGGGAGATTGACCAAACGCTTTTAAGGGCACAAAAACTGTTCATGTGTATATCTGGTGTCCCACTGGTCAGGCATCACAGTTGGGGTACTGCACGCATAAATGAGTGTGCGGTTAACCCTGTCACAGTGGAGTGTAGAGTTTGTAGGAGGACCCCATCCCAGCACTCCCACACACCCACCTAGGCAGATGGTAAGGACCCTTACCATAAGGGAGGGGGGGAGTTAGGGAGAGGGGAGGTAGAAAAACGAGGGATTCTAAGTTTGCCTCGAGGAACAAAAGAGTACGAGAGCCCTGAGAGAGAGAAGGGGACTTCAAGAGAGGGGGCCTGCAGAGAGAGAGAAAACAGGCAGCCCAGATGGAAGGAGGGGACCGCATGAATCAGAGCAACCACACTCCGGGAGGGAACCCTGGTCCAATTACTGGAGTGCCGGTTCGGTTCCAAAGAAGCGGCACAGGGAGTTCAGCTCCTGAGCCATAACACCGGTCGTCGTGGGTCGGTCTACCGGCCCCGTCACCCTTTCTCAAGGAAACCAGTCACACCAAGATAACCCACCTGGGTCGAGATCCAGTGCAGGAGAGAGGAGAGTGGGAAGCTGGGATACTCAGGAAGCACCCCTATCGGGCCTGGTACTAAGCGGGCTGTTCCCGGACAGGCAGTAGCAGCAGGACACGGGTTAGAGACAAGGAAGGCATACCACGGGAGACTCCAAGAGACCCTGCAGCCCACTATGACTACTTGGCCCACCACCCTTACTTAACAACAGTTGTCTTCTGTGAACTGTACTACCATCAGCATAGTTCCAGTAAAGTACCCGGGTAGAGTGACAGAGTCTCTGTGTAATTACTTCACCGCTGCACTGCTACTTGCTTATCTTCACCATCAGCACTTCCATCACTACAGGTGCTGTCCTGCCCCGGAGGGCCAGCTCTACCTGCAGGGAGCTGTACCATCTTGGCTGCTGTACCATCGCCTTCCGGAGGTCTGAAGCGGCGCTGGTGCTACATCACCAGAATCTGCGGGTGGCATCATGATAAACTTATAATCATTTATTCCAACTACCCCTTTTTAGTTGACCACCAGGGCCACGGGTTTGGGCAGGCCACCAATGACATCCCTACCGCAGCAGACGGCCCAGATACTCTAGGCTAGTCATATACAGCACATTTGCCAAAACCTGGTTTGATGCCCAAAACCAGTTTACACAAACATTAAGGGAGATATAGTAATCACTGCTTTTAAGCACCCAAAAATGGTTGATGTGAATAAAGCAAATTTGTTAATCACTGATTTGATGTACAAAAAGGTTGAATATTCAGAAACAGGGGCAGGAGTATCAGGTATAGAGCTTAGAGAGCCCTACTCAAGTCAAACAACAAACAACAAGGACCCCCTAACAACAGTCTCCATTTTTCAAAAAAATTAGGCACAGCCACCACTAAAGTGACATCAATTGCCCCAGAGTTGAAATATTGAAATGGGGAGTTCAATGCAGCACATTGAAAAGTACACAAGTGTTTAGTCTCCCCAGGCTTACACTGGGGTGGAAAAGTCCTTGCGGATTCATGACTTGTTCATCTTGATAAACGTTAGTCTGTCTACACTGTCACTGGACAGACGCTTGCGCTTATCCATCAGCACACTACCAGCAGCTCTGAAGACACATTTAGAGAGAACACTGGCTGCGGGGCACGACAAAATCTCCAAGGCATGAGTGACGAGCTCAGGCCATTTTTTTTTCTGGTTTTGAAGCCCAAAATGCACAAGGATCAAGTTCCACAGTCATGGCATCGATATTCAGCTGTAGATACTCCTGTACCATCCTCTATAGGTGTTCACGATGTGTCAGACTTGTTCTTTCTTCTGGTGTTGCAAAGGATGGTCTAAAAAAAAGGTGAAATGATTTGACAAAATTGCTGTTAACAGATACACTGTTACTGTTAAGGTTTAAGTAATGACGACTCGACGTTCCCCAGGTTGGAAAGGTAGAACTGCGATATTCACTATGTGCCTTTTGGTGTTTGGGGGAAAAGCAGTACTAAGATTCTCTAAAAGCTTCTGTTGATACTCCTGCATGTGTGCGTCCCTTTCCAGGGCAGGAAGCATTTGGCCACAATTTACTCTTGTATCAGGGATCTAAGGGCCACTTTACACACACCAACTTATCTGTCCAACTTCTGAACAACTTACTGGTTGCAGTGAAATCATGGACACATTGCTCCATTTTGTGGCTGTGTACAAATGGAACAATCTGTCCATGATTTCACTGCAACCAGTAAGTTGTTTAGAAGTTGGACACAGAAGTTGGTGTGTGTAAAGTGGCCATAACAGTGTGGCAACCCAGTAGTCGGTATTACTTCGAATTCTAACAATCCGAGAATCCGAGGATCATGTTGCAGGTTGTGCAGCACGAAGACACTCATGTGTCTTGCGCATCCAGGAGGCCCAAGTCCTTGTTGTGTTGGTGGTGGCGAGGTACCATTCATGCTTGCTTCCTTTGCCCTCTACCCCCAACTTCGCACAAAACAAATGTGATCAAGATCTTCCTCATCTGCTGAGTCTTCCATGCTCATCGCTTGTCCATCCTCCATTTCTTCCTCGGCTCCTGCACCTTCATCAACAGTTTGGCTGCTACAATGAGCCCTCGTTGTTCCCTCTCCCCCACCCTCCCATGCCAGCCGCCTTGGAGCTGCCGACCATCGGGACATTTGATATCTTCCCTTCCACATACGCATCCTCCTCCCCTTCCTCCCCTTCCTCTTGACCCATCACCTGACTCTGAATAGTGGTTAAATTGTGATCTAGCATGTAAATGACCAGACCAGTCATGCTGATAATGGCATTGTCAGTGCTAAAGATCTTAGCAGCCATTTCAAAACTCTGCAGAGGGGTGCAGAGGTCCTTGATCTGAGACCACTCCAGCAGCGTGATTTGCCCAACCTCTGGATTGCGTTGGCCCAGGCTATATGTCATAACATACTGAACCAGGGCTCGTCACTGCAACATGTGCAGAGTGGAATCCCAACGTGTTGGCAAATCGCATTTCAGGCGGTGAACTGGCAGGCCAAAAGACTTCTGTAGCAATGCAAGTCGTTGAGCTGCGGGATGCAAACAGCGGAAGTGAACACACATCAACTGTGCCCTCTGCAGAAGCGCATGTAGGCCGGGATAGTGGGACAGAAATTGCTGGACGACCAGGTTCAAGACGTGAGCCATACAAAGCATATGTGTCACCTTGCCCCAGTGAAGGGCTGCACCCAGGTTGGCAGCATTGTTGTACATGGCCTTTCCTGGCTGCAGGTTCAGTGGAGACAACCACTGATTAAACTCGATCTCCAGAGCTGACCACAACACCTCAGCTGTGTGACTCACATTTCCTAGACATTTTGACATAAACTCGCCTGATGGCGTTGAGCCCTGTTGCCAGCATAGTAAGGTGTGCTGGATTCCTTCTGCACAGTTTGAACGCGTGTCACATTACCAGACAGGCATTGGGCGCAGGTGGAGGACCTAGAAGAGGTGGAGAGGGCAGAAGCAGTGGAGGAACATCTGCATACAGAGGATTGACGCACAAGCCATGGGTATGGCAAGACTTATACAACAGCCTCTTCTCCTGAGTCACCATAGACACCAAGTGCCCAGTCAGCGAGATGTAATGCCCTTGTCCATGCTTACTCGTCCAGGTGTCTGTGGTGAAATGCACCCTGTCACTCACAAAGTTTCTAAAGGAAGTGGTGATGTTGTGTGCAACATGCTGGTTTAGCGCAGACACAGCATTCTTTGAGAAGTAGTGAAGATTGGGCATCTGGTAATAGGGCACTGCGAAGGCCATAAGGTTTCAAAAATCCTCTCTATCCACCAGCAGGAGAGGTAGCAATTCTGTAGCCAACAGCATGCAGATGGTGAAATTCAACCTCTTATCTTTGGCATGGATAGCAGGAAATGGTCTTTTACTTGTCCACATGTGAGGGACTGAGGGCTGGCTGCTGTGCTGAGACAGGGTTGAGTAGGGTGTCCCAGACAAACTGCTGGACTGTGAGGAAGGTGCAGGTGAACATATTATGTCGCATTCATAAAAAAGGGGGTTTTCTCGATGTCTGACAGCACTCAACACTAGCAGGTGTCAATCACACTGGCTGTTGCAGGTAAAGAGGTGGAACTTCTGTGGCCGAAAACCTGTGTGACAGCTGTTCCCACAGTCACAGAGGATGAAGAAGCTTCAGATGTACTTGACGGCGGTTGGCCAGGCCTGCTAGGCAGCATTGTAGCACAGTGAGCTTCCCACTGTGACTTATGCTTCATGTCCATGTGACGGTTCATGCATGAAGTAGTCAAAATATTGATTTTTTGGCCTCTACTCAGATTTGTGTTTACAAATTAATTCTACTGATAACATGAGTTGGGTCATCCTTTGCAATCTGAAAAAGGCCCAGGCTAGACAAGGCTGGGTGCTCATGCGAGCTGCAGACCCACCACGGATTCTGCACAGAGGCAGAGCTGTGGCGGAGAATGCAGTTGTTGACCTGCTTCCAGGACTCCGCCTCTGTCCAGCAAGCCGCAACCTAACCTGGTCACAAACATTCTCCTCCACCTCCCCTGCTGAGCTCATCAACTGCATGCCTGTGGGTTGACAGTAAGTTGGATCTCCAACCTCATCATCACCTTGTGTGTTCTCACACCCCTTGCCCTCAGAGACAACCTTTTCCTGCCCTGACTGAAAAATCAAGCTGTCATTCCAATTAGGTATCTGAGTCTCTTCACGCATGTGAACTTTGCTTTATGCGTGCTGATAGGCTGACAGACCGGACCACCCACAGCATGAGCAGCAAAAAAAAAATGGAGATCTGCATTATTTGACCACAGACCTCTCCCCGCCCACTATTTATTCCTAGACACTGAAACTCATAATAACATTGAACAAAAGCATTACTGTGAAAAGTCAGTAACTCTTCTGGCATTATCAAACAAACCGATATCGAACATAACCTAGAATTACCAAATTTTTAGCAAATCGTTCGCATTCATCGAATGATTCAAACGTAGCCCGAAACAGGTCGAATTTGAAATTGGCGAACATGTTTGATCGAACATTGCTCATCTCTAGATACCAGTGATAAATATTTCACATTTCTAATTACCGTATAGTGCAGAAATTATTTCTTACAACAAATGTAAATTTATGCAGCTTGCTTTAAGATTTTATAGAAAAAAACAGTTATACTTTTATGAGATATTGTTTCCCATTCTCCTCTTTAATTTCCTTGGGCGACAAGATATTAACTATACACTTACTAAAGCTCTGTTATGGGTTGAAAGATGGGCAAGGAGAGAAAGGCAAAAAAAACATGTGTATTGAATTTTTTTTTCTAAAATTTCTCATGCAATCTATGTATTATATGAAATATACCGGCCCCAAATAAAGACCTAAAAATTCATGAGAGATATTTATGTCTGAACAGATCAGAAAAAATTGGAGCACAACTAATTGTCGTGATGCACTAAAATAAAATTATCAGCAATGAATGAGTTCAAGAAATAGTCATATTAATTCTAAGGCTTTCCATCAGTTGTCTGTATGCGCATATTGCACATTCTGCTAGAAAACATTAAGCACCAGATCCATCATTTGCCTTCTTTTAAGTCACTTTTTGTTCCATCAAATTATTCAAGTTATATATTTTAATATATTATAATTATTAAAATTCTTATGAAACTTATAAAAGGTTGAAAGGAGTAATTTTTTTTTTCTAAATAGGAAAAGTAGAGGGCGGGGGTAGCCTACACAGAGGCAGAAAGGAAAAGATAATGGGTTCTCTGGCATATTACTTCTTTAAATATCTCAAGATTTAATTGATATCTCTTTTCGCTTATAATTTGTGGCTTGAAATTGCAGATGACACATATTTAAATCTTCATGTCATATAGAACATCTAAGAGGCGCAGGCACCACACGTAATGACAAGCCAAGACAGTTGTATGAACAGTAATTTGTAAGCTTTCTACAAAATTAATTTGACTTTTCAAGTCTATGTTCCATATTTTTGGACCAGAAAATCAAAGTTCGGATGACCTCATTAAGCAGGATGCTCCAAGTAAATCATCCAGTAACAGTGACCTCCATTGTTTGTAGTACAATAATAACTTCCCTATAGCTGATTGCTATTCATATGTTAAAGTATTTTACTTCCACGGTAGATCTGATTATCAGGGGATCAAAGGCCACTGATTACAAAAATGAACATCTAGTATATAATTCATTTATGTATTAGCTTACTTAGTTTATTTGCACTCTATAACTTAAATTATCATTCATAAAGTCACGAACTGAACCAATAAAATATAATTCATTGACACAAGTGCTGCTTTTTCAGAACACTCTCTATTAATTTTAATTTATTTGACTATTCTAAAGAGTATATGCATTTTGTGACATATAATCTATGTTCACACAATAAGTATTTGGTGAGTATTTGATTATGTACATCATCTCCGCCATTTCTGCACCTATTGCTTAAATTAGGTTGGTTGAGTTTTTTATTGAATTTTTGAGTGTTTTTACAGGCAATTTTATCACATGAAAACATACAATGCTGCCCCTCACCTATCCAAACAAGCTTACTTCAACACCCTTATCACATCACTAGCCAACAACCCTAAATGACTCTTTGACACTTTCCATTCCCTGCTCAGTCCAAGAGTGCAGGCCCCAACCACCAGGCTCACAGCTGACGATCTGGCCAACTATTTTAAGCACAAAATTAACCAGATAAGACAGGAAATTTCCTTCCATCTTCTGAACATCATGCATTTTCTTCCCTCCTGCACTTTATCCAAGTCTTTGATCTGGTCACAGAGGAAGAAGTCACCCGGCTCCTTGCATCTTCTTGCCCTATTTCCTGCGCCAGAGACCCTATTCCTTCATATCTCCTTCAATCCCTCTCCTCAGATGTAACATTTCACCTTAATAAAAATATTTAATCTTTCCCTCTCCTCCTTCAAACATGCCAGCATACATCCATTATTAAAAAAAAAAAAAATCCCTCGACCTGAACTCTGCTGCTAACTACTGACCTGTCTCTAATCTCCCCTTCATCTCCTGGAATGCTTGGTCCACTCCCATCTGATCCACTATCTCTCAGATAATTCACTTCTTGACCTTCTACAATTCGCCTTCCAAACCTCACACTTTACTGAAACTGTCCTAACTAAAGTCTCTAATGATCTACTAACAGCTAAATCTAATGGTCACTATTCCCTGTTTATCCTCCTGGATCTCTCAGCTGCATTCAATACTGTGGATCACCAGCTCCTCCTCTCTATGCTCAGCTGTATTGGGCTCAAGGACACCGCTCACTCCTGGTTCTCCTCCTACCTCTCTGACTGCTCCTTCAATGTATCTTTCGCTGCCTCCTCTTCCTTTCCTCTTCCTCTCATGGTTGGGGTTACTCAGGGTTCAGTCCTAGGTCCCCTTCTCTTCTCTTTCTTCTCTCTGTACACTGCCCCTGTTGGACAAGCCATCAGTAGATTTGGTTTTCAGTACCATTTCTATGCTGACGACACCCAATTACACACATCTTCTTCTGGCATCACCTCCACATTACTACAAAATACCAGTGATTGTCTGTCTGCTGTCTCTAACATCATGTCTTCTCTCTACCTTAAACTGAATCTGTCAAAAACGGAACCTCCCATGTTTCCTCCCTCTCTTAACCTTTCGAAACCTAATACCATTTATATATGTGGTTCTACCATTACTCCTCAGCAGCTCGCCCGCTGTCTTGGGGTTATATTTGACTTGGATCTCTCCTTCTCTCCCCACATCCGATCACTCGCTCGCTCATGTCGCCTACACCTCAAAAACATCTCCAGAATTCGAGTTTTTCTTACTGTTGACTCTGCAAAAACTCTAACTGTTGCCCTTATTCATTCTCGTCTGTATTACTGCAATTTTCTACTAATTGGTCTCCTTCTTACTATACTCTCTCCTCTTCAATCCATCCTGAATGCAGCAGCCAGGATCATATTCCTCTCCAACCACTTCACCGATGCCTCTATCTTGTCCAGCCATTGAACTGGTTGCCAATCCACTATAGAGTGCAATATAAAATTATCACTCTTAGCCACAAAGCCCTCCATAGTACTGCACCACCCTACATCTCCTCCCTCATCTCTGTGAATCACCCTACAAGTGCCCTCCGTTCTGCAAGTGACCTAAGACTGACATCAGCTACAATTCGAACCTCCCATTCCCATCTCCAAGATTTCTCACGAGCTGCACCAATTCTCTAGAATGGATTACCAAAAACAATTCAATTAATTCCCAATACCAATAGTTTTACGCAAGCCTTGAAATTCATCTTCTTAGACTGACCTATCATCTCACCTCACTTGTCTAAATATCTTCCCCTTTTCCAAATCTGGCCCCTTGTGTCATCTGTCTGCACACCCCCCATCCATAATATAGAACTTTATCTGTACTTTACAGATCCTGACCGGTGACTGGTTCAGGCAGCGTTACGTGAATCCCCTATTTATTATATTGATAGCTGGACCATATATGACAGCATCCGTTACTATTACCTTTTGTGCCTCCCCTATTTCCTCATAGATTGTAACCTTGCGAGCAGGGACCTCACTCCTCATGGTTTTAAATTTTTTGTTACTCTGTATTGTCTCATATTGTTTATACATGTACCCTCTGAATTGTAAAGTGCTGCGTAATATGTTGGTGCTATATAAATCAAATTATTATTTATTATTATTATCACATCTTTGATGCTGTGGTTATTGTCTGATTTTAATTTCTCACATTTTAATTGAAGCTGCTTTGTTTTAATACTTCCTGGTATTTTGGCTCATTCTTCTAGAAATTAAAAAATAAATCCAAACCTTTTTAGTTTGCTGAAAATGCAAGGTTTTTTTCGTTGAAATTTTAATTTACCATATTTTTCGCTTTATGAGACACACTGGATTATAAGATGCACCCCCAAGTTTGGTGAAGGAAAAGAGAAAAAAATAATTTTTAATGTTAAATGGGGTCTGTCTTACAATGCCAGTGTCCATCTTACAAATTATATATATGTCCCTCATAGCCCCCTCATGTTGGTAAATGGTCCCCTTATATTTGATATAATGCCCTTGTGCTGGCACACGTCCCCCAGTGCTGGTACACGTCCCCCAGTGATGGCACACATCCACCAGTGATGGCACATGGTCTCCAGTGATGGATCATGGCCCCCTGTGCTGGATCATGGCCCCTTGTGCTGGATTATGGCCCCCTCTAATGGCACATGTCCCCCTGTGATGGCACACATCCCCCAGTGATGGCACACATCACCCAGTCATGGCACATGCCCCCAAGTGATGGCACATGGCCTTCTGTGATGGCACATGGCTCCCCCTGTGCTGGATCATGGCCCCCATGTGCTGGATCCATGGCCCCTGTGCTGGATCCATGGCCTCCCTGTGTCTAATCTATGTCACCCTGTTCTACCTCCACAGAGATGTTTATGTCAGGGGTAGCCAACTGTAGTACTCAAGATCTGAAAACAGTGCAAGTTTTTAGTATTTTCTTAGCAGTGCACACATTCTAATTTCATCACCTGCAGAGGTGGTCAGTTCAGCATCTTGTGCAGTGCAAAGGAAATCCTGAAAACATGCACTGTTTGCAGCCCGCATGGACTGCACATAGCCAGTCCTGTTCTGCAGGAGTGTGTGTAGTGTCTTGCATTTACATTCCTCAGAATGTCAGTTCACCAGCCAGTCTCTGTAGGGCAGTATTAAAATGCCTGTTTGCAGAAACAGTCCAGCACACAAGAAGTGATTTAAGAAAACTTTAAACATACTATAAGTCTCAAAGACACACATATCAATATACACAGTATATATAAGTATATAAGGAAAGATCCACAGGGACCAGTAGACTCCATTACAATGGTGCAGAGTGTATTAAGGGCAGAGTCCAGTAAGGGCTTTGAGGTGTACCCCAAAGACTTGCAGTCCCACTAATCCAGCAGGAGATAGTGCAAGTGGCATTAAACTTGGGAAGGGTAAAAATAAACTTAACAAAAAACACATTGACTAATAAATCAATAATACATTCACCCTTTGATGTCTTGTGGAATACGGCAGCGTGGTTTTTAACCCTTCATCCTCCTTACTTTAATTTTCTGATATAATGACCTTTAGGTTTTCATTGACTGTAAACCATAATCATACATTTACAGAAACACTTGAAGTAGATCATTCTGTTTGTAATGACTCTGTAAAATATATGCATTTCACTTTTTGTATTTAATTACTAAAAAATAACTTTTGGATGATATTCTAATTCATTGAGATGCACCTGTATGTGAATCATGTATGACCATATGCTATTTTTATATGAATTACTATTACATAAGTGTAGAAGAGCTGGCCTTGCATGCTGCTGACCCTTTGCAATAATAAAGGTTTGCTCTAAAAAAATAATAAATAAAAAATATTAAGCTGTCTTCAACGGATGTTTAAAGACATTGTAAGGCCATGTTCACACACATGCGTTTTTTTGACCATCTCTGCATTTTTGGGCTGTTAAAAAAAACGCAGGTGCGTTAACGCAGGGTACATTTGAGTGTAGCTGCGTTTTTCAGCTCCATTTGCGTTTTTTACCCCTAGTCCAAAAAACGCTGCATGCAGCGTTTTTGGGTGCTGTAAAAAAACGCATGTGCGTTTTTTCAACATGGGGCCCTATGGGAAACGCATGCAAAAACGCATGGTACATTAGTACCTTTTAGTGCCATTCAAAAACGCATGCGTTTCCCATAGGGGCCCATGTTAAAAAAAACACATGCGTTTTTGAAAAAACGCACATGCGTTTTTTTAACATGGGGGCCCTATGGGAAACACATGCGTTTTTAAAAGGCACATTTATGCACCCTGCGTTAACGCTTGCGTTTTTGCCTGCGTTTTTGGTGAAAAAATGACTAAGTCCAAAAACGTGGCAAATCCTTTCAGACACACAAGGGAAATTTTTTAGCACTCTCAAAAAAACGCAAGTGCTTTTAAGAGTGCTAAAAAAAACGCAAATTGTGTGTGAACATAGCCTAAGATTCTTGGACTTCACAGCTGTGGCCACATCTGGCACTTTTTCTAAAATTCACACCTTGCAGGTATCAAAAACACCGGCAAACTCCAGCAAACTTAAAAAAATTATTTTAAAGCTCAAAAACTTTGAGGTATGGAGGTAGTCAGGGGGCAAGAGAGCCTTTTCTCCACAACTGCGGCTCTCCATGGATTCCCTTAAGCCCTGTGACCATGGTGCATTGTTTGCTGCTTTCTTGACACAAATTTTGAGAATTTGCATCAAAATCTGCATGTCTATCCTAAGGCCAGCAAATTCTATGACAGTTCAGAAGTGCTGTTGTATCACCCTCAGGGCTATGGGTTACTCAGGACCGGTCCTTATTCTCTGCCTACAGAGGGATGTCACGGTGGTGACCGTGGAACGGTTCCATGGCCCTGAAGGGACCGCAAATAAAAAGGGAAAAAATAAAAATACAAATAAGAGTTTGTCAGTGACGCCACCTGTGGTATGCAGTCAGATATGACAGCCGCTGCTTGTCATAGCTCCAGGGGATGAGGATGCAGCAAGGTGATAAGCCCTCCATAGGTAGTGCTAAGATGATCCCTGGGCTGGTGATAAGAATTGTTATTGGTTGATGCTATTGTAGTGAGGCGATGATGGGGAGTGCACTTAATACTGACCGGTGTCTTTCAGATCTCCAGGCTTGACCACTCCTCAGATGCTGGTCTCCTCAGCCATAAACCTTTAATAAAGACTCTCACAATTCTTCAGGTTTAACTGGATGCTTTACTCACTGCTCTTATTTTCACACAGTCACGGTATTTTCTGACAGTGAGCGCACCGGTAGCCGGTCAGCAGCTGGTCTGGTTCACCAAGCACCCCCTTTCTTTATGCCTTTCCGGGTCTCTCTCTTGACCTCTACTTCAGGGCCAGCAGTCGCGGACTTCTCAGGGGATCCTTTCTCTCTCTAATCCCCAAGTCCTATATATATATAGGGGAGCTTGAGACTGCTACATTCTATACTGAACCATACCTTAGTCTCCATTTCACTAAAGAAACTGTTGTTCATTTCATTGCCCCCATGTGCTGGGTCATGGTCCCACTGTGCTGGATCATGGCCCCCTATGCTGGATCATGGTCCCCTGTGCTGGATCCATGGCCCCCTCTGCTGGATCCATGGGCCCCTGTGCGGGAGCGCGCATTTTTTGGGCAGAATTCCAAGATCGCATAGGAGATGTTACACAGCGCGATATCGGCAGGCAACGCCACTGCAATGTGTATGCCCCCTTGTACGGGCAACCCAGGAACGACCATTTAACATGGGCGAGAATACAGGAAATTGTAATACAAGTCGTTGTTGGGCTTTCACACAGCACGATCCTGCCACATCGTCCATCCAATATCGGGCCGTTGGAGAGCAGGCTCATTTGATCCCCGATATCGTCTTGGCATCGTTCGTGCATCGTATTGGACATTTACACCACACAACGCACGAACGATATCGGGACCAACACACGAACTACGTGACTTTTTATCGGAGTTGGACGCCGATATCGGGACGTGTAAAGTGGCCATTATAACTTCCTAATAATAAAGTTATGTTTCAAACATGGGGCAGATTTAAAGTAGACATGTGGGAAATATTATTTGTTAACTATTTTGTGCGGTATAGCTATCTGGTTCCCATGCACAATACTTTAAAATGTGAAAAATTGTGACATTTTCATTTTTGTTGTGAAATGTTCAATATTTTCATTAATAAATGTCAATAATATTGATCAAAATGTACCATTGACAGGATGTACAACATATCACTAAAAAACAATCTCAGAATCACTGGGATCCATTGAAGTGTTCCAGAGGTATTACACCCTATCCTCCTAACATCTTATCTATGAACTGTTCAAACATTTACTGCCGCAGCTGCTCTCCCCCTCCCCACACTGACCATTCTGTAATCGGTTTCACATCACTTGTGTTATGTACTGCATTATCCATCCCCCTTTTGTGTATAAATATATGACTTGAGATTTTGTGCTAATATGAGCCTCATGGAGGGACCCGAGTAGTCTCGAAAACTTGCTATTTATTACCATTTAGTACCGTGTGCAAATTACCGTATTTTTCGGCTTGTAAGACGCACTTTTGTTCCCCCAAATTTTGGGTGAAAGTGGAGGGTGCATCTTATCTGAATCTACGGTAGATACTGCTGGGGAGGGTGGGGGCAGCTCTGGAGCGTGTCCTGTGTCAGGAGGAGGCTGGCTGCGGGCTACAGGAGGCAGCGGGAGGCCACGTGCTTCAGCTCATTAGCCTCATATAATATGCACTGTACTGTCTATCACCTCTGTGCTGAAACCGCGCCGAGATATGGACTGGGGGAGCTGCGCATATTATATGTGCTTGCATCTCCCCGTGATGGATCATGGCTCCCCCTGTGCTGGATATGGCCCACCATGCTGCTGCCCATACTAAAATAAAAAACACTTTACATACCTCTCCAATGCTGTGCTCTGTGTCTTCCTGCTTGCTGTACTTCCTGAGTCTCGAATAAGCCAGTCATGTGATCGGGCGCGCAGAAATGATGTCACTCTACTGTGCCGATTACATGACTGGCTTCCCCAAGACTCAAGAAGTGCAGCAAGCCGGTAGACACTGAGCACAGTGCTGGAGAGGTAAGTAAAGTGTTTCTTATTTTATTATGGGCAGCAGCATGGGGGAGCCATATCCAGCACAAAGTGGCCATGGATCCAGCGCAGGGGGCCATGGATCCAGCACAGGGGGCCATGGATCCAGCACAGGGGGCCATGGATCCAGCACAGGGGGCCATGGTTCCAGCACAGGGGGCCATTGATTAGACACAGGGGGGCCATGGATCCAGCACAGGGGCCCATGGATCCAGCAGAGGGGGCCATGGATCCAGCACAGGGGACCATGATCCAGCATAGGGGGCCATGATCCAGCACAGTGGGGCCATGATCCAACACATGGGGGCAATGAAATGAACAACAGTTTCTTTAGTGAAATGGAGACTATGGTATGGTTCAGTATAGAATGTAGCAGTCTCAAGCTCCCCTATGCCACTGTCTCTATCAATAACACATACTCAGCGGAAGCTGAGATTAATGTGCCAATCCCAAGGTGCCCAGCTTATGTGTATTACACTAAGATCTGAAACTATTTTACCTATACACTATGTCAACAATGAATTAAACTAACTGAAGGAAGGAGGGGTTTAAATCTAGTGAGGGTGTTCAATGGGCACCCCTTGAATGGCACACCGAATATAAACTTATCACAACTACCAATAACAAGGCATGAAACTATATCAGTGACTGCTATACATTTAGCATAGGGATACCTGGGTATCTTAAAGCTATGGTACTGTAAACCTCAGGTGTAGTCACACATAGGCCTGTGGTTCGTGTTGGCTTCACCGAGTACCGAAAAAAACCATTGGCACAAAAAAAACAACTATTGCAAAAACAACAAGGTTCTGTGTCCTGTCAGCCGATGCCAAGTGCACACGCCGAGGACTTTAGTCCTGTAGCCTCAGGATACAGTCCATGGAGCACTCTTTACCAGGGCTTGTCATTATCCTCTCAATGTGGATGGCGCCAGACCCTATCGCTCCTCTTGCAGTCACTCACGCTGTCTCTGGCTGCCCACCACTCGCTCTTTCATGGGGACGATGTCCTCTGTCTCTTCCCAGATACTAGCTTCTTGGCCCGTTCAATACAGAATCTCTAATCCACCCAGCATGGACTTCCACACAACTCCAAAGAGCCACACAGTTTCCACTTTGCACTAGTCCAACAGCAGAGACACAAGTTCACTCAGGCCAGGGATTAGCAACCCCCACTGAAAAGCTTGCAAAGAAAGTCTTATCAGAGTTCAATCTCCGCACTTCTCACCAATGTGTGCTCTCAGTAGCTCATCAGTCCATGCAGCCGGTGGCGTCTCACACAGCCAGATCAGACCCTCCGCACTTCCCTTCCCCATGAGTCTGCTCTAGCTGCACAAAGGGTCTCCCTGCCTGCCCCTGTTTTTTTAGCTCAGTCAGGCAAAGCCCACTGGGTCCTACTGCTCTCCTGATACTATGACAGCTCACACTCTCCCACAGCAATGGAATATAACTGCTGCTAGAAGCGTTTTTTTACTGCTTGCTACAAGTGTCGGATCCAACAAAACCGCAAGTACCGCACATGACCGGAAGTCCCATAGGGAAAGATTTGGCTGAGCGCACGCTTGCCACGAGTGAGCTGTTATGCAGCAGGTGCGTCAAAACTGTCGGATCTGCTGTGAATGTCAAAAATCGCTGATGTGAAAGCAGCCTGAAAAAAATAAAAATTTTCATTAACAAAAATTTCCTTCTTTAAAAGTTATGCATAGATATTCATGTTATGCCTTTTGTGTCTTCCTCATTTTCTTTATTTTCATTTCATGTTTTACTTCTCTCTTTTTTTGCACATATTACGAAGTCACATACAGTTGTGGCCAAAAGTATTGACACCCCTGCAATTCTGTCAGATAATACTCAGTTCCTTCCTAAAAATGATTGCAATCACAAATTCTTTGGTATTATTATCTTCATTTAATTTGTCTTACATGAAAAAACACAAAAGAGAATGAAGCAAAAAGCAAAACATTGATCATTTCACACAAAACTCCAAAAATGGGCCAGACAAAAGTATTGGCACCCTCAGCCTAATACTTGGTTGCACAACCTTTAGCCAAAATAACTGCGATCATCCGCTTTCGGTAACCATCAATAAGTTTCTTACAACGCTCTGCTGGAATTTTAGACCATTCTTCTTTGGCAAACTGCTTCAGGTCCCTGATATTTGAAGGGTGCCTTCTCCAAACTGCCATTTTTAGATCTCTCCACAGGTGTTCTATGGGATTCAGGTCTGGACTCATTGCTGGCCACCTTAGAAGTCTCCAGTGCTTTCTCTCAAACCATTTTCTAGTGCTTTTTGAAGTGTGTTTTGGGTCATTTTCCTGCTGGAAGACCCATGACCTCTGAGGGAGACCCAGCTTCCTCACACTGGGCCCTACATTATGCTCCAAAATTTGTTGGTAGTCTTCAGACTTCATAATGCCATTCACATGGTCAAGCAGTCCAGTGCCAGAGGCAGCAAAGCAACCCCAAAACATCAGGGAATCTCCGCCATGCTTGACTGTAGGGACCGTGTTCTTTTCTTTGAATGCCTCTTTTTTTCTCCTGTAAACTCTATGTTGATGCCTTTGCCCAAAAAGCTCTACTTTTGTCTCATCTAACCAGAGAACAGTCTTCCAAAACGTTTTAGGCTGTCTCAGGTAAGTTTTGGCAAACTCCAGCCTGGCTTTTTTATGTCTCGGGGTAAGACGTGGGGTCTTCCTGGGTCTCCTACCATACAGTCCCTTTTCATTCAGAGGCCGACGGATAGTACGGGTTGACACTGTTGTAGCCTCGGACTGCAGGGCAGCTTGAACTTGTTTGGATGTTAGTCGAGGTTCTTTATCCACCATCCGCACAATCTTGCATTGAAATCTGTCGTCAATTTTTCTTTTCTGTCCACATATAGGGAGGTTAGCCACAGTGCCATGGGCTTTAAACTTCTTGATGACACTGCGCACAGTAGACACAGGAACATTCAGGTCTTTGGAGATGGACTTGTAGCCTTGAGATTGCTCATGCTTCTTCACAATTTGGTTTCTCAAGTCCTCCGACAGTTCTTTGGTCTTCTTTCTTTTCTCCATGCTCAATGTGGTACACACAAGGACACAGGACAGAGGTTGAGTCAACTTTAATCCATGTCAACTGGCTGCAAGTGTGATTTAGTTATTGCCAACACCTGTTAGGTGCCACAAGTAAGTTACAGGTGCTGTTAATTACACAAATTAGAGAAGCATCTCATGATTTTTCTAACAGTGCTAATACTTTTGTCCACCCCCTTTTTTATGTTTAGTGTGGAATTAGATCCAATTTGGCTTTACGACAATTCTTTTTGTGTTTTTTCATTGAAGACAAATTAAATGAAGATAATAATACCAAAGAATTTGTGATTGCAATCATTTTCAGGAAGAAACGGAGTATTATCTGACGGAATTGCAGTGGTGTAAATACTTTTGACCACAACTGTATATATATCTTGCAACATAGTTTTTGGTAACAATCTATGTTTTTCTATGTGTGTATAATCACCTGTTGGTTCCCTCTCTGTGCGTAACACACCTGCTCCATATGTTTGTTTTTAATCATTGTTTCTATATGATTGGTTGAACTAACTTTAAGTAACTCATTATGGCTAAGAATCCGTATTCTATGATGATTAAGGCTGCTGTGAGCATTAGAAACGTGTTAGAGAAACTGCCTTAAGATCTTGTAGACCATTATGTTACTTTTTTTAAAAATGTCTCAATTAAGAAAAATCTTTTTAATATACCTGGATGTGCCAGATTATTCTATTTTCTTCTTGTTACATCATTACGTTCTGCTTGAGTGAATTTCTGAGAGTAAAAAGCACAAAGGTGTAGATACCCACTTTTTTCTGCAAAAGTACAACTCCCATTCCAAGAGAGGAAGTTTCTACCTTTACCAAGAAAGGCAAATTGACCTCAGGTTGACTGAGAACAGGAGCCTTAAAAAATCTGTATTAAAAACATTTATCACCTCGGCTGACCAAGAAAAAAATCTAGTCTTTTTTTACTCATGTCAGTTAAAGGGACTCTGTAAGTTAATTTTTCAGTATCATACTAAAAGTACCATTGAATGGTGCTCAGGTAGACCTTTCAGAATATGTAAAAATCATTAATGTACTCAATGTAGTTCTCTTGCTATAAGCACCTTCACACCCTGCAGGCAGCTGTAAAAGTATTTGTCATGACTCCTGAGCAGTCAGAGAGTCACAGTATGTAAATGTTATTTAAATATCCACGCCTATCCAAGCTGGTATTCTGTCCCTCCCCTCACTGCTGGTTACAGCGAATCTCTCAGGCTTCTGCAGGCTGCTGGGTAAAATCGCTGCAGTCTGTGCTATCTATAAAAGATATCTGTTTATATGAACATTGGTTTTCCTGCATACATGTAATGTGTGCATCTGCTGAGTAAAGGATGAAATGTTCATATAAACTGTGAGGTAGCGAGTCGGGGGACTCACTTGCTGCGTAATGACGCCAACACATGTGTATACTTTTTCACATACCCATTTATTTCTCAACAGCATCAATAACCTGGTTAGTACATTTAACATTTAACACATACACGTCACATAATACATTAATATTACATATAACATTGCACATACACCATTATAGTAACCCGGGACCAGTAACCACTTCTCTGTCCCTATTGGAGCTCTAAAAACCGCTCCCTTGGTGGCTACGGCCTCCGGCCTATCTACACATTTTACAGTAAATTTATAATAAATACATTCGTTATATTTCGACGATGACCCCTCTGGGTTCAGAACAGGGATTGAGCAACCTGAGTCACGGGTACGCCATGCCTCGCCAAGGGGCTCCTTCCTGGACATGTTTCACCCCACGTCCGAATCAGCGCCCACCTGGTTCAACCACAGTTTCCCCACTCTAGGAGCCCTTTTAACCCCTGCTTCTGACCTTCGTTACATATGCCTCAACGGGCCCTGTGGGTCCCAATGGCGGTACCTGCCGCCTGGCTTTAGTCACCCAGCCTGATGACTCCATATATATATCACGTAGTCAGGATTCCTGCCTGACCGGGACCTTACATACCATATGTGATCCATCATAATATATCCATGGATCACATACATTTCTTACACCTGCTCACAGCCCATCATAACACATCCATGGACTGTGGCTCCTCCATGACCATAACAGGGACCTGGTCAACCGTAGAATCCGGGCTAACCACGCGTCACCATGGCCTACTCACCACGGTACGGGCCACCAGTCGCCACCAAACCTCCATCTCATGGCAGGTGTCCAGGTCGACGACTGTACCCTGCGTCTGAGTAGCACCCTATCGGATCAGCCATGGTTACCCTTCTAGGAGCCTTCGTGCCCCCTGTCTCTGGCCACAGGCACACCCATACCATCAGAGGCCGTGGTTGAGGGACAGGTGCCCGCTGCAAGCAGCCGAGCAAGCCTCCCTCTCGTCCCACAGGGACGGAATGCCTCCAACTCATCATCCATACTAGCTGGGTCACTCTCTCTCCACATCATTATACATGGCTCTTACATGTAGGCCATCGTCTCTCATTCAGGGCAATTACCTAAGCCCTCACATATATCAACGGGTCCTTTACCGACTACCTAGTCAGACCCAATGGCGGTTATGCCCGCCTGGCATTAATCACACACAGCACTCCATCACACGGGAACTGCTGTCTTACCGGGCACGGATCCGGGTCTCGCTACCTGGGTAACGGGTTGGCCAAGCCTCCCCACGGGCTCCTTCCTGGACATGTTACACCACACGGCCAGTCCAGCATCTGCCAGGTTAGCCACGGCTTCCCCACACCAGGTGCTGTAACGAACCCAGTCCTGGCTACCGGTATGGAGCTAGCATGCTCCCTTCACCATCTCTCATTATGGTGGTCTGGACTGTCACTCCCAGTCCCTCACACAGACTGGATCTGCCTCTCTCTCTGGACTGAGCTGATCTCACACAAGTCTGTGTTCAGAATGAATCTCACAATCACTCAGCTGGCAGGCTCTTATCGTGCCTGCCACTCCCACTCTGACTCATCCAGCTGGGCTGCTATTCCTCAGGACACACCCACCTGACACACCCACCTGGGCTGTCAGCAATCAACACCCATTCTTTTTCTCAGGGCCTCATTGATCTCCTGCCACTCACAGCAGCTCACAAGTCACATGAAAGTCTCAGCTTTACAGCACACACTATCATATTTACCACCTTGTGTTCCGGGTAGGTTCACACAGTATCATCACAGGAAAACTGGCCAGTGTGAACAGAATCATACCCTGATCCTGCATGTGATGCACCTCGGCCATGAGGACCATGTGTCAGGCCCACTGGGACGGGGGTACTCGGTACCGGACCGGTTCGGCTGCTGGGGAAGTCACGGGTGGTCCTGGTACGGACCGTGTCCCGGGCTCGGCAATAAAAAGGGAATATTTACAGGGGATTGTCAGTCGTG
The DNA here is from genome assembly GCA_033576535.1 of Allobates femoralis. NCBI lineage: Eukaryota > Metazoa > Chordata > Amphibia > Anura > Aromobatidae > Allobates > Allobates femoralis. The sequence goes on from JARQOC010000004.1 coordinate 442,580,319, forward strand.
ACGCCACCCACTATATGCGGCCAGTGATGGGGCCGCCGCTGCTGCAGAACCTCCGGGGATGATGGAATAGCAGCTTGATGGGATAGTTCCAGTGGGTAGAACTGTGTTCCCCGGGGCAGTAAGGGTTAAGTCTATTGTGAAATGTTCAGTACACTTACTGTGCAGACGCTGCAGGGATCTCTCCTGAGTGCTGGTGCTGACAGGCTGTGCTGTGGCTCTGCAGGTGGAGGGCTTTCTGTAATCCTGTATGGAGAGAATCGCTTTCATGCAGAGACACAAGGGAAGCAATCTCAGGGTTTTCCGTGTTTACTCTCAGTTCTTCAGACAGTTCACAAGTCAGTTACAGTTCTTACAAAGTTCAGTACAAGTACACGGGCATACTCTCCCTCTCCGGGTTCCCTTTACTCTGCAGCCAGGTCTCTCTCTCTGACCCCTCACACAGTCTCTGTGTCCTTTCCGGGCTGTTTACGTTCTCTGTACACTGTCTCCGGACAGTATGGCGGTGACTCGGACCCTTGTCGGTCCTCCAGTTTGTCACTGAGCTGCCTGTCCTTTGGGGTAGGGACCCTAACGTGAAGCTGTGGTCCCCCGTCGGTGTCTGGGAATGCCGGGTAAACTACGGTCCCCTCTAGAGCCGACACTCTACTCAGCCCAGCCTCCAGCAGTCCTCAAGTGTGAGGCTCTAACAAGCTCTTTCTCTCTGCGTCTCTTGGTATTATAGGAGGGCTACTCCGCCTGCAGTCGGTAGCTTCAGCTGTGTTCCTAGGGCCCGGGTATCACCATCCCTCTCTCTCTCCTCACACTCCTGGTGGTATCGGCTTCGGACGTGCTTTCTCTCTCCTCCGGCTCACCCTGGCTCGGTACAGATTCTGTGCTCGTACACCTTACACTCGCAAGACGTGTGAGCCCTTCTGTCTGCTCAGCTTAGCTCAACCTTCTGCTGTTCTCTGGCCTGTTCTTGGTCTTTGCTGTTCAGCTCACTATGGCCTACTCCTGGTCTTTACAGCTCGGCACCCTGGGCCTACTGAACTCCTTCCTCCTACCCCTCGCTATTTCTACTGTCAAGTCACCTGACTTTGTGTGTGCCCAACCCACTCCCCTAAATCCACCACCCCTCGTTTGCCTACAGTCACCAATCTCAGGGCTGGATGCTGCCATCTACCGTACGGGGGTTGAGTGGGCTGTGAGGGTGTTGTTGTTCAACAATTGTCCTACCTGCCTGGCTGCAGTTCCCTTTGTGTCCTCCTGGACCCAGGGGCGCCACACATGCGGGCGGTGCCTCACAAAACACAAAGAAATATCTCAGAGCACACATTACATACATGCCTCAGGTATACACAATCAAGATCTCAGTGCTGCAATTGCTAAGAGAAGACACTTTCTCTCCCTCCTTTCTCCTCTGTCTGCAATGAGTCACACAACATATAGGACAGAGGCCAGAGCAGTGCAGTGTAGTAATGCATGAATATTTAATCCTTGGGGAGTGGGCAGCAAAGAACTCACTATGATTGACAGATACAATTACCGTATATACTCGTGTATAAGCCGACCCGTGTATAAGCCGACCCCCCAACTTTTGCCCCCAAAACCTGGGAAAACCATATTGACCCGTGTATAAGTAGAGAGTAGACCCCAGCACAGGTATACAGCCCCAGGTAGTATACAGCAGCAGCCCAGTGGTATATACAGCAGCAGCCCCAGTGGTAGTATACAGCAGCCCAGAGGTATATACAGCAGCCCCAGTGGTAGTATACAGCAGCCCCAGAGGTAGTATACAGCAGCCCCAGTGGTAGTATACACAGCAACCCCAGTGGTATATACAGCAGCCCCAGTGGTAGTATACAAAACAGAACGCAGCCCCAGTGGTAGTATACAGCAGCCCCAGGGTATATACAGCAGCCCCAGAGGTTCAGCAGCGGTATATACAGCAGCCCCAGAGGTAGTATACAGCAGCCCCAGAGGTATATACAGCAGCCCCCCCATCAGTATACAGGGCCCCCCCCCTTGTGCATCAATCCTGTAAAGGAAGAGATTAGTATACTTATCCCTGCCGCTGTCCCGCCGCCGCTATCGCACTCCTCCGGCTTCATCGAGCGTCTTCCGGCTTCCTCCTCTGGCGCACAGACAATGACGTCATTGCCTGCGCCCACCGGAGGAAGCCGGAAGAAGCCGGATGAATCCGGAGGAGCGCGATAGCGGAAGCGGGACAGCCGCAGCGGGACAGCCGCAGGGATAAGTATACTAATCTCTTCCTTTACAGGATTGATGCACAAGGGAGGGGGCCCTGTATACTGATCGGGGCGGGCGGCCTGTATACTGTATACACTATATACAGTATACAGTGACTCGCGTATAAGCCGAGGGGGTGACTTTTCAGCCAATTTTTGGGCTGAAAAACTCGGCTTATACGCGAGTATATTACGGTAATCTTTTATTTTGAAATTTACACAAGATAAGAGGAAGCATAAATAATAGAAATATATGAATAGAGAGAGCTTAGAGAAAGGAAATAGAAAATTATATCAGTTACATATGGATTTTTGACCTGACAGATTCCCTTTAAGGGCTTGGCTATGACCAAAAACCACATAATGAACTCCTGATAAAAAATGACAAAGCCAAGAAACCTCTACAATGGTTTTAGGTTACTTGGTTGAACCCAATCAAGTACTGCTTGCACCTTTATATATAGTCCTTTCAAACCCCTGATGCAGAAACCAAATGTCCTAAGAGGTAGACTTGCTGTACTTCAGATTTAAATTTTGCTATGTTTAGCTCATGTGTTGTAGTAGATACATGCTGAAAATTACTTATTTGAAGTGTTGGCATTGTTTCACAACACATATATTATTCTAAGGGCAAGAGGAACTTATGAATTTCCTGCTCATTTCACACCCTAGGTTCAACACAAGGTTAGCCTGTCCTGTTGTTGGGTAACAGCAGCCATACATGACTTATTTATCCTGAGCTACATTATGTGTCAGCAAAAAACCTTAAAAACGCTTCATGTTAAATGGGCACAGCAAAGATGGGAATTGCTGTGTCTAAGTGTCTGCGATGCTGGAGAAAAGTCTTCTAATATTAAACATTTTAGAATTAAAGAAATAATTTAATCTATCAAGGGTATTGCTTCAAAAGAATAAGTGGACTTTTGTCATATTGAAAGTGTTATATAAAAATGATCCTCTGCTCTCCCAATCCTCTGCTTTATACAAACTTTTTTTTTTTTTTTTTAATTAACATTTTAATTATCTACTTTTTAGGTTTTGCTCTATTTTGAATCCTTGAAAATTATGTATATAGCTGGGTTATATGTAACCTAAGGCCTTGTTATGACCTGGTTATATGTTTAAGCACATGGACCAATTAGCCAAAGAAAGATACCCATTAAAACATAACTTTTACTTATTTGTTTAAAATGGGGATACACCTGTGGTGTCCACCAAAGAGATTTAAAACCAACCAATGAACATACAAACACATATATGGCAGGTACAAGACATAACGGATCGACCCGCCAGTAATGGCTTGTCCTGTGTCCTGATGCCTTATAGTCTAAGGAATCAGATGATAAAGCCCAGAGCTCATAGGCGTCTTTTACCTTCAAACTTTAACTTGATTTATTTATGGGTGAGATTATTAACAAGGTTTTAGGTTACATATAACCCAGCTATAGACATTAATATTGAGACTGATACGGCCGGTTTTCTGTCTACAGACTTTGATACCGATCAGTGGTTCATTGAGGCTATAGACGTGTTCTCAGACAGAGACTTTGATCAAAAGAAATATTCCACCACCCATTTGGGGTGGGGCATTCAAAGAGCTTTCCAAGGTTTATAGGGATAGAATTACATCTTGGTGGGAAGTTCAATCATTGGAGAGCTATATAAAAGACGGGATAGTACCTAGACATTTGAGGATCACACTTACACCAGGCTATAGATACAATGATCCAGAATTAGTGGTAAGGTAGGAAAAAGAAGCCACCCAGAGTTTCATCAGGTTGATGAGATTACTCCTAGAAGAGGAGAAAAAGCAACTAACTAAACTCAATGAGGCCTTGAAGGAACAAAAGGAGGTGATCAAAATGTTTTCAGGAAAGGCGGATTTTCAAATAAAAGAATTGACTCTACAAAACGTGGTTAAAAATTCCAATGTCATCTCAAAGATAAGAAACATAAATACTATCTACACTCCCTGACAGACGTTATGTCACTTATCCATGTTATGTAAATAAAAGCTCATTACCTGATGTTAAATTCATCCAATGGTTGTATAAATTACTCTTTTGAAAGCTGAAAGACTCCCAAATGTGGTTTAGGTTAAGAAAATAAATTGGCATCATTGCTGAAATATTGATAATTTAATGAACACAGAATGGTCAGATTTGGCAAGACAAAAGTTTTGTGATTTCCAAACAAATAATTATCTTAAAATACAAATATATGTTGCATAACATTGGTGAATGAAGTTGTGGTGCTATTAGAGTCATATTTAATATTTTGTGTGACTTCCATGAACTTGAAGGACTGCATCCATGCGGTTCAACAATGATTCATACAATTTATTAATGAACTCAGGAATAGCAAAGAATGCAGTCTTACAAGCCTCCCAGAGTTCAACTAGATTCAATGGTTTTGCCTTCCAAGCTTCCTCTTTCATTCTACCCCAAACATGCTCAATGAAGTTCATGTCTTGTGACTGGGCTGGCCAGTCCTTGAGCACCTTCATCTTTTTCTCCTGGAAGAACTTTGTTGTAGAGATGCATGTATGAGATGGAGCACCATCCTGCTGCAGAATTTGACCCCTTTTATGATTTGAAATATTAGAGGTAACTAATACTTCTTGATATTTTAGGCTATTGATATTGCCTTCCACCTTGCAAATGTTTTGCACACCCCCATACTGAATGTAACCCCAGGCCATAATCTTTCTGGGTGTACTTTGGATCCATATGGGCTCCAGTAGGTCTCCTGCAGTATTTGCGGTGGCTGTGGTGTAATTCTACTGAAGATTCATCAGAGAAATCCACCTTCTGCCACTTTTCCAGCATCCATCTGTTTAGCAGGCTGTGGGACTTTGCAAATACCACATGGTTTTTTATTTGCCTTTTGTTTAGTGCTGGCTTCGGGGCACTGATCATGGACCATGGAAGCCATTTCGAGACAGAATCCTTCAAACTGTTTTAGTTGACACAGCGACTTGAGATGACCAGGCCTGTTGGAGCTCTGCTGCAGTGGAAGAGGGGCTTGCTTTGGATTTTCTAACCAACAAGCGTTCCTTCTGAGCAGTTGTCTTGCGGGGTCTGCCAGACCTGGGCTTGTCAAACACATCTCCAATCTCTTTAAATCTTTTTTTAATTCTTTGTACTTGGTGCTGAGACACATTAAAGGTGCCAGCCACCTCTGCAGTGGATCTGGTCTTCAGCCTCTTGATAATCAAGGCTTTGGTCACAGGGTGGATTTTTGGCATGTTGTCAGAGCTCAAGTTGCAGTTTAAGTGAAGGTCTGTGGTGCTGGATTTCTTTTTATACACACGCACTAATTAACCAATCATTTACTGAGCACAGGTGAGGATGTAAACTAGGATTGGGTGCATCATATGACTAGGCGACTAAACTTTTGTATTGCCAAAATCTGACCATTCTGTGTTCATTAAATGATCAAAATTTCAGCATTGATTTCAATTTATTTTCTTAACTTAAACAACATTTGGGAGGGTTTCAGCTTTCAAAATAGTAATTTATAAAACAACGGATGAATTTAACGTCAGGTTATGAGCTTTTATTTACATAACATGGATAAGCGACATGACTTCTGTCAGGGACTGTATGGGACTTACAAGATTTCAAAAAATAATAGGGCCTATGTTTATGCCACGAGGGGGGGTGGTGGTGTAGCAGCCAACACTGAGACCGAAGGGTACTCAACCGAAACTGAGGCCTCTGAGTCAGAAGGGAGAGGAAAAGGAAAACAAGGTAAACATAAAAGGAAGGGTAGAGGCAGAAACCGGGGGGAGGATCGGGTACCATCTTTTAACCTCCCAGGAAACCCACCAAACAATCATCCTGTTTTTTTAGATCCAAAGTACTCTCTCGGAAACTGCCCAAATTCCTTGCCCCAACCACAACCTTAATAATAGGTGATAATCGAGTAAGTAGTTAACTTGTCCTCTAGAACACTCACAAATTCAGAAACGGCCGTGTTAAGCAAAGGATTATCCTTTGCTCCTACAACTGATTTCAATGAGTTTGATATTGTCAAAGACTTAGATTTATTCGCCAGGAAATTGAAATTGCGAAAACACTTTGCCAAAGATGACAATAAGACTTACAGTGACCTAAGACTATCAGATGATCTCCTCCAAGATGTACAATTTCTATACCATCTGGGTGACACCAATCCCACTATGGGGGGTGGGAGGAGGTCAAAATCTCAAAAATAAATGTTCTCGCATGCCACCATATTTGTCAACTTGTTTTGCAGCAAGATCCGAGATTCTGAGAAAACCAAGAGAAACAAACACAATCTAACTAAAAACAAAATGTCCAGTGTTTTAAGTCTGGAGAAAGATCAATCAATCACCATCAAGGCATCCGACAAGGGTGGAAACATGGTAGTGATGGATATTGAGGCATATATGGATATATGTTTGAGGATACTTGATGATAAAGACAGCTATGAAAGGTTAGCCTCCAGTCCCACTACATTATTCCTTGGTGAATTAAAATGCCTATTAGACCAAGGCATCAATGATAATCTCATAGATAAAAATGAATATGAGTTCTTACTACCCTCCTGCCCTCTGATGGCAACATTTTATTGTCTATCAAAAATTCATAAGGGGAGGATGCCGCTAAGAGGTAGCCCAATCGTTTCAGACATCGATAGTATTACCCAATACCTGAGGATTTATGTTGACAAGATCTTGAGGCCTTTTGTAATGTCCTTGAACTCGTATTTACGAGATACCACTGATCTGTTAAGGTGAAGCGAGGATGTTGTTCTGAAAGATGATATGTTGCTTTGCAGTATTGATGTTGAGGCACTCTATTCCTCAATTCCGCATGAGAAAGGACTTGGAGCAGTACGCCATTTCCTGAAGGGTCGTGGTCGACATTGCGACAAACACAGTAAATTTGTTATCAAGGCTCTTGAATTTTGGCTAACAAAGAATGTCTTCACGTTCGAGGGTAAGTACTTCCACCAGCTCAGGGGCACAGCAATGGGGAGCTTGATGGCCCCATCTTATGCCAACTTGTTCCTGGCCTGGTAGGAGGAATCCGTCATATTTAGTGAAAACCCCGGTTTTGAGGCCGAGAAGATTATTCTTTGGGCAAGATTTGTCGATGATGTTTTCATGATATGGAAGGGTGATGAAAGAGAATTTGGAGAGGTGGTGGGCCGGCTCAATAAAAACCAGCTTGGGCTGCGATTTACTTTTGAAACAGATAAAGTCAGACTCCCTTTTTTGGATGTTCTGATTGAAAGAGATAGCAATGGCGTTTTGCAGATGAGTACTTTCCACAAAGATTCACCAACAAATTCACTTCTCAGGTGGGACAGTGACCATCAAGATAGTTTAAAAAAAGAATCACAAAAGGCCAATTTATTTGTATGAGGAGGAACTGCCAGATAAATAGTGGTTCCTTACTCATCCGAATGACCTCAAACGGAGGCTAAAAGAAAGGGGGTATCCTTCAAAAGTTGTAAATAAAGCATGGAGAGAGGTTCGATGTATTGATAGGCTGAAACCTTTGAACGCTATTCAGAAAGAGAAGGAGGAGGTGAATGAGATCTGCTTGATAACCACATATAGTAATGGAACTGATCACGTGAGGCAGGCTCTGTCCAAATATTGGTCAATTTTAAAGATGAACAACGACATTAGTCAATTCCTGCCCGATGCACCAAGGGTCACATACAGGAGGGCCAGATCCCTAAAAGACAGATTAGTCCATAGCCATTTTTCAACCAAAAACAACTCGTGGCTTAAAAGCAATTTGAAGGGCTGCTATAGGTGTTGGGACTGTTCCTGCTGCCAGTTCGTAGAATCCACTAAGTTTGTCACCAGCAATGTGACAAACAAACAGTACACAATAGGATCCTTCATAAATTGCAAAACAAGGGGCATAGTGTCAAAGCTGCCTGTATTTATTGGTTGGAATACGTGGGCAAAACCATAAGAGAGTTTAGGAGGTGGATTGGAGAGCATAAGCGGGACATTTGCAAGAAGAAAGACACCCCGATAACGAGACATATAAACACAATACATTGAGGTGACGAGAGATTAATCTCGTTTGTGGGGATTGACCAGATTGCCCCACCAATACAAATGGGTGACTGGGACAGAAAGATCCTCCAACAGGAGCCGTTTTGGATCTACGTTCTCGACAATGGCCACCAAAGGGTCTCCATGAGATACTATCTTTTCCCTCCTTATAGGTGCACATTAGACTAGGGAGAGATAGGAGGGAAAGCCACCGTTTAGTGGGGGCGCCATATGCGCAGGCTTTTAGGGTGCCAACCTCCGCTGTTTAGAAGGGTTAGTGAGAGCATTAGTAAGCATAGGGGGATCACATTAGTTTACTCTCTTTTTTCATCCTTTAACTAGAATAGATTCTATTAATGTGAATCTTAAATGAACACAAAGATCATTTTTGTCCATATTTATAAGGTGACCATTAATCAAAAAATACATCCATTAGCTCCATGTATAGTGTAACTGTGGTTAGTCTGGCATGATCTGATTCTACTGATGTGGTCCTCTGAGCCATTTTTCAAAAGTCTGAGGGTAATCTTCAAGTCCTCATGGCCCAAATAACTGCTTAATGATCGGTATTTATGATGCTTGATTGAATTCCACATATTATTGTTCTCATTTGGATTGAATGATGAACATGTTGCTATAATGTTCACCATTGTATGGTCTGCGTCGGATGGGAGCACTTGCCTAATGCTCTATACTTGCTTTCCTCCGGGTGGTGTCACATGATGTCCTTGGTGACACCCACCATTGAGAAGGAGGACGAAGAAATAAGCGGTGGAATGCAAGCGTGCCTTCAACCAAGTCTGGCGGGTGGGTGTGATGTAAGACACGGAAGCGGTAATTCTATTCCAGCGCTGACATCATTTTCTGCCTGTGGCGGCACACGTGACAGCCGCACCAGGAAGATTTCAACCACTTGTGACACCATTCTTTCGCCATAACAGAGGAGGGATCGCTTCTATTTAGCTTTCCGATAAAGGCCATAACTCCCCAGTTTATATCCTCCACTACAAACCTAGCCTAAAAACCCAATGTTGCATGCAGGTACTGTACATATTTTTGGGGGTTTTGGCTAATGTAGTAAGGATTTAGCTGGCTCAAGTTTAAGTTTGAAGGCAAAAGACACCTTTGAGCTCTGAGCTTTATCATTTGATTCCTTAGAGTGTAAAGCATCAGGACACATGACAAGCCATTACTGGTGTCTCGATCTGTTACGCCTTGTACCTGCCATATATGTGTTTGTATGTTCGTTGGTTGGTTTTAAATCTCTTAGGTGGACACCATAGGTTTATCCCCATCTATTATATAATCACGAATGTGATTTTTGCCCCTTTTGAGTCCGCTCACGCTGCGAGTCAATGTCGTCATGTGGATACGTCCGAAGCATTGGCCGCGCAGCGGCCATTGCGAGCAGTTCTAAGGCGACTCGCTATGCCCGCTCAGCGGGCATGGCGAGTCGCCTTAGCAGCGCGAAGCATTGGCCGCGAAGCGGCCATTGCGAGTCAGAGACTCGCTCTGCTAGAATCCCGATGCATCTGCATCGGGCACCCAGCTAGTTTTAAATAAATAAGTAGAAGTTATGTTTTAATGGGTATCTTTCTTTGGCTAATTGGTCCAAGTGCTTAAAGAATAAGTTTACAACCATTTCCAAACGTTTATGCTGTTTTGAGAATCAGAAATACCAATAATTTCTTTCTACAGTTGATAAGAGTTAACATAAATATGTACTTTACACAGTTATCGCTGAAAGTGTTGGCATGTATTACATTTTTGCAGAAAAAGAAATACTTGTATGAAAAAATTATTACTATTGCACATGTTTGTATATATATGTTTATTTCCTTGGTCTGTATTGGAACAACTAAAAAAAAACTGAGAATAAAAGCCATTTTGGAAACAATTTCATAAACAATGCCAAAAATGGGCCAGAGAAAATTGTTGGAACTCTCAACATATCATCCATTTCTGGGTGCTTCTTGAGGTATGTCTGGGATTATTGTCCTGCTGGCAAACCCATGACTCAGGATGCAAACCCAGCTTTTTAAGACTGGGCACTACTTTGTGACAAAAACTCCTTTGAAAATCTTCTGATTTGATGATACCTTACACACAGACAAGATACCCAAAGCCGGAAGCGGCAAAACCCCGAAACATCTTTGAACTCCCAACATATTTGACGGTAGGCCTCATTCCATTTTGGCTAGTCAGAATGATGATATTTACCAAAAAGCTCTATGTTAGTCTCATCTGTCCAAAGGACAGTTTCCCAGAAGGATTGGCATACATTTTGACAAACTGTAGTCTAGCTTTTTGTAATGCTCGCAGGGGCATGTATCTGGAAGTAGGCCACTGGGCCAAAGCACACAATAAAAACTAGAGGAGCTTGACTATTGCTTCTCACTAAGTTTTTTTCAGAGCCTCTAAAGGTGAAGGTGTTGCGATGCAAGTAGAAATCATGTGCCACTCAGAAAGACTGGTGTGGCGACAGCTGACCTCAGAGGTAAGAACTCATGGACAGACAGATTCTTTGGATACGTGTGGCCAGAGAGGCCAATGCTGGCAGGTGGGGAAGCTCAGCGGGTACCAGCAGATGAGGCACTTATGAGGCAGCACAGCGGATCTTGCAGGCATGTGCAGGCAGGTTCAGGCTCTTTTAAGGTACAGTAGCTGCAGGTAGGTGCAGGATGGTAAGGCACTGCAGGTGCTAGGACGAGACACAGGTTAGTGCATTGGGAATACAACTACAAGCACAGGGACAAAATACTCACAGGGACCTGACAACTAATAACTCATCTCTAGTAGTAGACCACATTGCTCAGGCACTTACCATCAGGGGAAGGTGTCTTAAATATACTGTGCTTCTCAGCTATAGTCTGAGTAGTATTTCCAAGTTAGGGTGTACTCACTCTTTAAGAAGAGTGAGAGTACTGGGCACATGGCCTAAGTGCTCTCCCAGGAGACCTGTTCAGTGATCGCAGGCCATGGGAGAAGGAAGTGCCTTACGAGATCTGAGCAGACACCGCAGGCTCACCATCAGGGTGAGTACATTTGAGATACCGGCACAATGAAATGGGTGCTACAGTACTGCCCCTTAACCACCCTCTTGTTAAGGCCAGAAATACATTTCTTACATTAATATTCTCTTCAGGCTCTCATGACTTCTCCTCAGGACCAAAATTCTTCCAGTTGGCTAAAAAGGGGTAATTTCCCCCTCTTTTTCATAGCGAGGATGTCTTTTACCTCAAACATGTTTTCCGCACTGACCGAAGAAGGCAGGGTACCAGGGTCCTTGAAGTACCGGCTCAGAACAACAGGGTTGAGGGGGGAGACACAGAAGTAGTTAGGGATACGTAAGGAGGCCGGGAGTTTCAGTTTGTAGGACACGTCATTGAACTTCTGGAGCTGAATAGCTTTAATTCTTTCAAGACAAGGCCACTTGAGAATGACCGACATTTTCTCTGGATCCATCTTTAAGTCGTTGTTGGAGATTACATAGCCCAGGAGAGGAAGGAAGGTTTGTTCAAAGACAAACTTCTCGAACTTAGCATAGAGGTGATTCGCCCTCAGTCTTTGCAGGACCTGACAGACATTTCTTCTGTATGTAGGCATGTTGGGAGAGAACACCATGATGTCATCCAGGTATATGACCACACAAGAATAAAGCAGAATTCCTGGAAAACTGACAAAGCATTGCTTAGCCCAAATTGTATTACCAGATATTGTAAGTATCATGGGAGACTTCATGGGAATATCTTCAGAGTGTATCTGGACCAGATTGTAAGCACTACGGAGGTGAAGTTCTGTAAAGATTCTGTAACCTGGTTGATGGCTGAAGAATTCTGGTATGAGGTAGTGGGTACTTGTTCTTCATCATGATTTAGGGATTGAGACCTCTGTAGTCAATGCATGGCTGAAGAGAACTGCTCTTTTTCTTGATAAAAAGGAATTGGCTCTGACAAATCCCCTCGCCAGATTCTCCTTTTTTTTTTAAACCAGTAAGTTTTTATTGAGAATTTAACAAATTGCAGATACAATAATGTCATATACAAAATTTGGTGATAATAAACAGGGAAGAGGAAGTGGAGAGGGAGGAAGGGGAGGGAGATTACAGTGCAGCAGGTCGATACAGTCTGTGTTCCCATTATGGAGATAGAGCAGTAATAAGGAGGATAACAGTTATATTTAAGGTTACATGACAAACATATGGATATACATCTCCTTTCCAGAGAATATAGAATCAACACTGAAATGTGATATCTTACATTGGTTCAACTCACTTTAACTTAATTTAAGTCTGAACTGTGTTGTGAGAAGAGACAAGCCACGGGTCCCACCACCGTTGGGTTTTTGTACTCGATGGAAGATCATGTACTAGCATAAGTTCGTACATGCAATGGGTATTAAGTCGAGAGATAACTTCTGCTATAGTGGGCGGAGTTGATTATCTCCAATGAGCTGCTATTGTCAAACGCGTGGCTACCAGGACGTTGGTGAGAGTGGGTCTTAATAATGATGGGAGATTCTCGATGCCTAGTCCCAACATAGCCAGAGGTGCCATCAAAATAATAGGAACCATTAATAATTCGGTAAGTAGAGATTCTACTTGGAGCCATAAGCGGTGTATGTGAGGGCAGGACCACCACAGGTGGACCATATTGCCCGGGTCCACACAACCCCTCCAACAGCGAGAGGAAGGAGGAGGGACGTTTGTGCCGAATTTAGCTAGTCGAACTGGGGTCAGGTACCAGTTGAACAGCAGTTTTTTGGATTGCTCCAGATGAGAGAGACAGCGAGAATGTTTGGCAGCATGAGCTGAGGCGAGGTGCCATTCCTCCAGAGATGCAGTAAATTCGAGTCTGTCTTCCCATTTAATCATATAAGGCAATTTCTCAGAGGACAGTGTTATTTGTATCACGTTGTATATGATAGAGACTCCTCTAGTAACACAGCCTGATTGCTTAAACAGAGCCTGGAGAGGAAGCGAAGTGTTTAGAGGGTCAAAGCTAGGGATATCAACAGTATTTAAGAAATGTCGTAGACGAATATATGGGAAGAGGGAATTTGTGGGGAGAGTGAATTTACGGTGTAGAGTTTCAAATGATGCTAGATGGTTCTGTTCAAGGAGCTTCCAGAGAAGAGGGGGGCCCGGGGAGCCTGGAACACACCAACGTATTAAAGATATGTCCCCCATAAGGAGCTACACCGCTCGAAGCGTGATGTATCTGAAAAGAAACGTTAGGTGTGTTCTGGAGAGTGTACGCCAAATAGAGAGAGTTCCCTGTATAGCCTTAAGAGTGAAAGTTGGGGAAGAGGAGCGTAAGAGGTTCATTTCCAGTAAAATGCGTGTGGAGCCTGCTGGTGCAAAATATGATTCTATCTGGAGCCAACGTGAAGAAGGAGATTGCGTCCACCAGGTTCTTGCTGAGTCCAGGACTATAGCTGCATAATATGTGGCAATATCAGGGACTCCAAAACCACCTCTTTTAGTCGGGAGAGACAAAATTTTTATCGCTACTCTAGGGGTTTTATTATTCCATATGAATCTAGTGAGTATAGATTGAAAGGTGCGCAGGTATTTTTTAGGGAAGGAGAGGGGAATGCAGCGTAAAATGTATAGAATCTTGGGGAGGAGCATCATTTTTACCGTATTTATGCGGGCCACCCAGGACAAGAGAAATGACGAGTAGTCCAGGCAAGTACTGCGGAGGGAAGATATCAGGGTCTCACAATTCGTACGCACAATATGATTTGAGTTAGTGATTTGGACGCCAAAGTATTTAAAACCTGTCGGGGACCATAGTGATGGGAAAAAAGAGGCTAAATGCCGTTGTGAGGCCGTGGGAAGGTTTAGAGGAAAAGCGGAGGATTTTGCAAGATTCAATTTGTTGTAAGAAGCTGCAGAAAAGTCTGAGAGAACAGAAAGTACAGCGGGAAGAGAGGTGTTTGGATTGGTGCACGTGAGGAGAACATCATCTGCATAGAGGCTGATTTTGTGGTCTATTGGGCCTACCACAATCCCAGTGATCTCAGGGTGCGAGCGAATTATAGCGGTCAGCGGCTCCATGACAAGGGCGAAAACTAGAGGCCAGATTCTCCTTAATGTATTCAGACATGGCTTGAGTCTCCGTCTTGACAGAGGTTAAATACAACCACGAGGAGGAGGGGCTCCTGGAATGAGGAAAATAGGGCAATCATACAGCCTGTGTGATGGCAGAGTCTTACCATCTTTCTTGTTAAAGTGGACAGGAATGAGACTCTTCTTGTGACAGGCCATTCCCCAGTGCAGTACTTCTCCGGACCTCCAGTCCAAGGCAGGTTCATGCAAATGAAGTCATGGTAGGCTTCCAATAGCAGTGGATGGGACAGACTCGGAAGCAAGTGGAAGACAATCTTCTCAGAGTGCTGTGTGGCACCCCTAAAGTCAAGCCGCCACAAATGGTACTGCACCCAACACCCTGAAGTGTGATGCCTGACGAGAGGTAAGGGTCATGTTGCTGGAATTCCCCTAAAAACACCCAACAGATTCTGAACTCCAATCAGAGAGTGAAGGGTAGAAGAAACACACCCTAGGGCAGACCCCACTTCTGGTTGAAGTGAGGAGTTAGGTTATGGAGAGGTAGGTAAAGAGGAGTTAGCGAACCTGCAGACTGCCTTCAGGCTGTGCAAAGCACAAGCTGCAGAAGGGGTACCAGGACCCCAAGCTGCCAGGTCTTTATGTCCGGCCGTGAACTGGAGGCTACTGAGCTGCAAGCTCAGTAGCAATACTGTGTAACTATCCAGGGGCACAGCAACCGTCAGAGGGCTAGAGAATCAGCATGGATCTGGGGTCTTATACAATCCAGTTTGCCTGCCTGATAGTTAGCCACGAGGGAGCAGCGAGGCACATGGGAAGCTGAAAGTACCTAGAACCTCATCCCACGGAGAAGACAGCTGGTAGGCTGACACACCTGATTCCAGCAGGGTGGACTAATCTCTCTCCGGACTGGCTGAGCCGCATACATGGTTCTACACACAAGTCCTGGCTGTGCTTCAAGATCATCAGTAAAGGTACAGAACTGTGGAATTGCCTACTTGTCTCCTTCCTGTGATCTTCCCTGCAATCTTCATGCTTCTCTCACTATATTCTACATTCTCAACCTCTACTACTGCTCCCAGGGGCCTGATCCTGTTGAGGAGAGTAATCCACCTTGCTGCACTAACATTCATCCCCTGGGAGTCCACTACATGCAGCGCTTGTCACTCCTGACCAGATTACTCAGCTGGCATCACAAACTATTCATAAACTGTAACCCCCTGTAAATAGCCACCTTTTACATGTCCAATCAGGGCCATAGCTCCTGGATGCCGCCACCATGAAAGAGACTGCCTGTCCCGGCCAGCCGTGTACCCCAACCATTCTGACCACGACAGCTGCATGCCAACCTGAAGATCCACTGACTCGTTGATGAAAAGGATAGATTCAGAGAAAGGTTTTCTATTCACCAATTAAATAGTGATAGGCACTTGAAGTCGTCTGATAGGGATCCAATACCGATCCACTACAGCCTGTTCCACAAAGCTCACATCGGAACCTAAATCCAGAAGAACCAGCTCAGATAATAGGATAGATACACAGGATATAGACAAAGAGAGAGCTAAAATTAAGATGACATGTGCTTACCTGGGTTGGCCTTTCTAACAGACCCTAGGCTAGTTAGTTTCTGGCTAGAGATGAGCGTAGGGATGGGCGAATCTACTCGCTAGGACTCGTTACTCGGCGAGTAGTAAGGGACTCGCAGGACTCGGTACTCGGCGAGTTTCCCAGTGATGACTCGCACGAGTCCAATGCAAATCAATATCAATCCTAGTTTTGTCAGAAACGCTGACAAAACTAGGATTGCCATTGTTTGCATTGGACTCGTGCGAGTCATCACTGGCTACTGTGCCAGTGATAGCAGGGAGACTCGCAAAGTAACTGCTGTTTCTTTGCGAGCCGAGTCCAGCTGTCTTCTCTGTGCAGCTCCAGGGTCCTAGAACCTGCCTGCTCACAGAGATGATGTAGCAGTGCTGAGATTATTCTCAGTCTGCTCATTCCCTGTGCATGTAGCAGAGAGGACATCGCGTTTTGGACTACGTCGGACGGAAGAGGATTTTTTTAATTAAAGATGGAGTCCCTAATGGCTTTTTTTTTTTTATTTCAAATAAAAAATTTTCTCTGTGTTTTTTTAACCCTTTATTGGAGATTCTTAGTGGCTGGGTCAAACGTGGCCTGACATTAAGAATCTCGGGCTTAATACCAGCTTGTATAACAAAGCTGGTATTAACCCCTTTATTACCCAGCGTGCTACCGCCACCAGGGCCGCTGGAAGAGCGGGGTTCAGCACCAGAGGATGGCGCTTCAATGAACGCGCCATCTTCTGGGGCGGCTGCGGGCTGCAATTTGCAGCGGGGGGTGCCCAGAAAGCTTGGGCATCCCTGCGCTGTGGATTCCAGCCCTCAGCTGCTTAGCTGTACCTGGCTAGACATAGAAATTGCGCGGAGCCCCACGCATTTTTTTAAAATTATTTAATGAATTTCAGAGTCAGAGTCTCAGAGTCAGAATCTCAGAATTTCATGAAATATTTAAAAAAAATGCGTGGGGCTCCGCGCAATTTCTATGTCTAGCCAGGTACAGCTAAGCAGCTGGGGGCTGGAATCCGCAGCGCAGGGATGCCCAAGCTTTCTGGGCACCCCCCGCTGCAAATTGCAGCCTGCAGCTGCCCCAGAAGATGGTGCGTTCATTGAAGCGCCATCCTCTGACGCTGAACCCCGCTCTTCCAGCGGCCCTGGTAGCGGTGGCACGCTGGGTAATAAAGAGGTTAGGGCCAGCTTTGTATTATCAGCTGGCCCTAAGCCCGAAATTTATGGTGGTCACGCCAATATTAGACATGACCGCCATGAATTTCTATTAAATTGTTTTAAAAAAAACACAACACAAAGAAATTTTTTTATTAGAAATAAAAAAAAAAGCCATTAGGGACTCCATCTTTAATTAAAAAAATCCTCTTCCGTCCGACGCAGTCCAAAACGCGATGTCCTCTCTGCTACATCCCCTGTGCATAGATATAGATCTCTATGCACAGGGAATGAGCAGACTGAGAACAATCTCAGCTCTGCTACATCATCTCTGTGCACAGACATTCATGTCTGTACACAGGGAATGACCAGACTGAGAACAATCTCAGCACTGCTACATCAGGCAGCAGGCAGGCTCTAGGACCCTGGAGCTGGCAGCCAGCACAGAGGAGACAGGACTCTTATCTGTGCGAGTCAGCGATTACTTACAAAGTAAACGAGCAATGCAAATAAATGACAAAACTAGGATTGCTTCAGGCTGAAGCTTCCGAGACACATCTGCGATTTGTAAATCTCACACTACTCGCTATTACTCGCTTCCCCATTCATTAACATTGGACTCGCTAGACTCGCAACGAGTAGCGAGTCCTGGGCTCGGACTCGCTAGAGTCAAGCGATTCCGAGTAATTTAGGATTCGCCCATCACTAGATGAGCGGTGTTCAATTCGAATTGTTCGCCAATCTGAAATTCGAGCTGTTTTAGGAGGTGTTCAAGTCATTCAACGAATGCGAACAATTAGCTTCAAATTCGGCAGTTCGAGGTTATGTTCGATAACGCTTCGATCACCAAAAGCGTAACTGGCTTTTCACAGTATTACTGTTAATTAGAGATGAGCGAGTCTACTCGCTAGGACTCGTTACTCGGCGATTCTTAAGGGACTCGCTGGACTCGGTAATCGGCGAGTCTTTTAGCGAATACTCGCTCAGTAACGAGTCCAATGCAAGTAAATGGCAATCCTAGTTTTGTCAGAGTTTACTTTTTCTCACTCGCTAGACTCGCTAGACTCGCTATATCACATCGCTATATAGCTTGAATCTCCCCAAACAGCAGCGAGTCTGAGCAAGTCTACGAGTCCGATTCCTAGCGAGTCTGCGATTCCGAGTCCTGTATTCTCTATTCGGGACTCGCGAATACAGAATCTTTTATGTTCCTAGTCAGAATAGCGTGTTAGGTCAGAAAACTTGTGAAGAAGGACAAGCATGTTAGCCAATCATAGTCAGTAATGCCATAGCATTGTTGGTTGTGGCAGGACTATGATTGGCTGCTGTCCATCGTGATGCCTATGTCATGTATGACAGGCAAGGCAATA
The DNA here is from genome assembly GCA_033576535.1 of Allobates femoralis. NCBI lineage: Eukaryota > Metazoa > Chordata > Amphibia > Anura > Aromobatidae > Allobates > Allobates femoralis. The sequence continues at coordinate 442,598,774 of JARQOC010000004.1, forward strand.
TATAAGGCTTGTCCCCGCCATTTTGGGCACATTTCTGAGAAGAGCTGACCTAGTGCAGGGAGACTTGGAGCAGATCTAGGGACAGTTAGGCAGTGTAGGAGTCAAGATTCCTCACATATAACCCAAAAGTTCTTTTCAGAACTACCAGGACGGAGGATTGCTGTACAGGACTGTAAGGAAGGGAGATAGGTAGGAGCAGCCTTACAGTGCATACAGCACCATCCTCAGAGCTTAGTTCACCCAGCTTTCCTCAGAGCTGTAATCCTAAGCTTTTTCTTATTTTTGGCACTAGTCTACCAGATAATTTTGGTGCCATTTTTCCACAAAAAATTTCCTGTGCCAGTGCGTTGCTGTAAGGTGTCCTGCCTGCACCTCGCACGATACTTCTAACATTGCACGCAGTCAGCACCGCAGTCTAATAGTGCCTGGTTCTGCGGACTAAACAATTTTTTCCTGTGCCAGTGCGTTGCTGTAAGGTGTCCTGCCTGCACCTCGCACGGTACTTCTAACATTGCACGCAGCCAGCACCGCAGTCTAATAGTGCCTGGTTCTGCGTATTAAACAATTTTTTCCTGTGCCAGTGCGTTGCTGTAAGGTGTCCTGCCTGCACCTCGCACGGTACTTCTAACATTGCACGCAGCCAGCACCACAGTCTAATAGTGCCTGGTTCTGCGTACTAAACAATTTTTTTCCTGTGCCAGTGCGTTGCTGTAAGGTGTCCTGCCTGCACCTCGCACGGTACTTCTAACATTGCACGCAGCCAGCACCGCAGTCTAATAGTGCCTGGTTCTGCGTACTAAACAATTTTTTCCTGTGCCAGTGCGTTGCTGTAAGGTGTCCTGCCTGCACCTCGCACGGTACTCCTAACATTGCACGCAGCCAGCACCGCAGTCTAATAGTGCCTGGTTCTGCGGACTAAACAATTTTTTCCTGTGCCAGTGCGTTGCTGTAAGGTGTCCAGCCTGCACCTCGCACGGTACTTCTAACATTGCACGCAGCCAGCACCGCAGTCTAATAGTGCCTGGTTCTGCGTATTAAACAATTTTTTCCTGTGCCAGTGCGTTGCTGTAAGGTGTCCTGCCTGCACCTCGCACGGTACTTCTAACATTGCACGCAGCCAGCACCGCAGTCTAATAGTGCCTGGTTCTGCATACTAAACAATTTTTTTCCTGTGCCAGTGCGTTGCTGTAAGGTGTCCAGCCTGCACCTCGCACGGTACTCCTAACATTGCACGCAGCCAGCACCGCAGTCTAATAGTGCCTGGTTCTGCGTACTAAACAATTTTTTCCTGTGCTAGTGCGTTGCTGTAAGGTGTCCTGCCTGCACCTCGCACGGTACTTCTAACATTGCACGCAGCCAGCACCGCAGTCTAATAGTGCCTGGTTCTGCGGACTAAACAATTTTTTCCTGTGCCAGTGCGTTGCTGTAAGGTAACCCTGCCTGCCACTCCTCCGCACGCCGGTATCTGTTCGTAACATTGCACTGCAGCCAGCACCGCAGTCTAATTAGGCCTGGTTCTGCGTATTAAACAATTTTTTCCTGTGCCAGTGCGTTGCTGTAAGGTGTCCTGCCTGCACCTCGCACGGTACTTCTAACATTGCACGCAGCCAGCACCGCAGTCTAATAGTGCCTGGTTCTGCGGACTAAAACAATTTTTTCCTGTGCCAGTGCGTTGCTGTAAGGTGTCCTGCCTGCACCTCGCACGGTACTTCTAACATTGCACGCAGCCAGCACCGCAGTCTAATAGTGCCTGGTTCTGCGTATTAAACAATTTTTTCCTGTGCCAGTGCGTTGCTGTAAGGTGTCCTGCCTGCACCTCGCACGGTACTTCTAACATTGCACGCAGCCAGCACCGCAGTCTAATAGTGCCTGGTTCTGCGTACTAAACAATTTTTTCCTGTGCCAGTGCGTTGCTGTAAGGTGTCCTGCCTGCACCTCGCACGGTACTCTAACATTGCACGCAGCCAGCACCGCAGTCTAATAGTGCCTGGTTCTGCGTACTAAACAATTTTTTCCTGTGCAGTGCGTTGCTGTAAGGTGTCCTGCCTGCACCTCGCACGGTACTCTAACATTGCACGCAGCCAGCACCGCAGTCTAATAGTGCCTGGTTCTGCGTACTAAACAATTTTTTCCTGTGCTAGTGCGTTGCTGTAAGGTGATCCTGCCTGCACCTCGCACGGTACTTCTAACATTGCACGCAGCCAGCACCGCAGTCTAATAGTGCCTGGTTCTGCGTACTAAACAATTTTTTCCTGTGCCAGTGCGTTGCTGTAAGGTGTCCATGCCTGCACCTCGCACGGTACTTCTAACATTGCACGCAGCCAGCACCGCAGTCTAATAGTGCCTGGTTCTGCGGACTAAACAATTTTTTCCTGTGCCAGTGCGTTGCTGTAAGGTGTCCATGCCTGCACCTCGCACGGTACTCTAACATTGCACGCAGCCAGCACCGCAGTCTAATAGTGCCTGGTTCTGCGTACTAAACAATTTTTTCCTGTGCAGTGCGTTGCTGTAAGGTACCTGCCTGCACCTCGCACGGTACTTCTAACATTGCACGCAGCCAGCACCGCAGTCTAATAGTGCCTGGTTCTGCGGACTAAACAATTTTTTCCTGTGCCAGTGCGTTGCTGTAAGGTAATCCTGCCTGCACCTCGCACGGTACTTCTAACATTGCACGCAGCCAGCACCGCAGTCTAATAGTGCCTGGTTCTGGGACTAAACAATTTTTTCCTGTGCCAGTGCGTTGCTGTAAGGTGTCCTGCCTGCACCTCGCACGGTACTTCCTAACATTGCACGCAGCCAGCACCGCAGTCTAATAGTGCCTGGTTCTGCTGGACTAAACAATTTTTTCCTGTGCCAGTGCGTTGCTGTAAGGTGTTCTGCCTGCACCTCGCAACGGTACTTTCTAACATTGCACGCAGCCAGCACCGCAGTCTAATAGTGCCTGGTTCTGCGGACTAAACAATTTTTTCCTGTGCCAGTGCGTTGCTGTAAGGTGTCCTGCCTGCACCTCGCACGGTACTTCCTAAACATTGCACTCAGCCAGCACCGCAGTCTAATAGTGCCTGGTTCTGCGTACTAAACAATTTTTTCCTGTGCCAGTGCGTTGCTGTAAGGTGTCCTGCCTGCACCTCGCACGGTACTTCTAACATTGCACGCAGCCAGCACCGCAGTCTAATAGTGCCTGGTTCTGCGGACTAAACAATTTTTTCCTGTGCCAGTGCGTTGCTGTAAGGTGTCCTGCCTGCACCTCGCACGGTACTTCTAACATTGCACGCAGCCAGCACCGCAGTCTAATAGTGCCTGGTTCTGCGGACTAAACAATTTTTTCCTGTGCCAGTGCGTTGCTGTAAGGTGTCCTGCCTGCACCTCGCACGGTACTTCTAACATTGCACGCAGCCAGCACCGCAGTCTAATAGTGCCTGGTTCTGCGGACTAAACAATTTTTTCCTGTGCCAGTGCGTTGCTGTAAGGTGTCCTGCCTGCACCTCGCACGGTACTCCTAACATTGCACGCAGCCAGCACCGCAGTCTAATAGTGCCTGGTTCTGCGGACTAAACAATTTTTTCCTGTGCCAGTGCATTGCTGTAAGGTGTCCTGCCTGCACCTCGCACGGTACCTTCCATCTGTCTTAAAATATCTTAGCCTCTAGTGTGTACCTTTCACGAAATAGTACCTGCTACTTGTTTTACACATTTAGAGCCACCAGAAATTCTAACATGTCACAAAAAAAAACAAATCCCAAAAAAAGCGTTGCTAAGGGACAGGGATGAGGTACAGGCATTGGTAGTCGTGGCCAAAAATGCACCAGTTCGGGCAGACAGATGAGGATTGATCGATCATTCCTCCTGTCTAACTTTCCCCGTCAGGAAAGTAAACGAGTATTGAGGCCGGAAGACGAAGACCATCTAACGTCTAGGCTGGCAGAGAAGACCTCAACAACAGGTTCTTGCAGCACACCAAGGTTCCTTGAGCACAGTGTCTACTGTTGGTAGATACCATGCTGGGTAATCTAATCCACAACCTCTTCACAGTTCCTCAGACCAACAGCAGCCCCATCAAAATGTTGACACAGACATGGGTCACTCAGATGATTTATCTGGTACATATAATCCTTTGCATGAATCTGGTTTGCCAGACTCACTAGTAGATGAGATACTTGAAGAAGAATTGTCCAATCATGGACAAATTTTGGAGACACCCCGGCTACATGAACGTGACTTTCAGCAAAGTCTTAGACCGTCTCAGGAGTTGGAGGATGATGATGATAATGAGACACACTTGTCATCCGGGGAGCAAAATCAATCTTGTTATCGGGAAGATTTAGAAGAGGAAGGGGTTGATGATGAGACCACTGATCCCACGTGGAATGTTGCCATGCAGAGCCAGCAGAGCAGCACGGAGGAAGAAAGTGTGTATGTCCCACCAACAAAGGCACCAAGGCCTACTCCTCCCACCAGAACTGAAAGAGTCACCACTGTTGCCCAAACTGTGTCCACTGTGGCACAAAATTTGTCGACTGTTGTACAAAATGTCTCAAATGTGGGCCTGAGTAATCCCTCTGGGATAACAATCAAGCATAGAGGTCGGTCAGCCACTGTGTGGAATTTTTTTAAAGATGGGCCTTCTCAAGAAAATGTGGTCATATGTACCATCTGCCATGCAAGGCTAAGCAGAGGCCACGGGAAAGGAAACATGAGCACCAGCAGTATGCGGAAGCACATGGCTGGTCAGCACCCTATTCAGTGGTCAAAACTGCAGCCTTCCACAACAGTGTCATCAGACCCAAAGGCTGCCACGGTAACTCAGATCCGTCCGTCACAATCAAGTGTTGCTGAAGCTGTTCCAGCTCATATGTACTCATCCCAAGCAGCGGTTGCAGAGAGACTGAACACTAGTGCAGACAGTTCTCGGTCAGCAACATCCTTACAGTTGTCAGTGACACAGCTGTACGAAAGGAAGCGGAAATACCACTCTTCCCACCCATTAGCCAAAAAAATAAATGCCCAGATAGCTAAGTTGTTAGCAGTCGAGATGTTGCCGTTTAGGCTTGTAGGTACAGACTCTTTTCGTGAGCTTTTGGCTGTGGCAGTACCACGGTACTCGGTTCCAAGCCGCCACTACTTTTCACGTTGTGCCGTCCCCGCGTTACATGAGCATGTCATTAACAACCTCAAGCGTGCCCTCACCAACACTGTAACCGGGAAAGTATACCTTACTACGGACACGTGGACAAGCAGTTCAGGACAGGGCCGTACATCTCGCTCACCGCGCATTGGATCAACGTTGTGGAGAGTGTGCCAAACTCTGTTAGTGTTACATCAAACATCCTACCCACGCCACGGATAGCTGGCACAACCTCATTCAGGGTCTCTGCATCATCCTATATGTCCAGTACACCATCTTCCGCTTCCTCGACCAATCCTCAATTGCCCTCAACATCACGGCCAAGTTGGGAGGTTTGCTGCAGCGCTTCAGTAAGACGCCAACAGGCTCTGCTGAAGCTGATCTGTTTAGGTCACACACCTCACACTGCGGTAGAGCTGTTGAAAGGTCTGAAGCAACAGACAGATGAGTGGCTATCCCCACTCCAACTCCAGACCGGTCTCGTGGTGAGCGACAATGGTCGTAACCTAGTGGCTGCACTAAAGCTCGGAAACCTTGTGCACGTGCCTTGCATGGCTCACGTGCTGAATCTAATAGTTCAGAAATTCCTGCGTACATACCCAGAGTTATCTGACCTACTGGAGAAGGTGCGTCGAGTTTGCGCACATTTTCGTCATTCGTCAACAGCGGTTGGAAAACTTTCATTGCTTCAAAAGCAATTGAATTTGCCCAACCACAGACTCATTTGTGACATGCCGACACGATGGAACTCTACATTCCATATGTTATCGAGGATCAATGAGCAGCAGAGGGCAATAGCCGAATATCAGTTGCAACACGCCCGTCAGACCGGCAGTCAGCCACGACATATTAGTACTATGGAGTGGGTGTGGATCGCTGACACATGTGAGGTTCTTGATAATTTTGACTACTGCACAAAACTGGTGAGCGGTGATCAGTCCATCATCAGTGTCACTATCCCCATGCTGTGTCTGCTCAAAGAATCCCTCATTAATGAGAAAAATGGAGCATTGAGAGCCCAGCAGATGGCTATGGAGCCAGATTTAAACAGCGCAGTACCTAGCCAGCAAAGCCAATATGACCAGGCAACATTGGCTCCTGAAGAGGAACCGGAGCAAGACGATGAAGAGGATTTATTTTTTGTTGGTGCCGATGTCAACCCAGATGGTACTCCCAACCCCAGCTTTGTGTCTGTCCACCATGGGTGGGCTGGAGAGGAGGAGGCGGAGACAGACTTTGCGGATGCAATGGGTATTGAACATCGTTCTGAGGAAACTGAAGATATGAGTCTATGCAGCTTGGGACACATGGCTGACTTCATGTGCACTTGTCTGCTAGAAGACCCACGAGTGATTAACATATTGCACAACGACCTCTACTGGTTGGCCACCTTTCTGGACCCACGTTATAAAGATAAATTCACCTCGCTGCTGTTTCAGTCACCACATGGCTTGACAATTGACTATTTCAAGAGGGTGCTTGTGGATAATATGCTTCTAATATCACCGTCAGACAACTCTCTGCCCATAGGTAGCAACTCTGTGCAACAGCAGCCATTGATCGGGGCACAATCATCCATGCTGTCCAGAAGAGATGCTGGAAAGATGTCCGCAAAGAGGGCTATGTTCAATAAGCCATCGAACCTGCAGCGCCATGTTGCTCCGGTAACCATCTCTCGGAGACAGATACTTACCAACATGGTACAAGAATACTTAAGTGACAGTTCCTGCTTCCTTACTGATGCCGCAGTCCCGTTTAATTACTGGGTCTCCAAGCTTCAAACTTGGACAGAGCTCTCGTTGTATGCCTTGGAGGTGCTAACATGCCCTGCGGCTAGTGTGACATCAGAGCGGGTTTTCAGTGCCGCTGGGGGTATCATAACTGACACCAGGACACGTCTTACTCCAGAGAATGCAGACAGGCTTACTCTAATTAAGTTTAATAGGAACTGGATTTCACAAAACTTCTTGAGCCCTGAAGACGACAGTAGTCAGAGCTGAAGTGCCACGTTCAACATCAACATGATATAATAATTCATTGTATTATATTGTGCCTTTTTGGTACAAGCTATATGTACAACACCTGTAACGATTTGCCTAACCATGTTCCTGCAACCTGGTAATGAGGTTGCTTCATCTTAAACCAACACTATACCTTAACTTCGGTTTCATTAACCATCAGGACACCTTTTGACAACGATTCAACCTTTATTTTGGTTAGCAAACATTCAAAAGCCCCTTGGGCTAATTTTTGGAGTCACCCAGGCTAACAATCTTATCATGGCCCTTAGGCCTGCATTTTTACTCAAAATCCCAAACAGCCCCTTGGGCTAATTTTTGGAGCCACCCAGGCTAACAAGCTTATCATGGCCCTTAGGCCTGCATTTATACCCAAAATGCCAAACAGCCCCTTGGGCTAATTTTTGGAGCCACCCAGGCTAAGAAGCTTATCAGGGCCCTTAGGCCTGCATTTGTACTCAAAATGCCAAACAGCCTCTTGGGCTAATTTTTGGAGCCACCCAGGCTAACAAGCTTATCATGGCCCTTAGGCCTGCATTTATACCCAAAATGCCAAACAGCCCCTTGGGCTAATTTTTGGAGCCACCCAGGCTAACAAGCTTATCATGGCCCTTAGGCCTGCATTTTTACTCAAAATGCCAAACAGCCCCTTGGGCTAATTTTTGGAGCCACCCAGGCTAACAAGCTTATCATGGCCCTTAGGCCTGCATTTTTACTCAAAATGACAAAGAGCCCCTTGGGCTAATTTTTGGAGACACCCAGCCTAAGAAGCTTATCAGGGCCCTTAGGCCTGCATTTGTACTCAAAGTGTCAAACAGCCCCTTGGGCTAATTTTTGGAGCCACCCAGGCTAACAAGCTTATCATGGCCCTTAGGCCTGCATTTTTACTCAAAATGCCAAACAGCCCCTTGGGCTAATTTTTAGAGCCACCCAGGCTAACAAGCTTATCATGGCCCTTAGGCCTGCATTTATACCCAAAATACCAAACAGCCCCTTGGGCTAATTTTTGGAGACACCCAGCCTAAGAAGCTTATCAGGGTCCTTAGGCCTGCATTTGTACTCAAAATGCCAAAAAGCCCCTTGGGCTAATTTTTGGAGCCACCCAGGCTAACAAGCTTATCATGGCCCTTAGACCTGCATTTTTACTCAAAATGCCAAACAGCCCCTTGGGATAATTTTTGGAGCCACCGAGGCTAACAAGCTTATCATGGCCCTTAGGCCTGCATTTTTACTCAAAATGCCAAACAGCCCCTTGGGCTAATTTTTGGAGACACCCAGCCTAAGAAGCTTATCAGGGCCTTTAGGCCTGCATTTGTACTCAAAATGCCAAACAGCCCCTTGGGCTAATTTTTGGAGCCACCCAGGCTAACAAGCTTATCATGGCCCTTAGGCCTGCATTTTTACTCAAAATGCCAAACAGCCCCTTGGGCTAATTTTTGGAGACACCCAGCCTAAGAAGCTTATCAGGGCCCTTAGGCCTGCATTTTTACTCAAAATGCCAAACAGCCCCTTGGGCTAATTTTTGGAGACACCCAGCCTAAGAAGCTTATCAGGGCCCTTAGGCCTGCATTTGTACTCAAAATGCCAAACAGCCCCTTGGGCTAATTTTTGGAGCCACCAAGCCTATGCCTGCATCGTGGGCATTGCATGAACTATGCTCCTAGTACAAGCAATTCTATTGTATGGGCCAAGCACCCTGCTTTCTGAAAAAAATATATATGAAGCCCCTTGAGCTGATTTTTTTAGGCAACAAGCCTATGCCTGCATCGTGGGCGTTGCTTGTACTATCATCCTGCTGGAGCCTGGTGAAGGGTCCCACTGTACGCTCTGTAGAAAACGCGTAGACGCGATGTGTAGCAGGTAGACGTCCCAGCCTCTCACATGTGTGTTCCTAGTCTTGTTGCCATAGAGAGGCATTAATTAACCCCCCAAACACAGGCACTGTTTATTTGTCAGCAACATTTGTATGTGGAGTCATGATTTTACACTTAGTAACCAAGGTGACTTCATGCGCCATGCGGGCCGTAAAGTACTTGCTAATGATGCTCTCTCTCCCCTGTCCCCCACGCCAAATGTCTCGGGGTAATCCTTGACTCCTCCCTCTCCTTCAAGCCCCACCTGGAGTCCCTAACCAAGTCCCTGTGACTCCAACTCAAAAATATTTCACGAATTCGCTCGTTACTCAACCCTGACACTGCTAAAACACTCATTAATGCCCTCATCATCTCCCGCCTTGACTACTGCAACCTCCTTCGCACAGGCCTCCCTGCCAACTCTCTTGCATCTCTCCAATCTATACTAAACTCTGCTGCCCGACTAATCCATCTGTCCTCACGCTACTCCCCTGCCTACCCCCTCTGCCAAGCCCTTCACTGGCTCCCCGCCCCACAGAGAGCTCACTTTAAAACACTGACCATGACATTCAAAGCCTTACACAACCTATCCCCACCATACATCTCCGACATGATCTCCCGATACCATCCCTCACGCAACCTGCGTTCATCCCAAGAACTTATCCTACACTCCCCCCTCATCTCCTCTTCCCACAACCGCATACAGGATTTCTCCCGGGCATCCGCCATGCTCTGGAACTCCCTGCCCCATCTCATCAGTCACTCTCCTACCCTGGGAACCTTCAAGAGACACCTAAAGACTCACCTCTTCCGACAGGCCTACAACCTGCCATGAGACCCCGCTACACGCCCCACGACCGACACCTTCCCCACCCTATTGTATCCCCACCCACCCCTTGTAGAATGTGAGCCCACGCGTACAGGGTCCTCTCCTCTTGTACCTGTATGACCTTATTGTCTATGTTTATTGTACTTGTCCTTGTCTACCTTATCCTCATGTAAAGCGCCATGGAACCTATCGGCGCTATATAAATAAATAATAATTATAATAATGATGATGACTTTAAGCCCACCCACAAAACAAGCTACACATCCATTCCATGAAAAAAGACAGACACAAAGCTGTTTTTTAAAACTGTGTATTAAAACAAAATGGCAGCACTGGTTGGACGTTGTGACCATATGCAAGGACACACCCCCAACAAATAACACCCGCCTTTCAATTTGTGGATACATTTCTAGAAAGAACAACAACAAAATCAGAGCTATTGTGCAATTCTAATTTTTTTTTAAACAAATAAAAAGAAAAAAAAAAAAAAATGGAGCCCTACAGGTCCTGGTAGGTGGGCTGATTGGGTGGGGTAGGCTGTACCTGCCCACCATCACCCTGGTCCTGTAAGAGGTCAAGGGCCCCATGGATGGCCTCCGCCAACCCTTGAGGGTGGATCCTCTGGGCAGGTGTGGGGAAAGCTGATAGGTCCCTGTTAGGTGGCCAGTGATGCAAAGGAGGTATAGGCCTCTGGGGTGGCACATGGCTGTCCCGGGGTGTGGGCCTGTCTTGGAGGTTGGAGTGTGACAGTTGCCACCCCTCCAAATACTGAAAAACCTCACCTGGGTGGTTTGGGGGGCGACTGGCTTCAAGCACAATATGTAATGCTGACCTTGCCCGCAGTAGCCTGTCAAATGGAATTACATCCAGGAATGGTATGAGACTGTGGGCAAAGACAGCATTACTTTGTGCACGATGTAGATGAGGTGACCCCGGGATCAGACTATGGCTGCTGATTCGAGGTGGGCATCCAGTTTCCTCCACTGCTGGATGTTGGTGGGAAGACAGTGGTTCTGGCCCTTCAACCTCCTCCTCTTGCGGCCGGACATGCCCCAAAGCTGGGGTTGGTGCTGGTGGCGGCGGTAGTGTTGGTGGTGGTGGTGGTATTCCACCAGCTTGGCCTTGGTCCTCCACTTCTATTCTGGGTGGTTCAGGGGCCTCCCTCACCTGTTCAGGCAGCTGTGGTGGTGGAGGGTTTGCACGGCGCCTGCGGTAGTGAGCATCTCTGTGGGTAAAGGCCAAAAAAATTTGGTGAATGCATTGCATTTGGAAACAAAAACATAGGTCAAACATTAAGTTGCACGCTTTTTTGACTCTGTGTATCAGTGTATTCTGAATCAGATATTTTTTATTATTATTAAAGAATAACCAACTGTACATAACATAAAGGAATACGTCACTTTGTTTGCTAATTCCATAATAATACATAATTTTTCCCCCCCTTATTACCCCCCACCCCCCCATCCCATCTAATCTAGACGATCAATAACACCAATGGTTCACATGAAACAAACGTCCCCCTGACTTCACTTTTAACTTGACATACTTAATTTACCAAACTTTTAGGTTATATCATCTATATAAACCAGGGAAGAGGTTCAAATGTATACAATATATATATATAATATAATATATAATATAATACAATATATATCATAATGACTATTCAGCCACTATCTCCATCCACTTCTTTCTCAACCCTCGTCCATGGCTCCCATATCTGTGTATTCTGTGTTTTCATTGTTGATCTTAAGATTGAATTGCAGCCAATAAATTAGGACATTTTGGCTCATGCCTCAACCAATATTCTATGTGTGGGTAGTGATGGTCCTCGATTTTTTGACATTACATTTGAAATTTAACCATTTGTCTGCCCAATTACACTGTGCCCTGCCTTAGGCAGGACAGCTATTTAGGCACTTGAAGACATATTAGTGGCCACAAGTATAGCATTTACTTTTTGTTGTAACTTTCTGTGGACAAAGCTATAGCCTGACACTGTGAGGCAAACACATTCTTCAGGGTTGTTTACCATCAGATGGACAGTAAAAGACGCAGTGTGGGCGGCCTTGGTTTCAAAGCACATAACCCAGATCTATATGGCAGATGAGCAAGACAGGAAATGGAGTCCTGCAGCATAGGTGACACATGAGCATTCGGCGTTAGTGGCCTACACTCCTTGTTTCTGCCATGTATGCTAATCAGGAATGTCTTGTTAAATAAAACTCACAAAACATATGGTTTGGATTTTGAAACGACTGTAATGGACATAGAGTATGGGGTTGCTTTTGATCAGCAGGTCACACATCGTTGGTGCCAAACAAGGTGGTATGCACAGATGGACAGTTGTACAGTTATTCCAACGGGGCCGAAACAAAAACCGGGAGCAGCAAGGGCAAACCTCGGGTTTCCTAAAGGATCTTGGACATAAAAGCCTGTTGCACTTAAAATATGGCCCTCTTTAGTTCGATTTTATACAGCATTAATACACTATGTTTTCCGGAGGATTCGTAATGTGCCCATGAGTTAACGACAAAAAAACTAAAATTCACATGTGGGCCCTAATATCTACACCATCACCTTGCAGCCCCAAATATACCCATGGGAAAACTGAACCACACATATTTGTAGTGATACAGGGTATGTCCTGAAATGTGTGTGACTGTGTCGACAATCTGGGATGGTGTACAAACAGTTTAGTGCAAAAGGGGTATATCCTTGCAACGTTATTTAGCCAAAAAAAACACCCACAACTAAACATGTAGGGATGTATGTGTCCCTTATGCAAGTCGAGGCCATTAGGAACTGATACAAATGAGGCTTATGACAGGCAAACCAGACAAGGCCACACACCTTAGAGGCCATTGCAGGGAGGAACATGGCTTTGTTCCACAAACATGCCAACAATAATAGCTAATTGTGAGGTCACGGAACATTGTGTCTGCCCACCTTGCAGAACATTGCTTATTTGTCCCAACGTCACAATGTGGCTATAAATGTGTATGTCCTGGATCATTGCCAAAGGTAATAGAAATCTGTTGCACCATGGCAGAAACAAACCCCAGTGTGGGTATGTAAACCAGCACACTCATGATAGAGCTTCATACATACACTGTGTGTCCTCGTGGACAGGGTCCTCTCCTCTTGTACCTGTACGACCTGATTATCTTCATTTACAGTTTTTTGTAGTTAACCATTATCCTCATGTAAAGTGCCATGGAACCTAATGGCGCTATATAAATAAATAATAATAGTACACAACAGTGCTGCAGACACATACCTTGGCATACGGACCACCGGTTCCAGGAAGGACAGCCGGTCGTAGTGCTGATAGATCAGCCCTGGAGCTGCTCCCGTTTCCCTCTCTGAGATCTGGCGGTATTGTTTTCTATGTTGATCGCGGCAGCTCCTCCAACGTTTTTGAAGATGGTCAACTGTGAAATGATTTCAAACCAGGTTTAGACATGTGTAATATTTGAAACACCAAAAGTATGTGTACAAATCAACAATAACATTTTATTCATGTTGTGTGTGTAATGTGTATACAAAGCACAGTGACACGACAGTGTGGAACATCATCAACAGCATTACGGACATTGAGCTCACGTGGACACAATCACAAATGAGGCAGGACACATGTCAACGCATACAGAATTTAATAGTGCGGGCACCAGACTCTGCTCATTAGTGGTATTAATATACACCCAACCCCCTGGCCGTAAGAGCCAGGAGCACCAGCCCTTAAACTAAGTGTACTGTTGTGACCCCATCCAAATATAGGCAACTATGCGACGGCGCATGATAACACATTGAGGGTCCTGTATACCCTGCTATGGGGGGACTGTATACCCACGAGGGCCCTGTATACCCACTGCTGGGGGCCCTGTATACCCACTGCTGGGGGCCCTGTATACCCACTGCTAGGGGGCTGTACACCCACTGAGGGCCCTGTATACAGGGACTGACTGGCACCCTACAGTTTGGGTGGCAGCCCTCCCTCACCGGCCAGACACAGGTGAGGACGGGGGGTGGGGGGGAGTGATGACTGGCGGCCGCCTCACAGTCACCGCAGCTCCCGCAGTCTCCTAGGGCTCGCTCCCAGCCGCAGCCTCGAGCTCCTCACAGCCGCTCGCTCCCAGTCGCAGCCGCACGCCACTCACAGACGCTCACTCCCGGCCGCAGCCGCGCGCTGATGACGTCATCGCGCGGCCAGGAGCTTCCGGTTGCGGCTGCTGCTTCAGGGTCATGCGGCTGCTTCATGGTCCTGCAGCCGCACGACCCGTGCGGGCGGCAGCCCTTTTCATGGTCCAGGCGGCCCAAAATAGGGGAAAATACGCCGGCCTGGGGCAAATTGCCCCCCAGGCACCTGGGCCAGTCCGCCCCTGCCTCTATACCATAATATGGGGGCATGTATACCCATCTGGGGGCCTGTATACTCTGCAGAGGGAGCTGTATACTCTGCTGGGGGGCTGTCTACCAGTGATAGCCGCTGTATACCAGGATGGCGGTCAATATGTTTTCACAGTTTTTGGGGGCAAAAATAGGGGGGTCGGCTTATACACGGGTCGGCTTATACACGAGTATATATACAGTAAATGCAATATATAACGGGTGAACTCATTTAACTTACTCATATTGCTCTGTTCATCATGGCCACTCAGATGGAACGCAGGGAACATCACTTGGGTGATCTCTCTCCAGGCTGTAGTCCTCATGATGTTATCCCCATAGGCAGGGTCTGTTGGGAGCCATAGCAGTGGCCGAGCCTCCACCAGAGGAATCAAACGCAGCGTGTTCACAGTGATTGCTCTGTGGAATGGATTGCTCTGTGTGTGCGTCTGTCAGCGCGACTCCTTTCCTCTTTGCTTAAAGCATGGTGTGTGCAGGAGAATCGCTTCCCCCTCGCATCATCGGCTCCAAATAAGAGAAAAACCTGCGAGTTTGGACTCGCACACTTTCAGAGACACATCAGCGATTTGTAAATCGCATTATTCGCTATTACTCGGTTCCCTATTCATTAACATTGGACTCGCTAGACTCGCAACGAGTAGCGAGTCCTGGACTCGGACTCGTGCGGGTCTAGCGATTCCGAGTAATTTAGGACTCGCTCATCCCTACTGTTAATGAATGTTAATATCCAGTTTCAGTGTATAGTGTGTGGGGGGTGGGATTTAGATGAGTGCTGGAGAAATAATGCTGATCTCGATTTTATTCCCCTAACCGCATATACAGTAGGGCGGTGCAGGCTGTCAGCCAATCACACACACACACAACAAAGTGCATTTTTTGCACACAAGCAAGGGCATATGTCATTGGCTGTGTATGTCACATGTCCTTGCCCTATAAGACCCATCCATTTTCCCCATCGCCACCATTTGCTCAGTGCTGCAGTTGTGTGTCAGTCAGGCACCGCTACTGCTGCTATGGGTGCTATAAAGTGTTAGTTAGATAGATAGTGAGTGAATCTAAATTTAGATAGACAGATAGGTTTAGGGAGTAGGGTCTAGTTAGAATCTCAGCACTTTTGAGAGCTACTTCAGACAAGTAGGGAGTAGGGATTAGTAGTAAATATCAGCCCTTTTCAGGGCTACTTCATAGAAGTAGGGACTAGTTATAATATCAGCCCTTTTGAGGGCTAGGTTAGAGCAGTTCCTGGCAGTTTTTGCCAGGCAGGTCTGTGCCAGTGCTGTGCAAGTGCTTTTCACAGCATCTGGCCAGATCTAGCTCAGGCAATCCGTTAGAGCAGGTAGTGTAGCAATGCTGTGAAGCAAGCTACACCACTTGTCTTCAGTAGCCAATTTTTAACTGCAGCTAGTCAAGGCAATTTTTTTGAGCTGGTAGCAGTGTCAGTTAGACAGTGGTGTAGCCCACTTGTGAAACAAGCTACACCACCTGTCTAGTTCAGACTAATTTTTAACTGCACCTAGCCCAGGTAATAGTTTGGACCTAATAGCAGTGTCATTTAGATAGTGGTGTAGCCCACTTGTGAAACACGCTACACCGCCTGTCTAGTTAAGACGAATTTTTAACTGCACCTAGCCCAGGTAATAATGAGGAAGATGCTGATGAGACTCAGATACCTGATTGGACCAACAAGTTAACTTTTCAGTCAGGGCAGGAAGAGGTTGTCTCTTTGGATGATGGGTGTGAGAACACACAGGGTAATGATGAGGTTGGAGATCCCACTTACTGTCCACCCACAGTCAGCCAGTCGATGAGGTCAGCAGAGGAGGTGGAGGAGATTGATAGTGACGACAAGGTTAGGTTGCGCCTTCCTGGACAGAGACGGAGTACTGAAAATATGTCAACAACTGCATCCGAAGCCACAACTCTGCCTCTGAGCAGAAGTCGTGGTGGCTCTGCAGGTCGCATGGGCTCTCAGCCTTGCTTAGCCTGGGCCTTTTTTGACATCGACAAGGATCACTCAACTCATGTGATCTGTAAGATTTGTCACCAATCTCTGAGTAGAGGCCAAAAACTCAATAGTTTGAGTACTTCACGCATGAACCATCACATGGATATGAAGCACAAGTCGCAGTGGGAAGCTCACTGTGCTACAATGCGGGCTAACGGGGCGAGCCAACCACCGTGTGCCCCATCAAGGGCATCCGTGTCCTCTTCATCCTCTGTGACTGTGGGGACAGCTGTCACATATGCTTTTGGATGCAGACCTTCCACCTCTTTACCTCTTTACAGGTCTTCACTTGTTTTTGAAGTGGAAAATGCTGCTGGTGTTGAGCTATCTCAGACATCAAGAGCACCACCTTTGGATGAAGGCAACATTATATCTCCACCTATACCGCCCTCACAGGCCAGCAGTTTGCAGGGGATACCCTACTCAACCCCGTCTCAGCACAGCAGTCAGCCCTCGTCCCTCAGATGTGGACAAGTAAAAGACCATTTCCTCCTAGCCATGACAAAGCTAAGTGGTTGAATTTCACCTTCTGCAAGCTGTTGGCTATAGAAATTCTGCCTTTCCGCCTGGTGGACACAGAGGATTTTAGAGACCTTATGTCCGTCGCAGTGCCCCAGTACCAGATGCCCAGTCGCCACTACTTCTCCAAGAAAGGTGTGCCTGCGTTACACCAGCATGTCGCAGACAACATCACTGCTTTCTTGAGAAACTCTGTATGTGACAGGGTGCATTTCACCTCAGACACTTGGACCAGTAAGCATGGACAGGAGCTTTACATGTCGCTGACTGGGCACTGGGTAACTATGGTTAGAGCTGGAGAAGGGTCTGCTGTACGAGTGTTACCATCCCCACGAGTTGTGCGTCAATCCTCGGTATGTAGTTTAGAGTTAGATTAATGCACTCACACGGTATTTTGCTTAAGGTGAACTTATTTCAAGATGAGGTGCAGATGGTGACTTAGCAGGTTGTTAACGTTTCAGCCCACTACAGGCCTTTATCACAACGTCACTATAGATAAAACAAAAAAACGTTTTACAATTTTGTTCAGTGAAGTATATACAGGTGTAAAAAAAACAAATATATACAAGTATGTACAGATATATATGAAGAACCATGGTCTGACCATGTTGGCAGCTACATAATTGAGGACTAATATTTAAATGTTGGAGATTTAAGAACATGGTCACCAAGGAAAATGAGAGAAAGAGAAGCTGGTGTATAAATAGAGATAAGAAGGTATGGCTTGTTACCTGCTGTTGTATGCTTATAGGGATTTGTCCAGTTATGGTTTGGGGATATAGGAATATATCTTTGTCCTATAGTGAAAGAAGACTATAAACATCATATTGTCAAAAGTGCCTTAGTGTACCCAGTTTGCAGCTATAAGTAGCTGCATAAGTTCCAAATGATGGGTGATCCACTTAGGGCTCTGTATGAAGTAGATGTGATCCCAGGAACCTTATTGTCCCTTGGGAATTTGTATGATGAATCCCTATGTCAAAGTTCAGGATATGTGTCTGTATTTATTCCTGCAATATAATGGTAGATGGTATAGGATAGAGTATATAGGCATATGGCAAGTATGTAGTTAAATTTTAGTCTTGAAATAAGGAAGACGGCACTCACCGGTAGTGATGGGCGAATCCTAAATTACTCGGAATCGCTTGACTCTAGCGAGTCCGAGCACAGGACTCGCTACTCGTTGCGAGTCTAGCGAGTCCAATGTTAATGAATGGGGAAGCGAGTAATAGCGAGTAGTGTGAGATTTACAAATCGCAGATGTGTCTCGGAAGCTTCAGCCTGAAGCAATCCTAGTTTTGTCATTTATTTGCATTGGACTCGTTTACTTTGCAACTGTAATCGCTGGGAAACTCGCACAGATAAGAGTCCTGTCTTCTCTGTGTGCTGGCTGCCAGCTCCAGGGTCCTAGAGCCTGCCTGCTGCCTGATGTAGCAGAGCTGAGATTGTTCTCAGTCTGCTCATTCCCTGTGCATATACATCTATATCTATGCACAGGGGATGTAGCAGAGAGGACATCGCGTTTTGGACTGCGTCGGACGGAAGAGGATTTTTTTAATTAAAGATGGAGTCCCTAATGGCTTTTTTTTTTTATTTCTAATAAAAAAATTTCTCTGTGTTGTGTTTTTTTTAAAACAATTTAATAGAAATTCATGGCGGTCATGTCTAATATTGGCGTGACCGCCATAAATTTCGGGCTTAGGGCCAGCTGATAATTCAAAGCTGGCCCTAACCTCTATCACCCAGCGTGCCACCGCCACCAGGGCCGCTGGAAGAGCGGGGTTCAGCGCCAGAGGATGGCGCTTCAATGAACGCGCCATCTTCTGGGGCGGCTGCGGGCTGCAATTTGCAGCGGGGGGTGCCCAGAAAGCTTGGGCATCCCTGCGCTGCGGATTCCAGCCCCCAGCTGCTTAGCTGTACCTGGCTAGACATAGAAATTGCGCGGAGCCCCACGCATTTTTTTGACTCCGACTCCGAGACGACTCCGACTCCGAGACGACTCCGACTCCGACTCGACTCCGACTCCGAGACGACTCCGACTCCGAGACGACTCCGAGACGACTCCGACTCCGACTCCGAGACGACTCCGACTCCGAGACGACTCCGACTCCGAGACGACTCCGACTCCGAGACGACTCCGACTCAGACTCCGACTCCGAGACGACTCCGACTCCGAGACGACTCCGAGACGACTCCGACTCCGACTCCGAGACGACTCCGACTCCGAGACGACTCCGACTCCGACTCGACTCCGACTCCGAGACGACTCCGACTCCGAGACGACTCCGAGACGACTCCGACTCCGACTCCGAGACGACTCCGACTCCGAGACGACTCCGACTCCGAGACGACTCCGACTCCGAGACGACTCCGACTCAGACTCCGACTCCGAGACGACTCCGACTCCGAGACGACTCCGACTCCGACTCGACTCCGAGACGACTCCGACTCCGAGACGACTCCGACTCCGAGACGACTCCGACTCCGAGACGACTCTGACTCCGAGACGACTCTGACTCCGAGACGACTCCGACTCCGAGACGACTCCGACTCGACTCCAAGACGACTCCGACTCCGAGACGACTCCGACTCCGAGACGACTCCGACTCCGACTCGACTCCGAGACGACTCCGACTCCGAGACGACTCCGACTCCGAGACGACTCCGACTCCGAGGCGACTATGACTCCGAGACGACTCCGACTCCGAGACGACTCCGACTCGACTCCAAGACGACTCCGACTCCGAGACGACTCCGACTCCGAGACGACTCCGACTCGACTCCGAGACGACTCCGACTCCGAGACGACTCCGACTCCGAGACGACTCCGACTCCGAGGCGACTATGACTCCGAGGCGACTCCGACTCTGAGGCGACTCCGACTCTGAGACTCCGACTCTGAGGAGACTCCGACTCTGAGGAGACTCCGACTCCGAGACGACTCCGACTCCGAGGCCACTCCGACTCTGAGGCGACTCCGACTCTGAGGCGACTCCGACTCTGAGGCGACTCCAACTCTGAGACTCCGACTCTGAGACTCTGACTCTGAGACTCTGAAATTCATTAAATAATAAAAAAAAATGCGTGGGGCTCCGCGCAATTTCTATGTCTAGCCAGGTACAGCTAAGCAGCTGGGGGCTGGAATCCACAGCGCAGGGATGCCCAAGCTTTCTGGGCACCCCTCGCTGCAAATTGCAGCCCGCAGCCGCCCCAGAAGATGGCGCGTTCATTGAAGCGCCATCCTCTGGCGCTGAACCCCGCTCTTCCAGCGGCCCTGGTGGCAGTGGCACGCTGGGTAATAAAGGGGTTAATACCAGCTTTGTTATACAAGCTGGTATTAAGCCCGAGATTCTTAATGTCAGGCCACGTTTGACCCAGCCACTAAGAATCTCCAATAAAGGGTTAAAAAAACACAACACAGAGAAAAATTTTTATTTGAAATAAAAAAAAAAGCCATTAGGGACTCCATCTTTAATTAAAAAAATCCTCCTCCGTCCGATGCAGTCCAAAACGCGATGTCCTCTCTGCTACATCCCCTGTTCATAAATATAGATGTCTATGCACAGGGAATGAGCAGACTGAGAACAATCTCAGCACTGCTACATCATGTCTGTGAGCAGGCGGGCTCTAGGACCCTGGAGCTGCACAGAGAAGACAGCTGGACTCGGCTCGCAATGTAACAGCAGTTATTTGCGAGTTTCCCTGCTATCACTGGCACAGTAGCCGAGTCTAATGCAAACAATGGCAATCCTAGTTTTGTCAGCGTTTCTGACAAAACTAGGATTGATATTGATTTGCATTGGACTCGTGCGAGTAATCACTGGGAAACTCGCAGAGTACCGAGTCCTGCGAGTCCCTTACTACTCGCCGAGTAACGAGTCCTAGCGAGTAGATTCGCCCATCCCTACTCACCGGTCTGTTGCTGTGCTGTGACCCGTGGAAGCGCACGCTGCGTGAAACGGTGCCGTCATCACCTCAGCTATACACACACCCCCCCTCCCTGCACCATGTGAATATTGCACCCTGAATAAAATCACAGCAACAGACCGGTGAGTGCCGTCTTCCTTATTTCAAGACTATATTATATGTTGCCTAGTGACAAACACCGGTCGCTCCAGAGCGTTCTCTCCGATAAGCCGGCAGCATTGGTGCCCCTGTTTCTTCTGTGTTTTGATTGTAGTTAAATTTTAGGTGGTTACCTATTAATCCTTGGATTATACCTTGGATTATAACCTTGGTACAAAACCCTAAAAGATTCTTGGCAGCCCTCTTTGGAGATGGGGGTAAGGTAAACCTTATCCTGCAAAATAGTTAGTAATAGGATCAATTACCGTATATAATGAGTACCTAGCTTATGGAGTCTTTTAGGTGTCCACAAGAATGGTCCTTACAAGAGCGATGAGTCCGGGCATGCGCAGTAGTGCTAAGTGCCTAGGCAGGAAATGACGTAGTGCTGTATGTAAGCGTTACCACAGTGACAGTATCTATTAAGAGAAGCTTAATAAAGTGTGATTTTATAACTATCTAAGGCTGGGGTTCCACATGAGCCTTTAGTCCGTTTTTGGCTTCAGTTTTCTCATTTTTTTTTTCTAAGTCCAAAAACTGACAGAAAAACGGATTGGATGTAATAAACACCCTGTCCGATTTTCTCTGCAGCTCAAAACATTGCCCTGTCCGTTTTTGAGCCAAAAACGCAGTAAGCAGCGTTTTTGGCATCAGTTAAAAAACGCATGCGTTAACGCATGCGTTTTTTTAACATGGGGCCCTATGGGAAACGCATGCGTTAACGCATAGCACATATGGGCATCTGCGTTAACGCATGCGTTAACGCATATGCGTTTTTCATGAAAAAATGACTAAGTCCCAAAAACGTACAGGAGTGCAGGAGGCTCAAAAAGCACCCTATAAAAAACGGATTGGTGATGAAAATCACTTCCAAAAACGGATTTCTATGTGTGACCCCAGCCTAATAGTGGTTTGCCTCTTAATGTGGTGGCAAGTAGTTAGCTTTCAATTAAAGGCAAATTATTTTTATAAAATAACAATGTAGTTATTATGGGCTGTAGTTTAAGTGATGAAACAGTGCCTGGTCATGTGGGATATAAGTAGGGTGATAGAGACATAATAGTGCATTACATCTTATGATGTTTGTATATTATTGCAATCATATGTATTGGAGCATATGGCCACTTTACACGCGGCTACATTTCTAGCTTATCCACAGGTAACTTACTGGTTGCAGTGAAATCATGGAGACATGGTTTTATCTTGTTGCAGTACAAATGGAATAATGTCTCCATGATTTCACTGCAGCCAGTAAGTTACCTGTGGATAAGCTAGAAATGTAGCCGCGTGTCAAGTGGCCAATAGAGATATCATGTTATGAAATACAAGTAGGGTGATATAAGCATGATAATACATTACATCTTATGATGTTTGTATAATATTGCAATCCATAACATATGTACTAGAACCTGTAAGAATATAGAAATAACATGTTATAAATAGGTCACAGGTTAATCTCCTACTTGAATCCAAACCAAAAAACTGTATAAATAGGGAAAAAGGAAAAGAGAATATGAAAGGAAACTTGTCAAAATTTAGGGAAGGGAGGGCAGGGAAAATATTTTACCCAACAGAGAGGTGTAGTAGAAGGTAAAGAATAATTATGTTGGAATCTGGAGGAAAAAATGGGTCTAGGTTAGCCAGTCTATCTATATCTATAGTGACGTTGTGATAAAGGCCTGCAGTAGGCCGAAACGTTAACAACCTGCTAAGTAACCATCTGCACCTCATCTTGAAATAAATTCACCTTAAGCAACTAAAATACGGTGTGAGTGCATTAATCTAACTCTAAACTACATTGTGGGTCATCAGATCCTTTTATTTGCACCGCCATACAAGATCACAAAAGTGAGTGCTGGTCATTAGACGTTTTGAACAATCCTCGGTATGTAGCAGTTTCTCCACTGCTTCTGCCTCCGCAACCTCGTCTCGGTCCTCCACCTGCGCACAAAGCCTGTCTGGTAATGCCACCCGCGTTGTAACTGCTGTGGTATAGCGTTCACGGACCGGGTCGAGTTCACTCACTTGGCAGCGATATTTAAACACAGCAACAGTCTCTCCATTTAATTAAAAGCCATTTTGGTTTATTCTGTCAGCATAAACCACCCTCCAGCACATAAACAGGAGCCTTTCTTCGGCTTACAGGTACATACCGCCTGGTATACAATCTGTTGTTACCTCACACACAGGGCTTGTCTGCCATCCGAGACCTGTGACCAGGAAGTGGCCACCTGATAACAGCCCAGCGGCTTGCAGGCTCTCTCCATGCATCAGTATGTCTCATGTCAGAACACAGACTCCATTAAAACATCCTGAGACACACCCACATCTCCAGCAACTTGCAAGCTTAACTCTTGCCATGCTGTTTAAACAGACTGTGGCTTCCATGGCAAGACATTCATAAAGCAGACAGCTGACTTCTGCCTGTGCGAAACACACCGGTCATGCACAATGCCGCCACTTACTACATCACATATTCCCCCCCTCTGCCTAAAGCCATCTGGCTTGGCACCATATGTTCCTATACAAGGGGCCATCGGTGTTGCCACCAGAGTTCAGACCTTGTCAACCTGTCAGGGTCTGTCACCTTATGGCCACTTTACAACGGCAACTGGAAGATAGAAACCGGCAGGTGTCGGAGACAATTGTACCTTTTACCTTCAAAACACCTTGCAGATACCTGAATTACACGCAGCCACTTCAAGGTGTTTTGAAGGTAAAAGGTACAATTGTCTCCGACACCTGCCGGTTTCTATCTTCCGTGTAAAGTGGCCATTATGTGTATACGTCCCATCTCTGTGAGGCCTTCCTGACCCCCAGCAGTTAGTACAATAGTGTGCTTCCCTTGCATCTGTGCCTACTGACTGGTTTTCTCCAGGACCAAGTGCCTCCAGGTCCACGCTGCTGCCACAAAGAAGTATTAAAGACACCGGAATGCTTTGAATTAAATTATTTTCTGCTTTATTTCCGACATCTTTCGGAGCTCAAATCCCAGCTCCTTCCTCAGGTCATCCCTGAGGAAGGAGCTGGGATTTGAGCTCCGAAACGTGTCGGAAATAAAGCAGAAAATATTTTAATTCAAAGCATTCCGGTGTCTTTGATATTTCTTTGTGGCAGCAGCGTGGACCTGGAGGCACTTTGTTCTGGAGAAAGTTCATATTCCCACATCGTGGAAGTGCGGTCCTTGCGGCAGCTGCTAAGTTTGAGCGATCAAGCTAGTTGTAAGCTTCACAACCAAAGCAGGTGAGCAGATTTTATACTATACGTTATCTGTCTCCTAAGTGGGATAAGACCCTATGTGCATTCTCATTTTTTTAGATTACTGACTGGTCTTGGGCTTCTGTCTATGAGACATGGTCTGTCACTGTCACCAGGCTCTTTTCAGTCAGCACATGTTTTGGATATGTCTGTTTGTCAGATCTTTCTCTCCATGGCCACCACCAACGGGTAGAGTGGTAGTGAGTCATGTTTACAGTAACATCTCCTGCCTGGTCTGACTCTAGGATACCTTGGTTAGATCTCCCCCGCCCCCGGCGGTCAATACAGCAGTATGATTCCCTTCCCTCTTTATCCACGATCAAGTCTGACTTTGTATTATCACATATTATATTATCTCTTTTCTCTAGGACCCTCAGCATTGGTGTAACAGGGGATTCTCTACCCCTCAAACTGTTATGCACCCTATCCTTAGGATGTCTTAGGCAAGCTCTTGGTTGCCATTTGTCTGCATTGCCAAGAGACCTGTTGCACCATTGGTCTCTAGCTTCTGCTGTGACCCATCCATTACTGGGAGGATCCCCACTCCGTTGAGTACCATGATGTAAAGATGGCTTCCATCTTTGGCAGCGATGCTGTTTCTCAATTGTCACTCTTTCCAGCCTCAACTGCTATACTTCTTTCAGGTTAGTCACCCTATATGTTAGAAGAATCCGCAAATTTGTCGAGACTCTCCCTTGTTCCAACCATGAGGAACTTAACCATACCCCCTTTCCTGGGTATCTTCTTTTCACTATTATTGGGAATTCGTACTCTCGTCACTCCAGCCTTATCCACCATTTCCTGCATGAGTCGTCCATTCTCCCCGATGACTTCTTTCATCAGCGCACTAGGCACTTGGACAACATCTTCCAGTAGACTCTGGGCTCTCTTCATAAGCCTCAGCCGCCTAGCAGCTTCTTCATTCTTCAGCCGAATCAACTGCTTCATGCGAACACACCTCAAGTGCATGTCCCTCAGGATAGCCACCCGATCCACAGTGACTTTGGATGTGGACAGAACCACCAGCTGTTTAGCTTCTGGAGACCAGTACACCTTACATGCTTCTACGGCCTTCTTAAAGTCGTCATGCACAGAGTCTTTGGCACACTCGTCTTTCAAGCCTTCCGGAACCTCTACCAGGCACTTGAACAAGGGAGTCTTACCCTCCTCTTCTGCCACAATATGATCACCTTGCACAGTGTCCGGAATTGTCTTTCTCTCCAGGCTTCCATCTCTTTGAGACAATTTAACAGAACGATATGTGAAAAAGAACAGAGGAGAGAGGCGCTCATGAGATATATAGTATTTAATTATTTTTTTACATATAATTGTTCTAATATATCATTTTACAGCTTCTGAAGCACATAGTTGTCAAGTGTAATAAGGGTTAAAGCACCCAGCACCGCCAATTTGATTGTGATTGGCTGTAGACTGCTTAGTATCTATATAAGGTAAATCCCCTCGTTTGTTTTAATCCTCACCTGATGAAGATGGCGTTCCGCCATTGAAATGCGTTGTGAATAAAGCTAAGTTATCTTTTAAACTCTCTAAATCCCTGTTTAAGCGCTCCTAAAAGACAGAAGAGTCTATCTGGTTTCTATGATTTAACAGAACGGACACCTGCAACTCCATTTTCTCCAACGCTGCCTTTCCGCCAGGCGGCCTCTGAGCTCGGATATCTCCCTCTCCAACACACTTACTCAGCACTCAGCAGCCTGTCTCCGAAGTTCTTCTTGCTTTAACTGGTCTTTTGTTAGCAGAGTCCCTTCAGACATCTCTCTCTCCAGTGCACTTACTCAGCTCTCGACAGCATATCTCTGAAGCTTCTCCTGCTTCAAATAGGCTTGTACCATCTCCTTGAGCCTCGTTAGCTCGATTCTTCCATCCTCCAGATGGGTTGAGCTTCCATTCCTCGAGAAGGTATCTACTTCAGACTTCACTTCCACTGTGACTTCTGCACCCTCGATCTTCACCTCTGTCTCAATAACGGCAGCTTCAGCCTTCTCTTGTGTCTCGGTAGTGTCACTTTCCGAGGGTTTTACTCCCTCTACCTCTTCACCCTCAGGGGCTTTAGAGTATTCCACCTTCTTCACTACGGCAGTTACCTCCCCATCTTGGGGTCTGGCAGCACCCCTGGCAACCTTGGCCATAGCTCCTTGTGCCTGTCCAGGGGTCTCCAGTCTTTCACCTCTGACCTCTGCCACGTCACGCAACTTTTGGGCATCTGTCGCCCTCCCTTGGGCAATAACCATATCAACTTCAGAAGGCTTCATACCTTCCCTCTCTTCATTCTCAGGGACTTGGGATTCATTTACCCTCTCAGACCTAGCACTGCCTATTTCCGTGAGGTGACTTGTTGACCGACCACCGGTTATCCGTTCAGACCCTGGAGAGGACACACACCATTTTCTTGGCTGGCTCCATTTCACTGACTTCATTTTGAGGAGCATTGTCATTACCCTGTGTCAGTTCCTCTGGAAGCACAATAACTGTGTCAGCAACAGCGGTTGCTAAAGGCAACGACACTTCTCCTTCCATCTTGCTCCACTCGGGGTCTGGAAAAGAATTCACACATGGAATAGAAGCACAGGACAGTATATTGTCAGTTGGGGTCACCTGAGCAGCTTTTTTGTGGCGCTTGCTCCTTTTGTGATGGGAGGATTTGCCATTCTTGCTGGGCGCTTCCTTCCAGTACTCCTTTTATTTCTCAGAGTCGCAGTCACCCTTTGCGTCTGTGTCACACTCCACTGTCTGGTGAACCCCCAAGTCACACTCTAACTTGGTGTCAGCTCCATTCTTTTCAGCTAACACATCACTACCAGTCATCCTGTGGGACACTTCAGGGGATGTCAGGTCACTAAGGTGTGCTGGCATATGATTTTCACTGGTCACCCCTACCCCAGAACAATCAATTTGGGTATGTGTTACCTCTTTATCAGACATAACTCCATCAGCAGAGAGCCCTTACACCTCCTGCTGTAGAAGAGCTCCATTCTTACACAAGTCTGAAAACAGCCTAGAGTCACGGCCTATTATCACCAGACAAGTCAAGTTCGGGACTACAGCGACATCATGGCTTGCAATGTCCTTGGCTGTCTCAAGAACCACTCTGGACACTGAGTAGTTTTTAGTATCCCCATGAATGCAGGTGACTTTCATCTTCCTTCCGGGCATCAGGTAGACATCAGGCACAGCCCTCACTAGGGTCACCAAGCTCCCAGAGTCTACAAGACCATTCACAGATTCTGCATCGACGTTCATGGGACACACGCGTGGAACCTCTCCTGGTGGGTAGTCCATATGGCAGACCGGACACACATAGTAATTTGTCCCTAGCAACAATCCGTCTGCTCCATCACATGGACTTTGGGGAGTTCCACCCCCTTTTGGGCAACTACCAGTTTCTGGGACTCCACCCTCTTTTGGCTGTTATCTCTTTCATGGTATCTGCCCCCTTTTGGGACTTTGCCCCCTATTGGGCAGCAACCCCTTTTTGGGACCCTGTCCCATTTTGGGCCATTATTCCCTTTATGGAAACCTCCCCCTTTTGGCACTCTGCCCCCTTTTTGGAAACTACCCCTTTTTGGGACTCCACCCCCTTTTGGGCAACCCAGTCCATAGGGGATACTTTTCCGGGACACCCCACAACATGTTGCTGCCGCTGCTGACTTCGCAGCAGAAGTTTCCGTAAGTCCTCCATGCCGTCAGGGTTCTCTCGCTGCAATGAGAAAAACAGGAAGAGAGCTCCAATGGGTAATACCCGTTGTACAAGAGGAAGGGGGGGTAGATTACCACTAAACTTGTGGTGTATTACTGCTCACCAAGCAGAGCCCATGTCTCACAGCCAGTCGCTTAACTCCTCCCACATGCACCTAGGTTGAGAGTGTTGTCCACCTTTGTGGCCCCTCCAAGCCACAGCCCAACACTTATATCCTCGCTCGTCGTGTGGTTGTCCCTAGCAACCAGGCTGCACCGCTGCCACAATCCCCAACCGAACATGTAGGCCTCGTCTGTTGCCTCCAGCAATAAGGCTGCTACAATGCCCGCATTCACCACCAAGTGTGGTATAGCGTTCACGGACCGGGTCGGGTTCACTCACTTGGCAGCAATATTTAAACACAGCGACAATCTCTCCATTTAATTAAAAGTCATGTTGGTTTATTCTGTCAGCATAAACCACCCTCCAGCACTTAAACAGGAGCCTTTCTTCAGCTTACAGGTACATACCTCCTGGTATACAGTCTGTTGTTACCTCACACACAGGGCTTGTCTGCCATCCGAGACCTGTGACCAGGAAGTGGCCACCTGACAACAGCCCAGCGGCTTGCAGGCTCTCTCCATGCATCAGTATGTCTCATGTCAGAACACAGACTCCATTAAAACATCCTGAGACACACCCACATGTCCAGCAACTTGCAAGCTTAACTCTTGCCATGCTGTTTAAACAGACTGTGGCTTCCTTGGCAAGACATTCATAAAACAGGCAGCTGACTTCTGCCTTTGCGAAACACACTGGCCACGCACAATGCCGCCACTCACTACATCATATAGCGCACAAGGAAACCTGCACACCTCCTTACTATGCTGGCAGCAGGGCTCAACGCCATCAGGCGGTGTTTACCTTGAAATGTCTGGGAAATGTGAGTCACACAGCTTTGGAGTTGTGGTCAGCTCTGGAGACCGAGTTTCAGCAATGGTGGTCTCCACTCAACCTGCAGCCAGGGAAGGCCGTGTGTGACAATGCTGAAAACTGGGTGCGGCTCTTCGCTGGGGCAATGTGATACTTGTATGTCTCACTTGTTAAACCTAGTTGTCCAGCAATTTTTAAAACACTTTCCCTCCCGGCCTAGATGGGCTTCTGCAGAGGGCACGGTTGCTGTGTGTTCACTTCCGGCGTTCGCATCCCGCAGCTCAATGACTTGTATCGCTCCAGAAGTCTTTCGGCCTGCCGGTTCACCGGCAGAAATGCGATGTGCCGACACACTGCAATTCCACTCTGCACATGTTGCAGTGACTGTGGCAGCACTGTCGAGCCCTGGTGCAATACGTTATGACGTATAGCCTGGGTTAATGAGATCCAGAGGTGGGGTAGATCACGCTGCTGGAGTGGTCTCAGATCAAGGACCTATGCACCCTTCTACGCAGTTTTGAAATGGCGACAAAGATGTTTAGCGCTGACGATGCCATTATCAGCATAAGTATTCCGATCATCTACATGCTGGAGCACACTCTAAACAGTATTCGTAGTTAGTTGGTGGGACAAGAGGAGGTGGAGGAAGTACAGGAGGAGTCCTATGCAGAAGGGATAACAAGATCACCAAGGTCCTCATGGTCGGCAGCACCAAGATGGCAGACATGGGAGGGTGGGGGAGAGGGATTACCGAAGACGCATGGTAGCAGCCAAACTGTTGAGGAAGGTGCAGGAGCCCAGGAAAAAAATGGAGGACGAACTGGCGATGGGCATGGAAGACTCAGCAGATGAGGGAGACCTTGATGACATTTCTGCTGTGCGAGGTTGGGGGAAGAGGGCAGAGGAAGGAAGCATGATTCTCACCTCGCCGCCACCAACACAACAAGGACTTGGTCCTCCTGGATGCGCAAGACACATGAGCGCCTTCTTGCTGCACTACCTGCAACATGATCCTCGGACTTCCCGAATTAGAAATAATGCCGACTACTGGGTTGCCACACTCTTAGATCCCTGGTACAAGGCAAAATTTGGCAAAATAATTCCTGCCATATAAAGGGACACACGCATGCAGGAGTATCAGCAGAAGCTGTTACACAATCTTAGATCGGCTTTTCCACAAAACACCAGTGGTACACAGAGTGAATCTCACAGTTCTAACTTGCCAACCGTTTGACTGTCGAGTCATCACTCACACCGTACCAGTAACACCGTATCTGGTGGTAACACCGATTTTGTGGCATCGTTTCACAATTTTTTTAGACCATCATTTACAAGGCCAGAAGACACAAAGAGTTTGACACATAGTCAACGCCTGGACAGGATGGTACAGGAGTATCTTCAAGTGAACATCGATGCCATGACTGGGGAACTGGAGCCTTGCTCATTTTGGGCTTCCAAGCTGGAAAAATGGCCTGAGCTCGCTACTCACGCCTTGGAAATCCTGTCGTGCCCCGCAACCAGCGCTCTCTTTGAACATATCTTCAGCGCTGCTGGTGGTGTGCTGACAGATAAGCGCACGTGTCTGTCCAGCCAGAATGTGGACAGACTAACGTTCATCAAGATGAACAAGTTATGGATCCGCAAGGACGTTTCTACCCCTGTGTCATCCAGGGGAGATTAAAGGCTTGTGGATTTTTGATTGTGCTTCATGACAGTAACCATTTAAAGTTTGCAACTGTGGGGCAATTGATTCCATTTAACTTAAGTGGTGTCTGTGCCCAAATTTTTGGAAAAAATGGAGACTTTTGTTGGAGTCCCCTATATCTGTGTCTCCACCTCCTTTTACTCCTTAAGCTCTTTTCTTTTCCCATTTTGTATAAGAACTTGTCACTTTTCCATGTGTTTGTTGTGTCTTCTGAGTAGTTTGTCACCTTTTTGAAACCTTAGAAGGTGTTTTCTATGTGTTTTCTGTGTGTTTGTATGTGTTTGTGCTTGCCTGCCATTGTTTTCAATGGTGTTCGATGGTGTTCGACGAACATTCGACGAACATACAACGAACGCCCCCCAATTCAATGAATCAAATCAAATTCTAACACTAGGGTGCTCATCTCTATTTCTGGCTTCACAAGAGAATCTCAGATTTGGTGTTTCGGGTTTCCACAATAGAAGCAACCTCCTTCAGTGTGCTGAGTCTCCAGATGATGAATAGCTACTTCGACATGGTTCACAAACATAGGTTCATGAGTAGCAACTGGTTTCGCGGAATGTGGTAGAATAGGTCTCTAAAAGGAGGGAGATATTGTATGCAGACATTATCTGCGCGCATAATGGATGCCGCCAGTCACCTCCCCCATGTATTGGTAGGTTGAGAGTGATTTATCGTGTCAATATCATGCACCTGTGTTTGCTTCTGCTTAATGGGGTCTGACTGCATCCTTGTAAGTGCTGCACAAAGTGAGTGAGGGAGAGGCTGCACATAGTGAGTTTTTGGATTATTGTCTTTTTAGTAATAAACCTGAATACCTTGCTTAAAAGTCAGTGAATTCGGCTTTGTTCAGAAACTGTTCAGTACCTGAAAATGGCCTTAAAACACTCCTTTAAGGTTTGGGGCCAAAAGGGTCACTGTAAGACCTGATGGCCCAGAACTGCAGCAATCTTAAGGTTACCTGAGTTCACAGCCATTGAGTCTACCAGTAGCTTTCAACCTGGTAAATTTTCCAGGTGTTGGGACACCTGTAGGTTGTGAAGCTCTGGAAAAGTGCCAGATGTGCCAATGCTGTGAATTCCAGTGACCTTAAAATCTCCTTTAAACATTCCTTTAAGAGAGCATGTAAGGTTTTTTTTTTAAGAAAGAAAATCTTGATTATTGCAGATAGTCAGCAGCATGCGATGCCATGTCTTTTACAATTATCTTCTAACAATCCAGCTAACAATAGCATACAGTTAGGGCCAGAAATATTTGGACAGTGACACAATTTTCGCGAGTTGGGCTCTGCATGCCACCACATTGGATTTGAAATGAAACCTCTACAACAGAATTCAAGTGCAGATTGTAATGTTTAATTTGAAGGGTTGACCAAAAATATCTGATAGAAAATGTAGGAATTGTACACATTTCTTTACAAACACTCCACATTTTAGGAGGTCAAAAGTAATTGGACAAATAAACATAACCCAAACAAAATATTTTTATTTTCAATATTTTGCTGCGAATCCTTTGGAGGCAATCACTGCCTTAAGTCTGGAACCCATGGACATCACCAAACGCTGGGTTTCCTCCTTCTTAATGCTTTGCCAGGCCTTTACAGCCGCAGCCTTCAAGTCTTGCTTGTTTGTGGGTCTTTCCGTCTTAAGTCTGGATTTCAGCAAGTGAAATGCATGCTCAATTGGGTTAAGATCTGGTGATTGACTTGGCCATTGCAGAATGTTCCACTTTTTGGCACTCATGAACTCCTGGGTAGCTTTGGCTGTATGCTTGGGGTCATTGTCCATCTGTACTATGAAGCGCCGTCCAATCAACTTTGCAGCATCTGGCTGAATCTGGGCTGAAAGTATATCCCGGTACACTTCAGAATTCATCCGGCTACTCTTGTCTGCTGTTATGTCATCAATAAACATAAGTGACCCAGTGCCATTGAAAGTCATGCATGCCCATGCCATCACGTTGCCTCCACCATGTTTTACAGAGGATGTGGTGTGGCTTGGATCATGTGCCGTTCCCTTTCTTCTCCAAACTTTTTTCTTCCCATCATTCTGGTACAGGTTGATCTTTGTCTCATCTGTCCATAGAATACTTTTCCAGAACTGAGCTGGCTTCTTGAGGTGTTTTTCAGCAAATTTAACTCTGGCCTGTCTATTTTGGAATTGATGAATGGTTTGCATCTAGATGTGAGCCCTTTGTATTTACTGTCATGGAGTCTTCTCTTTACTGTTGACTTAGAGACAGATACACCTACTTCACTGAGAGTGTTCTGGACTTCAGTTGATGTTGTGAACGGGTTCTTCTTCACCAAATAAAGTATGCGGCGATCATCCACCACTGTTGTCATCCGTGGACGCCCAGGCCTTTTAGAGTTCCCAAGCTCACCAGTCAATTCCTTTTTTCTCAGAATGTACCCAACTGTTGATTTTGCTACTCCAAGCATGTCTGCTATCTCTCTGATGGATTTTTTCTTTTTTTTCAGCCTCAGGATGTTCTGCTTCACCTCAATTGAGAGTTCCTTTGACTGCATGTTGTCTGGTCACAGCAACAGCTTCCAAATGCAAAACCACACACCTGGAATCCACCCCTGACCTTTTAACTACTTCATTGATTACAGGTTAACGAGGGAGACGCCTTCAGAGTTAATTGCAGCCCTTAGAGTCCATTGTCCAATTACTTTTGGTCCCTTGAAAAAGAGGAGGCTATGCATTACAGAGCTATGATTCCTAAACCATTTCTCCGATTTGGATGTGGAAACTCTC
This sequence comes from Allobates femoralis, assembly GCA_033576535.1. Taxonomy (NCBI): domain Eukaryota; kingdom Metazoa; phylum Chordata; class Amphibia; order Anura; family Aromobatidae; genus Allobates; species Allobates femoralis. Next base: position 442,631,949 of record JARQOC010000004.1, read on the forward strand.
ATATTGCAGCTGGGAGTGTGCACTTTCAGCCCATATTATATATATATAATTGTATTTCTGAACATGTTTTTGTAAACAGCTAAAATAACAAAACTTGTGTCACTGTCCAAATATTTCTGGCCCTAACTGTATGTCCATTATATACTTAACACCATGATCTTATGCTACTCACACTCATAAACACTATAATATGAATATTGCTTCCTAAATATATGTAATAGAGATTTTTTGCATGTGCACAAGTATGTTCTTATTAAGTATTTTTTGCTTGAAACAAGTAGGACTGCAATTTTTTTTTATAAAGTTACAGTTGATTTATCCTAGCATACAAATGTATTACAATAGCAGTCTATTATAAGGGTTGCATATATTAACAATTTAGCTTCAAAGACAAAGTATTTCAATAAAAAATAAAATAGATCAAAACAAATAACAAAACTGACATGAGTTTTTAATTGTATTTAGTTTTTGCTATCATCCACCTTCATGAAAACAATGTACAGTAACTAAATGTCTACCGGTAGGTACATTATTATGTATGCCCAAGAGATTTAGTACTAGTTTTTCTTAATGTCTTTGATTCTGAGGGTAAGTGTAAGGCCGGTTTCACATCACGATTTTGGAGCTTCTGAGTGTATCCGTTTAAAAACGGATACACTCGGATCCAAGATTGGATCCCATGTATCCCTATGGGGCTCGGATCGGATGTGTGCCTTTTCCATCCGATTTTGGCACCATCCGATCCTGCCTGATTTCAGCACGGACACAAAAATGCAGCTTGCTGCGTTTTGGTGTCCGAGAATGAAATCGGACAGCCTCGGATCTGAGCCGATCCGAGCGACAATGACATGGGAGCCTATTGACATTGGATCCGAGTTGAACTCAGATCCGATATCAGCTCCGTGCTTATGTACTGAGCATGCCCAGAGGCAGTGCTCAGTACATAATTAACCCTGTCTGTCCCTGCCTGTCCCTCTTCTATCTCTGCTCTCTTCTATCCTCCCCCTCGTCCTCCCCCTGTCCTCTCCCCTCCGGTATGTGAAAAAAAAAATCCTCCCAGAGGATACTTTACCTTCCGCCAGCTGCGGGGATGTGACAGTCCCCTTCTAGTGGCTGAAGAGCCTGTGGTGATGTCACAGAGCCAGGTGACGCATCAGGTGACCGGCTCTGTGACATCACGAGATGTCCTTGCAGCCACCAGAAGATCAGGAGACTGTCACATGGAGCTGGCAGAAGGTAAAGTATGCTCTGGGAGGATTTTTTATTTCTTTCACATACCGGAGGGGAGAGGACAGGGGGGAGGATAGAGGAGAGGGAGAGCAGAGATAGAAGAGGGACAGACAGGGAATGACAGGGACAGATAGAGAAGAAGCAGGGACAGGCAGAGAGAACAGGATCCACACGGATCCTGCATAGACTCGGATCAAATGGCTATGTGTGGATCCGTGGCTGTCCGTGGGGATCCTGCTGAGACTCGGATCCTCACGGACAGCCACAAATCGTGATGTGAAACCGGCCTAAGTCTAAGGCTGGCTGCAGGTTTGCGTTCAGCACTGCAGCGTATGCTGTGCATACCCATACGCAGTGCCAAGCGCAAACACTTTCATGTGAATGCAGCGGAGATTGTCCGCATGCGTTCATATGAAAATGTGATGTGAGCCACCCTGCCATCCAGTCAGCGGTGGTGGCCGGGAGGCGGAGATCAGCGGCAGAGATCCCGGCCTCCGCCGCTGATCTCTTCCTCCCTGCCGCTGATCTCCCGGCCGCCGCAGCTGATGTCTTCCTCCCTGTCACTGCCGCTACTGCTGGTTAAAATAGCCGGCGAGAGAACCAGCGCCGGTTTTCCCGCCCCGCTAATTCAAATGATCATCAGCTGATCATTTGAATTAGCGGGGCGGGAAAACCAGCGCTGGATTTCCCACTGGCTATTTTAACCAACGGTAGTGGCGGCGGCGGCAGGGAGGAAGAAAGAAGAAGAAGAAAGAAGAGGAATGAAGAAGAAGAAGAAAGAAGAAGAAAAAGAAAGAAGAAGAGGAAAGAAGAAGAGGAAAGAGGAAGAAAAAGAACGAAGAAGAAAGAAGAGGAAAGAAGAAGAAGAGGAAAGAAGAAGAGAACGCCAAGAGAAGATTTACCTCCGGATGACCTCTTCGTCCACAGCGTCTGTGCGCTTGCCAGCAGATGGCAATGCGCACAGATGCACTTTCATTCATTTCTTGTGAACAGCTGTCTGCATGCACATAAAGCAAGCACACAGCTAGACACAAAAAATGCAACATTTTGCATTCAGCATGTGCATAAATTTTGCAAAGCCGAACGCAAATGCATCTGAGCGCAGGTACACACAGGCACTATGCGTTCCTATGTTAAACATAGGAGCGCATAGTGCCTGCGTCTAGCTGTGCTCAGAAACGCTGTGTTCACAGCGCACATTGTGCACAAATGTGAATCCAGCCTAAGTCAATGGGTTAGGAGTCAACTGGAGTAAAGGTCCTTATCCAGTCTGACCACTTTATATTATATTTGTCCTGTGTATAGTTTCTGAGTGCAAAACAAAATTCCAAAGTATTATGAGTAGATATCTTTTCTATGAGCTCTTGGATATTGGGTTTGTATGTCTGTTTCCAATAAGAGGCAATTGTGTTTTTCGCTGTCATAAAAACATGTGCTACTAGTGGTCTGTTACTCGTGGGGATATCACCTATATTTAATAGAAGTAATGCAAGTTCAGGTGTCAGAGTGATATTTAGATTGGTCACCCTATTTATAAGATCTTGAACTGCATCCCAGTAATTTTTAAGCTGCGGGCAAGACCAAAAGATATGAGTAATGTTCCCTACCGAACCACAGTTTCTCCAACATTTTAGCAGAGTTAGGTACCACCTTGTTAATGTCTCAGGCTGTGGTCACAGTACCATTTTTCACATGCATTTTTGGAGACCTGCGTTTTCAAAAACGCATGTAAAAAACGCACCCATAGGCCCCCATGTTAAAAAACGCATGCCCTAATAGCCAAAAAGCATGTGTGACTGTCCCATGCGTTTTTGGAGCATATCCAAAAACGCATGCGTTTTTGTAGAAAACGCATGCGTTTTTATAGAAAACGCATGCGTTTTTATAACATGGGTTCCTATGGAAAACGCATGCAAAAACGCATGTACAGTTAGTACCTTTTAGTGCCATTCAAAAACGCATGCGTTTCCCATAGGAGCCCATGTTAAAAAAAAACGCATGCGTTTTCCGGAAACGCATGCGTTTTTTTTAACATGGGCTCCTATGGGAAACGCATGCGTTTTTGAATGGCACTAAAAGGTACTAACTGTACATGCGTTTTTGCATGCGTTTTCCATAGGAACCCATGTTATAAAAACGCATGCGTTTTCTACAAAAACGCATGCGTTTTTCAAAACGCTCAAAAAAATACTACAAGCACTATTTTTAGGTGCAGATTCAAAAACGCACCCAAAAACGCAGGGAGCCATCACACACCTTACAAAACTCATGCTGACATGAAAAAAAGCATGAGTTTTGTTAAATCACTAAAAAAACGCATGGCAACTGTGACCACAGCCTCATACTGTGATTCAATTAAGATTGACACATGAGATGCTCTTACAGATAGTCATCATAGTTTTATGAAATTTGTTTTCATCTACTTCGCCTGTCAGGTTTAAGTCTTTCTGCCATGCCAATAAATACTTTAGTTTGATTACATGAGTGTCTTTATTTAACACTTGATATATGTTATACATTTGCCAAAAATTGTTATTTCCAGGTTGTGTAACTACGTTGTTTGACAGGTTGAAGTTGAAGTTTTCATTTTTTATCACAGTCTCAATTAAATTCCAAGTTTTCAACCCTGAATCTGGAAGTCTAAATTGATCTTGTAACACCTGGAAATGTTTTAGGCCCTACATGGTCAATATATCTGAGAACTTGTTAATTCAATATCCTTACTAAGTAGTGATAGTTTTAGGAGGTAACATAATATGATATATATCAAAACCAGGAGATACCAACTTATTAGCGTTAAAATGTTTCTCTTTTATTCATATCAAAAAGTTAAAAAGTCAAAGACTCACAATTAAGACAAACATATACACATGTATACAAATTTGGGAACCTTACACAAGATAAAGTATGTACATATCACCAAAACAAGAGAGGTCATTATTCCTTTACCCAAAGGGGATTCAAAATAACATCATCCCAAAGGGATAATATTCCCGCATACAGGTACTTGTGTTCCAAAGCCTCTTTAGAAAATAAACCATTAGAGAGGCTAATTTTTAGAAGAAAGAGGATAACACATTTCATAAAAAACCTGATATATATATATCAAATCGTTTTAAGCATTCATATGGTAGTGACCTTCCAACCGGTTTCTGAGTTCCCCAGGGTATATAAATTGAAGCACCACGCTTGACGTGTTTCGCCTTCTCTTGTATTAGAGGGCTCATCAGAAGATTATGGTGTTTGAATTTATTGTTCAATCTAAAAACAGAAATGGTCAAAGCGTTAGTTTACACAAAAAGACTTAATGGTACATGTAAAAAATGAGACAAAACAGTTCATAATCTCATTGGATATGTATAAGACAGCGCTATATGATTACATACAGTTACAAGTGATTATACAATTGATCCAGCTGGTCAAATATGATTGCTCTCGTATGGACGATCAAAGAGGTCCAAAAACTATGTCTCAATTAGAAGAATCAAAAAGAAGAAAAAAGAAACATACCTTATGACTTTACAAGCCAAGAATATTGATAATTCCGATAGAATTGTGATAGAATGACCCTAAAAATCTTCTAAGAGATCAAACAAAAGAATGCTTCCATAAATATGATTGTATATGATAAATAGACAAGAATTTATGTTATGAGACTGCCAATTGCTCTATCATATTAAACCTTACCCAGGGTATAAGGTGTATCATCATAAAAGAGACATCCAAAGAGTGAGCATCAGGGGCCTTAGAGTGTGGCTGAATGGAAAGCAATGATAAATATGCGGTAAACTGGAGTCTAGATGGCATACATATATGTGTCAATGAATAGTGAAAGATAGAGGGAGTTTTCCTTGAGACATTTATGCCTAAAACTTCTTTAATTAAATACTATCATTGGATTTTTAGTGATTTAATATCAGTATATTGACCTTAAAACATTTATTCAGTTTTCTATGTAATGTTTTTGCACTTATATGTATATCTATTTCCCTGAATAATACATTAAAATTAACAAATGATATATATTAAATTCTCTAAACTAATTATTATATATGAAAGGTGACATATTATTGTTAGACATATCCCCCTGTGTATTGAGAGACTATTATGGAGATCTATTATACTCTTATTAAAGTTCCTATGTCTCTAATAGTTTTTCTGTGAAGGAAGCATTCCCTAGGCACCTATCCATATCTATGGACTGCTGCTATGAATGTATTAATGGATATGTCCCCTTTTTTAATACAAAAAAATCTTCTTTGCATGGCCATTCCTGGAATGGATAGGTTTGAGGATACATCCTGATTAGACCAGTTGATTGTGCAGATCCGGATTAAAATATGATACGTGTCGAATAAGACAAATCCATAAAAGGTGACTCCCTCTATCTTTCACTATTCATTGACACATATCTAGACTCCAGTTTACCGCATATTTATCATTGCTTTCCATTCAGCCACACTCTAAGGCCCCCTGATGCTCACTCTTTGGATGTCTCTTCTATGACGATACACCTTATACCCTGGGTAAGTTAATATGATAGAGCAATTGGCAGTCTCATAACATAAATCCTTGTCTATTTATCATATACAATCATATTTATGGAAGCATTCTTTTGTTTGATCTCTTGGAAGATTTTTAGGGTCATTCTATCACTCTGACCATACCTTGAACCCTGGGTATAATTGCCTATCGGAATTATCAATATTCTTGGCTTGTATAGTCATAAGGTATGTTTCTGTTTTTCTTCTTTTTGATTCTTCTAATTGAGACATAGTTTTTGGACCTCTTTGATCGTCCATACGAGAGCAATCATATTTGACCAGCTGGATCAATTGTATAATCACTTGTAACTGTATGTAATCATATAGCGCTGTCTTATACATATCCAATGAGATTATGAACTGTTTTGTCTCATTTTTTACATGTACCATTAAGTCTTTTTGTGTAAACTAACGCTTTGACCATTTCTGTTTTTAGACTGAACAATAAATTCAAACACCATAATCTTCTGATGAGCCCTCTAATATGAGAGAAGGCGAAACACGTCAAGCGTGGTGCTTCAATTTATATAACCTTGGGAACTCAGAAACCGGTTGGAAGGTCACTACCATATGAATGCTTAAAACCATTTGATATATATATCAGGTTTTTATGAAATGTGTTATCCTCTTTCTCCTAAAAATTAGCCTCTCTAATGGTTTATTTTCTAAAGAGGCTTTGGAACACAAGTACCTGTATGCAGGAATATTATCCCTTTGGGATGATGTTATTTTGAATCCCCTTTGGGTAAAGGAATAATGACCTCTCTTGTTTCTGGTGACATGTACATACTTTATCTTGTGTAAGGTTCCCAAATTTGTATATATGTGTATATATTTGTCTAAATTGTGAGTCTTTGACTTTTTAACTTTTTGATATGAATAAAAGAGAAACATCTTAACGCTAATAAAGTTGGTATCTCCTGGTTTTGATAGAGAACTTGTTAATTCCCCTACTCCTCCACTGTCAGAGTTTTATTCCCGGAGTAAGATTTGAAATTACCTCCACGTCCATCCAATTAGGTGGTGTTGTTGTATATAGTTTCTTAGATTTGGATGTAAAGTCCTTCCATACCTGAATAGTGGCTCTGGTGGTGGCTACCCTAGGAAGTTGCTTCTTAATGTCGCACAGGTGCGCCACCTCTAGGTCTCCAAAAGGTCTTTTTGAATTCTAGAATTCTTCCAACATTACCCAAGAGGGTTTATCCAAAGTACACCACCACGTACACGATAATGTGAGGTAATCCTAAACCTCCTCTAGTCCTATGTTTTACAAGCATTGATCCTGCAAGTCGTGATTTTAATTTGTTCCAGATAAATGTTACAAGTTGGTTTTGTAGTTTTTGTAATAGGTTTTTCTTTATTGGTAATGGTATAGTGCTAAATATGTAGAGTAGTTTTGGTAAAATTATCATTTTAAATGCATGAATTCTGCCCATCCAAGACACCTCTAGTTGTGATAGATGTAAAATATCCTTTTGAATAGTGGCATATATATCAGATATGTTTTGATTAATAATATCAGTAGTATTTTTAGTCAATTTTATATCCAAATAGGACAAATTATCAGATGACCAATCAAATTTCACTTAATGCTGCAGAATCTTTAATAATTCTGAGTCAATGTTTTTGTAAAGAACTTGTGTTTTTTTTAGGTTCATATACTATATAATAGTCTAATTCTGTCTGTCTGTCTGTAACAGAAATCCTGCATCACTGATTGGCCGCGACCAATTAGCGACAGGCACAGGCCGCGAATTGGCATGGGGTTTGAACAATGTATGCCACCGCAACCGTCGGGAGCTCAGCTGATCCCCCGACTGTAGCCGTGGTTCATCTCCTGCTGCACGGAGGTCAGCGGCGACGCAGCCGGGAGATGACCGGCTCCAGGTTTTCTCCCGGCTACTCGTAGCGGAAGTACCCCGACCGGCGCTAGCTCGCTCGCTCAGTGTGACACGCAGCAGCGACCAGGCCCCCGCTGTGAGATCGCTGATTGTGTCACAATGGGCTGGACCTTTTTTTGATCGTTGGGACCCCGCTGGGCAGCATGCATCGGTGTGTTTCTTGGGGACAATGACCTCAACACTACGCCCTAGAGTGACAGGGTCCCAACGACTGCCATATTGTTGCCACATCACTGTTGAGATCTGACTGTTTGACATCTGATCAGCAATCACGTAGTGACGCTCCAGCGATCCCTACCTGGTCGTATCATTGTCGGGATCGCTGGAGCATTGCCGAGTGTGATGGTACTTTACTTATCGCTCATTGCATTATTCTTAAATTTTCATAAATAAACTACATACTGTACATATTCTAGAATATCCGGTGTATTAGAATTGGGCCATCTAGTTTTATGTAATGAGACACTAGATAGTTCTTGTATAGTTGATAACAAATGTCTGACCAAATTTAGTGGATCCATTAGGGTCATTCCATGTCAAGTGATCCAAAAATGAATATTTTTTTTCCCTGACGTCCTCAGATTTTTTGAATTTTTTTTCTATATGAAGAACAACTTTATCTAATTACAAAAAAAAAGTTTTGAATTTTTTTCTTTATCAGTTAATTTTTTACAGATTTTTAAAGTTTTAAAAAAGTGCGAATTTTGGCCTGGTATGGCTTTACATTTTCTATCATATCTCGGGCTAGAAATAAGATAGAGAAACAAAATAAACACCAATCTACTCAGAACTGTCCAGGCTTTCATCAGATATGTCACAAGAGGATCTTTGTTAATATTTTACCCATGTGATCGCAAGCGCAAAACTTTAAAACGCATTTCCGAAAAATCGGCGCGCTTTAAATATTTCAAAAACTGCCCATGTGTCTGCTTTGCTCTTAGCCACATCTGTACCAAATTTCAAGTTGGGATCGCAATGGGATCATATTTTAACATATTTTAATATTAATAGCGTCAATGGGTCATTCTATATCAAGTGATCTAAATATGAATATTTTTTTTTACCTGACGTCTTTAGATTTTTTTTTTTTTTTCCTTTATGAAGTACTACTTTAGTTAATTACAAATTAAAAGTTTAGAATTTTTTTCTTCATCAGTTAATTTTTTACAGATTTTTAAAGTTTAAAAAAAGGGTGAATTTTGGCCTGGTATGACTTTACATTTTTTTTATCTCAGGCTAGAAATAAGATAATGAAGTGGGAGAGGCATCATTTTACTCAGAACGGTAACAGCTTTCATTTGAGATGTTACAAGACTATGTTTCTTTATATCAAATTCAAACTATTGACGGGCAATTGTGAAAAAATGACTGATTGTGTTCTTGGTGATTTTTGAATTGACACTATAATAGTTAAATATTTTGCACTTAGGTCCAATGAATGCGTCCATGGGGTCAAGCTGGGACAGAGTCATCACAAATTAGCCTTATTTGCAGATGACCTGCTACTTGACATCTCCCAGCCCCTGGTCTCCATCCCTTCGGTCTTAATGGAGTTTGAACGGTTCGGACAATTGAGCAACTTTAAAGTGAATTGCTCCAAAACCGAGGCACTCAATATTTCTTTGCCTGGAGAATTGGTTTCTCATCTATCTAAACAGTTCCCATTTAAATGGAAAGTAGAAGCCATTAAGTACTTGGGAGTCCTTATACCAAAAGATCTTAAACAAATATTCAATTTAAATTATCAACCCCTTTTGACTAACGCGGAATCGGCATTTACCTCCTATAGACAATTAAAGCTATCCTGGTTCGGGAGAATAAACGTAGTCAAGATGGATGTCTTGCCCCGACTCTTATATACTTTTCAGACAGTTCCTGTTCTATTGGATAGAGGCTTCCTCTCCAAAATGCAATCTATGATCCTTAGATTTGTCTGGGGGGGCAAGAGGTCCAGATTGCGAATGAATATCCTATCCTTGCCCAAGACCAGAGGAGGGGTTGGACTACCCAACATACGAGCGTACTTTGTGGCTTCCTCTCTTGTTAGAGCTCTAGATTGGCATTATCATGCGTCCTCCAAGAAATGGGTAGGGGTGGAGCAAGTGGGTTTGGGGATTCCGCTGAAACACCTGCTTTGGATTTCCCCTAAAGACTCCACAGACCTAGTACCTTTGACAGACATGACCAGAAACACCTTGAAGGTATGGCACCTAGTGACGAAAACCCTCCGCTTAAACGACAGACTTAGCCCTTTGACTCCCCTTTTTTCCAACCCATCTTTCCCACCCAGATTTGACAGGCAGAGATTTTTATGTTGGCGGATTGTGGATGACACCCGAGTAGGACAGACTCTGTCCAGTGGTGGTTTGCCCCGATGGCAGAGCTACAACTCAAAGAACCTACGAGACCTCTTAAGTGATTAGAATTTCTCCAATACAGAGCATACTTATATTCAGCTGACCACTCTTGCAGGGTAAGATTGACGCCCAACGTATTGGAGAGGTTATTCCAACTGGAGGCTCCACCGAGGCGCAAAATATCAGTTCTATACCAGGCCTTAGGGTCCATGAGAGAGCAGGGCACCCTTTACTTCCAACGTGCTTGGGAGAGGGAATTGGGGTGTAGCATTTCAGAAGCTAATTGGCAGAAATGCTTTATATTTACTCACTCACTAGCTAGCGCTTGTTCTGCACAAGAAAAAAGCTATAAGCTGCTCACTAGATGGTACTTGTGCCCGACGACACTCCGGAACATGTTCCCTGGAACCCCTGATACCTGCTGGCGCTGTGGTGAAGAGAAGGGTACAATGATACACATTTGGTGGAGTTGTGGGAAAATCCGGCGGTTCTGGTCTGAGGTTTTCAATGCATACGCCCGGATAACAGGTAAACAAGCCGAAAGCTGCCCAGAATCGGCAATGTTATCCATTTTTCCAGGTCCTATTGGGCTACAGAAGAGGGATATTCTCCGCTTTTGCATCTCGGCTGCTCGTGATGTGATCCCGAGGTTCTGGAAATCAAGCCGGGCTCCATCTCTACTTGATTGGTTCAAAGCATTGATGGACATATATCTAATGGAGGAGCTCGCAGCTGATGCGTCGGGATCTCGGAACAAATTCTTAGGGATTTGGGTTGAATGGATTCTTTTTCACGACTCTGCAGAATTTAGGAGTATCTTTTCCAGCACAGATAATATGGCTCGACCTCTGGCTGATGGGGAGCCAGTGGGATGAGTACCCTTTCTCCTTCCCATACCTCACCCGTCCCCCCCCTCCTTTTTTTCTTTTTTTCTTACGTGGCTTTTCTTTCCCAGTATAACTTTTTCTAATGGTTTTTGTTTCTCTTCTCTCTCTCTTCTTTTCTATCTCTCTTTTCTTCCCATCTGATACATTCAGTCTAGGTATTTCCTTTCTACACCTATACCTTCAGAATTCTAGTGAACATTAGACAGGTATCGGAAACTCTGAGCTGTGAGTAGATCATTAATATTTCGGCCTTCCTTTCCGGTACACCAGTCGATAGACTATTCCAACTAGGCCTCAACGGGTAATGACCCACTTACGTGGTCAACCTGTTAGAAGGGGCCAAGTGATAAAAATCATTCTGCTGGGGCTGCTTGTCCCCTTGACATCAGAACATCTCAAAACCCTGAGAAAGGTTGTATACTTGAGTGTTTGGAATTATATTTAGATTGTAGTATATATTGCACCAGAGATAAGCGCAAAAGTAAATTTGCAGCTTATCTTAAAGTTACTAATAACTTTGTGAATTCTCTTTTTGTATATTTTATATGTCTCAAGATTTTGTTAAAAGATTGAATGTATGTCTTTCATATGTTTTTTCAAAATTTAATAAAAATGAGATTAACCATAGTTAAATATTTTAAAATATGATCCCATCACGATCCCAACTTGAAATTTGGTACAGATGTGGCTAAGAGCATAAAAGACACATGGGCAGTTTTGGAAAATTTTTATTAAAACGTTTTTTCGGAAATGCGTTTCAAAATGTTGCGTTTGCATTCGCATGGGTAAAACATTAAAATGAACAAATATACTCTTGTGACATATCTGGTGAAAGCCTGGACAGTTCTGAGTAGAATGGTGTTTATTTTGTTTCTCTATCTTATTTCTAGCCCGAGATAAAAAAATGTAAAGTCATACCAGGCCAAAATTCACCTTTTTTTTAAACTTTAAAAATTTGTAAAAAATTAACTGATGAAGAAAAAAATTCCAAACTTTTAATTTGTAATTAACTAAAGTAGTACTTCATAAAGGAAAAAAAAAAAAAAATCTAAAGATGTCAGGTAAAAAAAAATATTCATATTTAGATCACTTGATATGGAATGACCCATTGACGCTATTAATAGTAAAATATGTTAAAATATGATCCCATTGCGATCCCAACTTGAAATTTGGTACAGATGTGGCTAAGAGCAAAGCAGACACATGGGCAGTTTTTGAAATATTTAAAGCGCGCCGATTTTTCGGAAATACGTTTTAAAGTTTTGCGCTTGCGATCACATGGGTAAAATATTAACAAAGATCCTCTTGTGACATATCTGATGAAAGCCTGTATAGTTCTGAGTAGAATGGTGTTTATTTTGTCTCTCTATCTTATTCCTAGCCTGAGTTATGAGGAGAAACGTAAAGGCAGGCAACAGCAAAATTCACACTTTTTCCGAACTTTAAAAATCATTAAAAAAAAAAATTAATTTTTTAAAAAAAATTTCTCTTCACATTTTGCATTGTCTGACATGCTATTATCAAATAACAAAATCTCAAAAGAATTAAAAATATAGAGGTAATAATCATTGGTTCACTTGACATGGAATGACCCACTAGTGAAATTAAAATATCGTCCGCAAACAAGAACATCTTATATTGCCTATCATTTGTTGAAATGCCTCTAATAATATTATCCATTTTAATTTTCTCCGCTAAGGGTTCAATAAAAAGGTCAAATAAATATGGTGATAAGGGGCATCCCTGATGTGTTCCGTTAGACAGGTGTATACTGTTAGATAAAAAATTATTAGACATTATCCTAGCTGTAGGGCTGGAATATAGTGCTATGATAATATTAACGATGTTACCTTTAAACTAATTTGACAAGTGTATAGAACAGAAAATTAAATTGCACCCTATCAAATGCTTTTTCAGTATTGACAGCAATAAACAATGTTGGGGTCCCTGATTTTTCTGCGTAATTTAGAATATTTATTGTTCAGTGCTTCTATTAGCTTTGAAACCCACCTGATCTTTGTAAATCAATTTTGGTATCACAGTTTGGATTCTTGCAGTTAATACTTTGGCTATGAGTTTAATGTCTGTTATTAGTTCTGAAGTAGGCCTGTAGTTGCCTACCAGGTCTTTGTCTCCTTTTTCTTTGTAAAGCACTGTAATTATAGCCTTTTGTAATTCAGAGAGTATGTATGAAGTAGTAGAAATAGAATTTATTAATTTCCTAAGAAAGGGGATCAAAGTGGGTGAACATTTCTTATAATATTCATTTTGTAGGCCGTCAGGCCCTTTTGATTTATTATTTTTTAGTGTTTTTATCGCGTTGGCCAATTCATCCTCAGTATATGGGGAGTTAACATTAGCTAATTCTGCTTCAGAACGCTTCCACTCTGGGCAGTTGTATATAATCTAAGAATATCTTAATAGAAGCATCCGTAGGTGAATTTTCTGAGACAATATTTTTTAAATTATATAAGTCATCATAGCATTTTTTAAATTCCTTTGATATGTCTATTGATAGTCTTTGGTATTTTTGATTATGCAATTATTTTTGTCTTTAAGGCTGGCTTCAGACCACGGTAGAATCAGGTCCGGGGCTGTCCGGGGTGAACCTGACAGCCCTGGACCCGATTTTACTGTAATGCAGCCCTATGAGGCCGGATGGAGCCAGATGGCAGCTATCTGCCATCCGGTTTCCATCTGCCCAGTAGGATCCAGGACCATTCGGATTTTTGTCCCGGACACAAAAACGTTGCAAGCATCATTTTTGTGTCTGGGGCGAAAAATCTGCCCAAATTTGCATCGTCCCGGATCCATGGGAATCCGGCGCTCCCTAACATGGGAATCTGTGGTGCCGGATTGCCCAGATCCAGGAGGATCCAGGAGCATCCTGGAACTGGACACCGGTGGCTGAGATTCAGCGTGAGCTACGCTGAACTTCAGCACCAGGGAGCTCTGCAGCATCCGACTACAAACAGGACAAAAATTTTACAACTAAGGCTGACTTCACACCACGTTTTTTCAGCTGTCAGGCTATGTCCGGTGCCTCCTGAAAAGCACCGGACACAGCCTGACAGCTGAAAAAACGTGGTGTGAAGCCAGCCTTAGTTGTAAAATTTTTGTTTTGAATCTTTGTATCGTTATCCTTTTAGCAAAGAACTTATTTGGCTAATTCATATTATGATAAAAATTTGACTTCGAGGCAAGAATAAATTTATTTCATACTCAGATGTAAGTATTGCTTTTAATTTGATTCTAAGGTCTAAGATTTTACTGTAGACCCATCTGATGGAAATAACGTTTGGGACGTTTCTAGTTCTTTAATGTTTCTTATCTCTTCAGTTTTTTTTTAATTTCGATTTATTAAGTCTCAAATTTAGTTCTATCAACTTTCCTCTTATTACTGCCTTGTGGGCTGACCATAATGTTGTGATAGTAATATCTTTAGTATCGCTCTCTCTAAAATAATTATCTAGAGCAGTCTGGACCTCCTCCCTGTAACCTGGGTGAGAGAAAATAAATTAATTAGCCCTCCATGGTTTAGTTGATTTATAATTGTTTATAATCTCAGATGTGACAGAGGATTGTTCAGACAATTATCTTGGATGGATTATCACCTTTTTAATTTTTTGAAGACTTTGAATGTCAGAGACTACTAAATCTATTCTCGAAAATGATTTGTGGGTATTAGAGTAATGCGTGTACTCTATGGATGAGGAATTTAAGCATGGGAATTTGTTGTACAACTCTTCTCTATTAAACCATGGGTCTAGAGCAGGGGTCTCAAACTCGCGGCCCGCGGACCGCATGCGGCCCCTGGAGCTTCCCTGTGCGGCCCCCAGCACTTTGGACCAAGAACCATGCTGGCGGCGGTCCAGTGCATGGTGCCACCGCTTTCCCCGCTATAACATTACTTGCGGCCGCTTCCCTGTCTCTGCCGCCCGCTCTGCCGCTCTGCCAGCTCAATACAAGCCCCTCAGCCAATGAGAGGCCGCTGACGTCACCTGCGGGCCTCTCATTGGCTGACGGTGACTCGCATTGAAATTGCAGAGCGAGCGGCAGAGACAGGGAAGCGGCCGCAAGTAATGTTATAGCGGGGAAAGCGGCGGCACCATGCACTGGACCGCGGCCAGCATGGTTCTTGGTCCAAAGTGCTGGGGGCCGCACAGGGAAGCTCCAGGGTCCCCATGCACTGGACCAGCATGGTTAGTGATAAAAGTGTGTGCTAGTGTGAGTGCCTGTGAGTGTGCGTGTGAGTGCCTGTGAGTGTGAGTGTGAGTGCCTGTGAGTGTGCGTGTGAGTGCCTGTGAGTGTGAGTGCCTGTGAGTGTGAGTGCCTGTGAGTGTGAGTGCCTGTGCGTGTGAGTGCCAGTGCCTGTGAGTGCCTGTGAGTGTGAGTGCCTGTGCCTGTGAGTGCCTGTAAGTGTGAGTGCCTGTGAGTGCCTGTGAGTGTGAGTGCCTGTAAGTGTGATGCCTGTGAGTGTGAGTGCCTGTGAGTGCCTGTGCCTGTGAGTGTGAGTGCCTGTGAGTGTGAGTGCCTGTGAGTGCCTGTGAGTGTGAGTGCCTGTGAGTGTGAGTGCCTGTGAGTGTCTGTGCCTGTGAGTGCCTGTGAGCGTGAGTGCCTGTGAGTGCCTGTGAGTGTGAGTGCCTGTAAGTGTGACTGCCTGTAAGTGTGAGTGCCTGTGAGTGTCTGTGAGTGTGAGTGCCTGTGAGTGTCTGTACCTGTGAGTGCCTGTGAGCGTGAGTGCCTGTGAGTGCCTGTGAGTGTGAGTGCCTGTGAGCGCCTGTGAGTGCCCGTGAGCGTGAGTGCCCGTGAGCGTGAGTGCCTGTGTGTGTGAGTACCTGTGCCTGTGAGTGCCTGTGATTGTCTGTGCCTGTGAGTGCCTGTGAGTGTGAGTGCCTGTGAGCGCCTGTGAGTGCCCGTGAGTGCCTGTGTGTGTGAGTACCTGTGCCTGTGAGTGTGAGTGCCTGTGAGTGTGAGTGCCTGTGAGTGCCTGTGAGCGTGAGTGAGCGTGAGTGCCCGTGAGCATGAGTGCCCGTGAGCGTGAGTGCCTGTGTGTGTGAGTACCTGTGCCTGTGAGTGTGAGTGCCTGTGAGTGTGAGTGCCTGTGAGTGCCCGTGAGCGTGAGTGCCCGTGAGCGTGAGTGCCTGTGTGTGTGAGTACCTGTGCCTGTGAGCGCCTGTGAGTGTCTGTGAGCATGAGTGTTCTGTGTTCGTGAGTGCCTGTGTGTGTGAGTGCCTGTGTGTGTGAGTGCCTGTGAGTGTGAGTGCCTGTGAGTGTCTGTGCCTGTGAGTGCCTGTGAGTGTGAGTGCCTGTGAGTGCGAGTGCCTGTGAGCGCCTGTGAGTGCCCGTGAGAGTGAGTGCCCGTGAGCGTGAGTGCCTGTGTGTGTGAGTACCTGTGCCTGTGAGTGCCTGTGAGTGTCTGTGAGCATGAGTGTCTGTGTTCGTGAGTGCCTGTGTGTGTGAGTGCCTGTGTGTGTGTGCCTGTCTTGAGAGTGCCTGTGGGTGTCAGAGTGCCTGTGGGGTGCCTGTGAGTGTGAATGCGTGAGGGTATCAGAGTGCGCGATTTTGTACAGAAGTGTGTGATTATAACAAAAGTCCTTGGCGGTCCGCATTCTTCATCAGGTGGATTTACCTGATGAAGACGGCTGGCCGCCGTGGAAACACATTGTGGTATATTAAAGATAATTAAACGTGGCCTCCTGTGTTCTAGCGCTTCTGTTATAATCACACACTTCTGTACAAATATCATATCCCCATCCTAGGGTTGCAGCAGGAGCAGCTGTGAACCAGAGTCACCGCTAACAGAATCCAAAGGACCTGCGGTGACGTAGCCGAGAACGTCACAGGGGCAGGTGATTGGCTGCTCGAGTCACCTGACTGGAAGAAGGAGCTGCTCGTGGAGGAAACCCCGACCGCTGGAGTCCGGAGCCATCCACTGCGATACGCCGAGGTTGTGCAGGGTTGCAGAACCTCCAAAGGTGAGATGCGAACCCCCCATATCTGTTATTGACGCCCCCACTAGACCACCAGGTACCGCTCATGGGTTGTGCACCCCCCCCCTTTTGTTCCACGTGAGTGTGAGAGTGTGAGTTAATGTGTGGGTGGGTTAATGTGTGGGTGAGTTAATGGGTGAGTGGGTGTGATTGTGAATTAATATGTCTGAGTGTGTAAAAAGAAGGCAGACCTGGTTGGGGATATCACTAAAAAAGAGGTCCAGCATGGGGGACATTACTACACTATGGGGGCCAGGATGGGGACATCACTACAAAAGGGGACCAGCATGGGGGCCAGGATGGTGACATCACTACACTATGGGGGCCAGGATGGGGACATCACTACACTATGGGGGCCAGGATGGGGACATCACTACACTATGGGGGCCAGGATGGGGACATCACTACAAAAGGGGACCAGCATGGGGGCCAGGATGGTGACATCACTACACTATGGGGGCCAGGATGGGGACATCACTACACTATGGGGGCCAGGATGGGGACATCACTACAAAAGGGGACCAGGATGGTGACATCACTACACTATGGGGGCCAGGATGGGGACATCACTACAAAAGGGGACCAGCACGGGGGACATTACTACAGAAGGGGATCAGGTTGGGGATATTAGTACAAGAGGGCGACCAGGATGGGGACCAGTATGGGGACATTACAACAAGAAAGGGACCAAGATGGGGACATTACTACAAGAAGGGGATCAGGATTTGGACATTACTACATTGACCAAAAAATCTGGTATTACTAAAAATGTCAGGGTACCGTCACACCAGGTGACATCGCCTCGTGTAAAGTGGCGATTTTGCACCGAAAAATCGGCTGAGAGTGGTCGCCTGGTTTCACAGCACAGCACACTGCTGCTGTGAAACCAGGCAACCACTCTCAGGCGATGTGTAAGCATCACCCTGTGTAACATCGCAAATAGCGATGTTACAGGCGATGGGAGCCATAGGCTCCAATGTTACAGGATCCCTGCTGGGGTTTCTAGACACCCCAACAGCGACATTGCCTGAAACATCGCCAAAGCATCACCGAAGGTATTGCCGCGTCCAAACACACGATGCTGACAGGGTGCCAAAAATGTGCGCGCTCCCGTGTGTCGCCGGCGATGTCACCTAGTGTGACGGTACCCTTAGTCCTACAAGCAATGCGGCCCCCGATAAAAAAATTTTTCTATGTGCGGCCCACCAACCCAGCCGAGTTTGAGACCCCTGGTCTAGAGTGATGCCCGAATGTTTGCCTTTATTTGAAGAATTTAAATCTAAGTTAGGAATGGCATTCAAATCCCCAAAAATTAGTAAAGATCCTTTTTGGACTTCCTTAATAATGTTGATTAGTTTATTTTAGAAACTTATCTGGCCTTTGTTAGGCAATCTGTTTTTGGAAGTGTTTTCCATGCCAAATCTGTTTTTCGTAGGCTGCATTTTGTGCCTCCTGTTTCCCTGGACGTTTTTTGGACTTAGTTATTTTCTCTTAAAAACGCATATGCGTTAAAACATGCGTTAATGCATGGTATTTATATGTACCATGCATTAAAGCATGTATTTCCCATAGGGCCCCATGTTAAAAAAAATGCACCCAAAAACGTTGCATGCAGCATTTTTTGGAGGCTGGAATAAATGGCATAGTGTTTTTGAAAAGCGCAGACACTCTTAAGTGCACCATCCGTTAATGGATATGTGTTTTTGGACTTAAAAAAATAAAGTCCAAAAATGTATTCCAAAAACGGATCCAGGGCAAAACAGATGGCATGTGTGACCCCGGCAATTATGCCTTCACGATTCTGCACTATATACGATGGAGAGGTGGTCACGTTCATTAAAGTAAAGGTTCACAAACGGTGGTACGCAGTAAGGGTAAGTTGGAACACCACCTCACAAGATTTTCAAGAGTGGGAGCAGGAGGCTCATATGGAGAGGATGGAGCGTCAGCTGTTGCTGAGGCCTGACCACGGGAGCCAGCCAGCTGGAGTGAAACACACAGTGGCCAGAGAGTCTGAAGGGCCTTTCGGGGTTGCCCAAGTTACTCAAGTGTGTGCTAGAGGGGTGGCCATTCCCTAACTACTCCATCTTTTTCTTCAGAGGTAGTCCTGACAACTTGTGCTGTTGGGCCTCTGTTTAAGAATGGCTCTGGAGAAGCAGCCCCTTTGACTCCCCGAAACCATCCGGGAGCAGCCTACATTATGGAACAGGCACATCCATCACAGTCATCAGTGAAAGAGCTGTAAGAACAGTGGGAGGCTTCCCAAAAAAACACTGATTAAAGAGGATTGCCCTAAAAAACGCCTGTTGATTGGTTGTTGACCAGTTGGAAGTAATGGCTCTACTGGGATACTGCATCATGTAGGATGTAAAATTGCAGGGTGATAGCCTTGCCGTTAGTCCTGGAGTTGCCTTGTTGGCCAGATAAGTACAGTTTGGTGTAATTTATGACAAAAAAGAGGCCTGTTTGTTATGCCTCATGGCCGGGTAGGCATAATTTTACTTTTCCCCTTCCCCAGGTTTGCGCCTATTGTGCTTCCCCCTGCTGCATTAGCAGGACTATAGTCTTCAGGCTACACCTCAAAGCCCTAAATAGGCTGTGCCCTTAATGGACTGTGCCTCATTATCTTGATTTCCTTTGCCCCATTTTAATGGACACTGGCTATCCTTGTGGGACTTGCTGCGAGTTATGGACTGTTTATTTTTAAATAAAATATTTATTGGCGTGCTGTCCTTATTGACTTGAAGAGGGGCAAGAATTGCCCTAATTGACTGGTCCTTATTGACTGGGGCAAGAATTGCCATGGAAGGTATCTTGTCCCTGGACCTCTGAAGATGACTACTCTGGAAGACTGCTTCATCTGCAACTCTGGGACCAAGAAGAATCCTTCCATGAAACAGCTACTTCATCTACCTCTTCCACCAACCTGTTCTTCATCTACTGTCTCTGACCACATTATTCTGGAGAGCATACCTCTCACTGGCTTGGTGAAAAGGTGGTGTAAGGGGGGTACTGTAACGTTGGCATCTCCACGCAGCTCTGCCTCTTACATGCAGCATGGATGCTGACTTACTCACCACTTTGGCTCTGCTGCATGCTTCCATTGGACTCCCTGGAGTGCTGCTGCTGTCTCCAACTCCTGGGGTCTGTAAATGTTGTACAAATTCCCCCGGATTGTGTCAAAGGCACATGCTTGTACTCCCGGGCCAGTATCTCATTACTTCTCAGTGCCTGTAAGCCTATGGCTGAGAGGCACTGCATGTATAAGGGATCCTCCCATTAGAGGAGGTGCTTGATCAACACTCTCAGTTTGTTATTGTCTAGCTAGCTAGTTGTTTGGTCTTGTGTCAGCTACCGCTAGTTATTAGGTCCTATGTCTTGCTATTCCTATCTGTCTGCCCCTGCCTTGCCCCATGCCAGCCAGCTTCTAGCTGCCTATACCAGTGATTTTGCCAGCCACCTCGTCTGTCCTGGCTGAACTGGCCTATTTCAGTTACTGTGCCTACCACCCTTCTGCCACAGTCACTGTGGCTGTGTCTATCTAAACCTGAGACAGTTCTGGGTCCATCCCTACCTTGGGTGTCAGCTTCCATTGTTCTCTCATTGGTTCATGGGGTCGACTTCCCCACTATCACCTCCTGTGAGTATAACATAATTCAGTGATTAAATGGTAGTTGTAATCCCAGCAGCTGCTACTCCCTTTCCGCTATATAAACCTACTCCTTACTCTCTCCTATCCTGGCTATAGTTCATTCTATGATGACCTTAGAAGGATTTGTGTCTGGAGAAAGCTGTAGTTATCTTTTCATCAGATGAAGTGAAGCCTCTCTCTAGAGAAGAATTGTGTTCAATCTTTTTTGTTAAATCTATTCCCATTGTTTGTTTGCCTTCCTCATGTTGCCTTTATCTTAGTACCATAGTAGGTCTAGCATATTGCTGACCTGCTCACTAGTCAGGGCAAACCCAGGGTCAGCAAGGGCATGGGCACATGATTGTGCCCAGGTGGGAGGGCTTGACTAGGGATGCTAGCGAGCTCAGGGATCAGCCACTGGAGAGTTAGGTGGTAACTCCTTTTCCCTCTCCCTATTGCGAGGGCCTACCTTTACATCTTTCTTGGTGTACTCCTCCTGTTGCACTATGCCTGGTGTTCCCCTTCCCCAGCATGACAATAAAATCGAGTTGAATAATTCTACTCAAAGTTTACAAACACCTGCCTTCACCAAAATCCACTGCTATGTGGTTTCAGTAAATACGTTGGAGAGAAAAATATGCATTTGTAGGGGAATGTATGACAACAGCAGTAAATTAACATTTCTTCAAGGCTTCATCTCTACACAAAAAATGCATAACCTGTACTTTGGATGGACCAAATGGCCATTGGAGGCAGGGCCTCACATTCTATATTTGCTATATGAAGTTGGGGTGCCTGTAAAACACAGGGCATTTAAAAGGTTCAATTCTAAATTAGCCATGTTCCGGTGTCGGAACTGGGATTATGATATTAAAATTAAAGGTTGTCATGGAAATCTGAGCCAAAGCTAAAACATGTAAAAAGCTAGCCAGGCAAAGAAATCTTCATTCGCAGATTGGGGTCAATTAAAATACTGATTTGATCCATATTTTATTTCTCCTCCCCAGGAAATAGAAGATAAAAATAGACTGGAATGTTTAGGTATTTCAGTATTTCTTCCATTTTATAACCTTTTTTGTGTCCTTTTTATTTTTGTCTTTTCTATCTTTTTTCTATAAGCACTGTAATTTTTATATTAAAGCTTAAAACTTTAATAAGTTGATCCTTATATACTCTAAAGTATCCATAGCCTTCAGTGAGTGTGTGACCCTGTTGATTGTCAGACAGTGGTATATTTTTGGGAGTCATCACCCCATGTGTTGATGAGTGGTGGCAGCATGTTGTGTAGCTGGGTGTGTGGACTGTGTCAGGGTATGCTTTATGCTCACTTTACAGCCTAGAACAGAGACTGAGTGATGGCTTCAGTGAGAGGAGATAAATTAACCCTTGAAGGTGCACCCTAAGACACATGCTAAGAAGTGGGAACATAACAGGTTGCAATTTTTCTGAGCCATATGAGGCCACCTAGATTAAATTATATAAATCACATATGTTTATATTCACATTACCTTATCTCTCTGGCCCCTCGACTTCTCACCTTGATCATTCCAGTTCCCACTGCATCTTCTTATAAATGCCACTCGGGCTTAAACCCCTGGGACTTCCAGTTCTAGTGAGGCCCGGGAGGGTTGTGCGCTTGTCATGTTAATTTATGATGGCCTAGGGCCTGCATAGACACTAGAACATAATAAGATTACATTTCTTGAGAATAACTTCTCAGTGAATCAAATTTACTCTTAAAATCCTTGTAAATAGGTGAATTAAAATTTTACTTGATCCACTCATTTCTAATTGATACCTTTGTTGCTACTATGCCTACAAAAATATGGTAAAGTAATGAAAATTATGACTTTGCTCAACCATCCTTATTCAGCCTTTCCTTTGCTCTAAACTCAGTAGGACAAATTTGAGAACATTCGATTTATATTGTCACAATTCTTTCTGTCTTTCTGCCCTCCAGTGTCGTCTGTGCCTGATTTTGGTTATAAATAAATACCAGAGACATGAAAGTGATACGTTAGTAAGTCTCATATTGTACAGTAGCAACATAATTTTTAATAGGATACATATCTATTAATATATCTATGTATTAGCAAGTATATATTACAGACTGCTTGTTTTAACCTCTAGACGACAGCCTAACGTCTACAGACGTCGGAAAAAAAGGGTACTAAAGCCTAGCCGACGTCTGTAGACGTTGGCAGGAAAAAGCCCTGTAGCGCCGCCCCTGGAGCTAATACCTCTAGGGTGTCAGCATACCGATTGTAGCTGACACCCTAGAGATTAGTAATTAGCTCCTTTTGTACCCGCACCTGTAATGTGATGACCGGTAAGCACCGTTTACCGATCATCACATTACAAAAGTGAAAGTGCTTTATAAAAAATGCTTTCACTTTGATCCGACATGAAAACACATGTCAGATCAAAGTGATCCATTAACCCCCAAGGCCCCTAAGACCCCCTGTGCCTAATATCGAGCCCCCCCCGGGCCCCCCACACCTCCATCCCCCCCGGTCCATTCAAAAATGGCGGCGGTGCGCTGCCTCCGCTGCATCTCCATGCAGCCTGACATGTCACACATGTCAGGCTGCATGGGAATGTCCTCCCCCGGTGCTCCCCTAGTCCCCTGCAGGGATCCCCCAGCCTCCGGGCATCCCCCGGCCTCCGGGCACCGGGCACCCCCCGCCCCCCTCCCCTGATGCCTTGTGCCCGGTGCCTTTTCCCCAGAGGCCCCGCCGCCTCTAAACTGTTTGTGGGGCCCCCCCGTGCCCCAGTAAATCCCCCCTCACCACTCTTACCTACCAACAATCCTGATTCTGGTCCCGCGGTCCTCCGGTCCTGGGGTCTTCTCCTGCCGGCGGCTCCTGCTGCTCTCTGTCTCTTCTGCGGCGCTCGCCTCCTCTGTGCGCGCACCCTGGTGTGCGCGCACGCGTGCGCAGCTGTTAACCCCTGCTGTGCGGCCCAGGGAATGACAGGTCATGAACTCAGTGAGTTCATGACCTGTCAGAATCCTCGGGTCACAAGGGGTTAAATGTGCTTTTCATGGTGGTCTCCACATCAGATCACCATCAGTGGTGATCTATCAGGATCCTGGGATCCCATAGGGATCCTGGGATCCTGGGATCACCACTGATGGTGATCTGATGTGGAGACCACCATGAACAGCACAGTTAACCCCTTGTTAACTGTGCTCTTCATGGTGATCTCCACATCAGATCACCATCAGTGGTGATCCCAGGCTCCCTATGGGATCCCAGGATCCTGATAGATCACCACTGATGGTGATCTGATGTGGAGACCACCATGAACAGCACAGTTAACCCCTTGTTAACTGTGCTCTTTATGGTGATCTCCACATCAGATCACCATCAGTGGTGATCCCAGGATCCCTATGGGATCCCAGGATCCTGATAGATCACCACTGATGGTGATCTTATGTGGAGACCACCATGAACAGCACAGTTAACCCCTTGTTAACTGTGCTCTTCATGGTGATCTCCACATCAGATCACCATCAGTGGTGATCTCAGGATCCCTATGGGATCCCAGGATCCTGATAGATCACCACTGATGTTGACCTGATGTGGAGACCGCCATGAAGAGCACAGTTAACCCCTTATGACCCGAGGATTCTGATAGGTCATGAACTCACTGAGTTCATGACCTGTCATCCTCCTGGCAATGAACCTGCTTTTATAGCATATGGGGGATGCCCCATATGCTATAAAACTGAGAATCGTCGCGGGACCTCCCACTGGACTACGTCGGACCTTCCCACTGGACTACGTCGGACGTCAAAGAATAATAAAGATGGAGTCCAAATAGTGTTTGTGTTTCTTTTCTAATAAAAATATTTTTCTCTGTCTTGTGTCTTCTTTACAAATTACTAGAGATTCCTAATGGTCCGGTCTAATATTGGCCAGACGTTATGAATCTCGGGCTTAGTGCCAGCTGCGAAAAAGCTGGCATTAACCCCTTATTACCCAGTCTGCCACCGCTACACGGCAGCTGGAAGAGCTGGATACAGCACCAGAAAATGGCGCTTCTATGAATGCGCCATTTTCTGGGGCGGCTGCGGGCTGCAATTCGCAGCAGGGGGGGCCCAGAAAGCTTGGGCCTCCCTACGCTGAGGATTCCAGCCCCCAGCTGCCTAGTTGTACCTGGCTGGCCCAAAAATATGGCGAAGCCCACGCCATTTTTTTTTTTAATTATTTCATGAAATAATTTAAAAAAAAAGGGACTTCCCTATATTTTTGGTTTCCAGCCAGGTAAAACTAGGGAGAAGGGGTTGGTGGCAGCCCGTAGCTGCCTGCTGTACCTGGCTGGACCAAAAATATGGCGAAGCCCCACGTCGTTTTTTTTTTAAAATTTAATAAAGAAATACAAAAAAAAAATGCACAGGAGGAGACGACCAGGACACGGTGTCTCCGTGTCTTGTGCACATGCTCTAAAAGTGAGAAATTGCGTGAAAAAAAGAAAATGTTCAATATGACATTATCAAATTCTGTGAAGTAGCTGTAGGTTCCAAATGCTCACTATACCCCTAGATATAATCCTTGAGGTGTCTAGTTTCCAAAATGGGGTGACTTGTGCGGGAACTCCAATGTGTAGGCACATAGGGGCTCCCCATATGCTGCGACAGGGACGTATCTAGAGGGGTGCAGCCGGACCTTTTGCCCCGGGCGCAACTCAGCGGGGGGGCGCCGACGGCACCCCCCCTTGCTCCTCAACCAAGGCTGCAACAGGGGCGGCGGGGCTGAAAACTGACAGCACCCCCCCCCCCCGGTTCTCACCTACTTTGGGAGGGGGCGCCAAGATAGATCTTTGCCCCGGGCACCGTCAAACCTAGTTACACCGCTGAGCTGCGACATGGTGTCCGCTAACTATTGGAGTTCATTTTCCATTCAAATTGTTAGTGGACACCATGTCGCATATGGAGAGCCCCTGTGTGACTAAACATTGGAGCTCCCCCACAAGTGACCACATTTTGGAAACTAGACCCCCAAGGAACTTATCTAGATGCATAGTGAGCACTTTCAACCCCCAGGTGCTTCACAAATTAGTCTGTAAAGAGGAAAAAAAAAGAAAATTTTTGTGAAAAAAAGTACTTTTTCATTTTTACGGATCAGTTTGTGAAGCACCTGGGGGTTCAAAGTGCTCACTATGCATCTAGATATGTTCCTTGGGGTGTCTAGTTTCCAAAATGAGGTCACTTGTGGGGAGCTCCAATGTTTAGGCACATATGGGCTCTCCATACTTGACATGGTGTCCACTATAAATTGGAATTGTAAGTGGATACCATGTCGTGTATGGCGAGCCCCTGTGTGTCTAAACATTAGCGCTCGCCCACAAGTGACCCCATTTTGGAAACTAGACCCCCCAAGAAACTTATCTAGATGCATAGAGAGCACTTTAAACCCCCAGGTGCTTTACAAATTGATCCGTAAAAATGAAAAAGTACTTTCTTTTCCACAAAAATTTTCTTTTTTCATTTTTACGGATTCATTTGTGAAGCACCTGGGGGTTCAAAGTGCTCACCACCAATCTAGATAAGTTCCTTGGGGGGTCTAGTTTCCAAAGTGGGGTCACTTGTGGGGGAGCTGCAATGTTTAGGCACACAGGGGCTCTCCATACGTGACATGGTGTCCGCTAACAATTGGAGCTAATTTTCCATTCAAATTGTTAGCGGACACCATGTCGCGTATGGAGAGCCCCTGTGTGTCTAAACATTGGAGCTCCCCCACAAGTGACCCCATTTTGGAAACCAGACCCCCCCAAGGAACTTATCTAGATGCATAGAGAGCACTTTGAACCCTCTGGGGTTTTACAAATTGATCTGTAAAAACGAAAAAGTACTTTTTTTTCGCAAACATTTTCTTTTGTCCTCAATTTTTTCATTTTCACATAAGCAACAGGATAAAACGCATCCTAAAATTTGTTGGCCAATTTCTCCTGAGTACACCGATACCTCATATGTGGTCATAAACCACTGTTTGGGCGCACGGTACGGCTCAGAAGAGAAGGAGTGCCATTTCACTTTTTGAATGGTAAATTAGCTCCAAAAGTCAAATTGCGCTCCTTCCCTTCTGAGCCCTGCTGTGCGCCCAAACAGTGGTTTATGACCACATATGAGGTATCAGTGTACTCAGGAGAAATTGGCCAACAAATTTTAGGATGCATTCTATCCTGTTGCCCATGTGAAAATGAAAAAATTGAGGGTAAAAGAACATTTTAGTTGGAAAAATTAAAATGGCCATTTTTTGTTTCCACGTTGCTTTAGTTCCTGTGAAGCACCTGAAGGGTTAATAATCTTCTTGAATGTAGTTTTGAGTAGCTTGAGGGGTGTAGTTTTCGGAATGGTGTCACTTTTGGGTGTTTTCTATCATGTACACCCCTCAAAGAGACTTCAAATGTAATGTGGTCACTAAAAAATAGGTTATGTAAATTTTGCTGGAAAAATGAAAAATTACTAATGAACTTTGAACCCTTATAACGTCCTAACCAAAAAATTTTTTTTTTCCAAAATTGCTGCTGATGTAAAGTAGACATGTGGGAAATGTTATTTATTAACTCTTTTGTGTCACATAAAGCTCTGGTTCAACAGAATAAAAATTACAAATTTGAAAATTGTCAAATTTTCAAAATTTTTGCCAATTATTTTATATTTTCACAAATAAACACAAAAATTATCGACCAAAATTTAATACTAACATGAAGCCCAATTTGTCACGAAAAAACAAACTCAGAATCGCTAGGATCCGTTGAAGCGTTCCGGAGATATAACCTCATAAAGGGACACTGGTCAGAATTGCAAAAAACGGTCTGGTCATTAAGGTGGAAATTGGCTCCGTCACTAAGGGGTTAAAAATTGGTTAATGCAGATATTTTGTAAACACTAAATCCTTGAGATTTTCACTTAACAACTTCAGAAAACCAATTTTGCCTTGTTTATAAACTCAACCTAAGTAATTAATCAGAGCTTTGATTATTATAGTATGGTAGAAAAAAAGCAATTTGGGTACTATAGGAAACACGTTTTTGTGCTTGGCATTTATAATAAACATTGTCTCATGAGTATGAAGATTCCATCACTTCTACTTTTTGTCTTCATCATGTTTGCGTGTCCCCTTATGGATATCGCTACAAAAAAACTGTTTTTATAGTGATGAAAGGATTATTCCAGCAATAGTGTAAGTTATTGGGGTGTGGCATAGCTGCACATGGCAGAGGTTGCTTAGAGCAGAAGCTCCTGCAAGCCTTGACACTAAATTGGTTCAGACAGCTTCCATGGACAGTGGATCACTCCACAATTACCAGCTTGTGGCACCCAAACAACGGGTGGGTAGATGGGCAGAGTGAGAAGGGCCAAACACTGTTCCCTTTGGAGAGTTACAGATTTCTTCCTTAGAGACCGGCAGCCTGCAGCAGAATCCAGCATGGTGTTTACTTCTCCTCACTCAGCTCGTGCTTGTAGGAGAGGATCTCCAGCACCCTCTAGGACATCAGAGGACAAGCAGATGGAGGTGACTGTGACATATAGAGCTATGAAATCCCTCCTTACATCACTTAGGAAGTCACTACAAGCAGACATTAAAGGTATGGTGACTGATTTGCATAATGTTATTGGGTGATGCACAGATCACCTAGAACACAAGATTGCTGAGCTAACAAGGTCCCACAATGAGTTCATGAAGCCCTGAGGAATCATATGGATAAGCTGCAAGCCAAAACCCTGGACCTAGAAGATGGGTCCAGGAGAAATAATGTTAGAATCAGAACGATGCTGAAGTTGGTTTCTTATTCATCCAGTTTCTTATTTGGGCTGAAGTTGGTTTCTTATTTGCCAGTTTCTTATTCGGCTATTTTTTATTTTCTGATTTTTACAGGTTTTTCAATAAAAAGAAAATATTCTAATTATAATACCATGCAGTCATGTGCCCTGTTGTGAATACACTTAAAAACGGATACAATAATTAGACTGGCACAAAAATAGGCATCAAAGTGGGCACTGATGTATGATATTGAAGGGGTTAAAAGGCTTTGGGCCACTGATCTAACACCTGATTTACATACCTAGTGATGACCCACATCAAATTCATGTCACTCCAGCCTGGCCCAAATAAGTTCTGGGCATCAAAACTGGCATCAAAGTGGGCAGAGGCCCAATTTTCACAGATTTGAATAAGTAACAGCCGTTTTTAAGGGGTTTGTTGCACATGGTCCTTGAAAAGAATTACTTCACTTTTGATCGCTTCTTCTTCAGACAAATCTCAGGAACAGCAATGGGGGCGAAGTGTGCACCCTCTTATGCGAACCTATTTCTTGGGTGGTGGGAGGAGACTTGTGTCCGTACCCATCCCCAATTTGTGGTATCTGTACCCTATTGGTACAGATACATTGACAATGTCATTTTTGTGTGGACAGGTTCCTTTCCTGAGTGTACCGAATTCATCAAGGATCTCAACACAAATTGTCTGAATATTGTCTTGACTTCACAGGTTTCCACTGATGAAGTTGTCTTTTTGGATCTCAAGATTAAACAAGAAGGGGGTAAGATCATTACAGCACTCCACAGAAAAGCCACCGCAACTAACAGTGTACTTCACTTTAACAGCTTCCACCCCCTACACATGCGTAAATCAATCCCAAAAGGCCAATTCCATCATTTACTAAAAAAGAAGGAGATCCAAAGAGGCGCAGATTGTGCCTTTACAAAAGGACACTGAATGTTTCTATGTGGATTATAAAACTATCCACTCACCTTTTCTGGTTGTGAGACTCACAACCAGTATGAAAGCATGAGACAGCTGCTGCAGAACCTCCACCAAACGCAAAACTGCGGGAAATCAGGAGACAAAACTGGAATTGGTGTCCACGGTCCGCGCTGCTGATCTTTTCCAAAGGATTTCACAAGACGGTTATTACCATAAGAATGTCCTTTATTTTCATCACACCTACGCGTTTCGGTGCTGTCCCAGCACCTGCCTCAGGGCATGTTACATGGCACAGTGTCAAAACCTTTTATATGTAATTACAGGTTAACAACCCCTCCTCCCAAGAAAAAAAATCACATTTGTCATCAGTGACATCATGACATGAGGGAGGAGGGGCTGTTAACCTGTAATTACATATAAAAGGTTTTGACACTGTGCCATGTAACCTGCCCTGAGGAAGGTGCTGGGACAGCACGAAAACGCGTAGGTGTGATGAAAATAAAGGACATTCTTATGGTAATAACCGTCTTGTGAAATCCTTTGGAAAAGAGCAGCAGCGCGGACCGTGGACACCAATTCCATCATTTAAAATGTAACTGTATGGAAAATGGGGCCTTCTTGACAGAAGCCCGTAACTTGAGAGAGAGATTTCAGCAAAGGGGTTACCCACGTAAGGTCATTACACAAGCCTTTCAGGCCACTAATACTACGGATAGGGGTGACCTTCTTCATCAAAAAACAAAAATCGGACCTAATAAACTGAGTGTGATTACCGCCTATAACAATCACTGGCAGGACTTATATGGTATTCTAAAACGAAATTGGGACAATCTAGCGACTGATCCCAAAGTTGCACAATTTATAGGCTCAAAACCAACTATGGTAGCCAGAAGGGCAAAAAACCTTAGAGATCATCTTTCCATGAGCATTTTCGAAGACCCACATATCGGATGGGAAGAGGGGTACGTCTCATAGGCACTTATCCTTGTGGCAATTGTACAATATGCCCCTTTATGGTGGCCAGTGATCGGGTGGATTTAACAATCTTTCAACATGAGATTTCGACTAAATTTTATGCAAAGTGCCATTTAAAAAAGTCATTTACGTTTTGATTTGAAGCTGTCCCATGTTATATGTCGGTGAGACGACACAAGAAGCCAAAAAGAGGATCCAGAGCCATGTATCGAATATCATCTATGCAAACTTGAACCTCAAAAAGGGTAAGCCGATCACCTCAGTTGCTAAACACTTTTCTCAATGTCACAATGGCTCTCCTAAGGGCATTAAGGTCATAATTGTTGACAAAGTGACAGCTTCTATTCGGAAGACTCATCTCACGGATGAACTCTTGAGAAGAGAGAGTAAGTGGATTTTCAACCTGCGTAGTTTGGCACCACACGGCATCAATGAGGAACTTTATTTCTCTGGTTTCTATAAAAAATAATTAAGAATAAAGACTGGGTTACCTTTATAATATTTTTCTATCATTTTTCAGTATATCGGTTATTTCCTCTTTCTAAACATTGTAGGGAAGACTTTGTCTCTTATGCCTCTCTTGTGTGTTCATTTTTTCACAGAGTAATACTCTTCACATGGAATTTCTTGGGTTACCTCTTGAGTTTAACATCTCCTGGCGATTCAACACCCATTTGAAGATTCAATCTCTTTTTTTGGACTGGTCCGGATGAAATTTCGAGATCAACTTTGACCCTGTGGCTCCATGTTCATAATTCACCTGTGTATTCATTACGTTCTATTAGTATATATGGAAATTCAACTACTATTTAAAGTGCTGTTTTGCTCCTATATGTAGTTTCGCTATTATAGCACAACTGCTCTTGAAGGATCTTACAAGTCCTCCACAGCTCATATGAATTCCTTTTTTTTTTTTTTTGCTGTCTACCCTCATTTTATAATTTTCCTTTTCTTGTTTTACTGAACTGTATCCACTCTACTGTATCCTCTTGGGTTCGAAATTGTTTTTGGCTAGGGGTCTTTCTACCTATGAAGTTTCTACTTACATAGAGAATTTCTAGTATCGGGGTATTTTTTTTTTTTGGGAAGCTCCAGTTTCTTGCTCTTCTTCTAGTTGTTTTTTCAAGAATCACGCAAACTGTAAGATTCTGAATAACACCCTTTTCCTCCCTTTAGGTCAGCCAAAAATCCGTATGGCCATCTCTTAATATATACATTTTTTCTTCCATTAACCCTTATTCTTCTTGTTTTTCAGCTTTCTAGGTCATAAAGGATTTATTTTCTCTTCATTTAACTACTTCTAACAAAATTCCCTCTTGGACTCTACCATCTTATGTGTAACTTGTTTTAAATCCAATTACTTGTTGTATATATAGGAGCATTTGTTCTGTCTGGCACGGTTGTACACACAGTTAACAAGATCATGTGCTTTGAATAGTGAGCTGTGCTCCACTATTATACATTCCTCTACACTTTGGCCAGAACATTAGATCAGATACTAGGTATCTGTTCATTACTTCTTCTACAGCCCGCCTTCTGTTTTGGAAGCATCTGCTTCTTGCGACCGGTCGGTCTGCGCATGCGCAGCCGTCGCTTAGCAACGTCTGCGTACACATCCCGCCGCCGGCATCCGCATTACACGTCACTTCCGGCCTGAGGCGCCGGAACATGTGTGGACGCCATTACCACAGGCACCCAATATAATATACGGGACACAGGATACCACACAGCACTTTCCCCTGAGGAAGCTGTCCATAGTTGCGGTGACACGCGTTGGGAGGGACGTGCTCCTATCACCTATGCCTTAACCTAAGTATAATCCGTTTGACAGGGGTGGTAATGTACTTTATCATGGCCCTTTGGCCACCTATCAGACTGTGTGTAGCTCTGCAATAGATATACGGTTCCTTTCATGTTTGCACTGCTTGTGTCTTCATTGCAGGTCCTTTATCCAGGATTCCTTCCCATTGACATAATTGTGTATTTTATAGGAATCTTAAGGTTGCACAACACTACCAGTATTGTCCTTGTTTGGACTTTGCCACCTGTCTAAATCTGTTGACATTTATTGTAAACCTTTTTTCTAATTACCGCTGGTTCCAATGATAATTCATCAGGAACCATGGTCCATTGTACAGCTTTGATCATGGATCATTGGATTTTGTGCTACATGACAACCATTTAACCATTTGAATTTCTATGCATTATAATTAGTGCATATTACCTGTGTGTATAGTGCACCTTATTATTGTTAGTAGTCCTGCACACTTTTACTCAGTGATTATCAGTCCTTACCACCATTTGAATTATATTCAATTACATCACTGCTCTGCAAGGGTTTATAAATAATTTTTTCCACCTGTAATTGGGGCTAGGTTTCCGTCCACAGTGTCCTCACACTGTTTTTTAATTGCTTTTAACTTTGTTCCTTTGTTATATATGCCTTTTTTGTTACTTAATAAAGCTTATTGATGATACTCGTATTCATTTGAGTGTCTTTCCCCAGATCCCGGTCAAACCCAACACGTATCTCTCCCTTGGTAAGTTGTTATTTTCAATACGTGAGACCGGTGTATCGCGTATCTGTGCCCACCCATAATTTCTCCTTTGCAAGCTGTATAGGCTTGAGAGCCAACTACCAATTAAGTAAATCAGGTGATGTGCATCTCTGTAATCAGGAGGGGTGTGGTCTAATGACATCAACACCCTATATAAGGTTTGCTTAATTATTAGGCAAATGCCTTTCCTTAGGCAAAATGGGTAAGAAGAGAGATTTGACGGGCTCTGAAAAGTCTACAATTGTGAGATGTCTTGCAGAGGGATGCAGCAGTCTTGAAATTGCCAAACTTTTGAAGCGTGATCACCGAACAATCAAGTGTTTCATGGCAAATAGCCAACAGGGTCGCAAGAAGCGTGTTGGGCAAAAAAGGCGTAAAATAACTGCCCATGAATTAAGGAAAATCAAGCGTGAAGCTGCCAAGATGCCATTTGCCATCAGTTTTATCATATTTCAGAGCTGCAACGTTACTGGAGTATCAAAAATCACAAGGTGTGCTATACTCAGGGACATGGCCAAGGTAAGGAAGGCTGAAAAACGACCACCTTTGAACAAGAAACATAAGATAAAACTTCAAGACTGGGCCAAGAAATATCTTTCACTTGAGAAAGACGTGTATGCACGTCGAAATGCATCGTGGGTTTTGAGAGCCTTAAGCTTGAATAATTATAACTGCAATTATTTTAATAAAGTCCGGAAAAGAAGCCAGCATCAGAGATCTTCCTTACCTCAGCGCCCAAACATACATCACGCTTCCATCTTTTTGTATCATTCTGACTCCCTATGGGGAGAGTGGTGGAGTGAGCTGCAGAGGAGGGAGAGGACCTGAAAAGACGCCAGCTGGATCGGCCCCTTTACTAGACACGTGACGTCGCCCGGCACTAGTGTTTCCCCGGAGAAGACCTCGTAGGAAGCACGAGGACGGAACCGGAGGATTCTGCTGCTTCAAATTAGTAAGCTTATCTACGGGCTGTGGTTTATAACCAGACCAGGTGAGTTTAAATGCAAAAGAACCGCCCGCTAACAGCCCCATGTGTATAGGCGCACTACAAGCTGTTGTTGTTTTTTCCTTTACAAGAAATATCTTAAGACAGATTTTTCAAAGGTTTTATGGACTGATGAAATTAGAGTGACTCTTGATGGGCCAGATGGATGGGCCAGAGGCTGGATCAGTAAAGGGCAGAGAGCTCCACTCAGACTCAGATGCCAGCAAAGTGGAGGTGGGGTACTGGTATGGGCTGGTATCATCAAAGATGAACTTGTAGGACCATTTCAGGTTGAGGATGGAGTGAAGCTCAACTCCTGGGCCTACTGCCAGTTTCTGGAAGACAACTTCTTCAAGCAGTGGTACAGGAAGAAGTCGGTATCATTCAAGAAAAACATGATTTTCATGTGTGCATCAAACGCAGGACAATGCTCCATTACATAAAGGTCTAAAAGAAGAAAAAATAATGACATGGTCCCCTTGTTCACCTGATCTAAACCTAATAGAGAACCTGTGGTCCCTCCTAAAATGTGAGATCTACAGGAGGGGAAAACATATAATTCATATAAAACAACCAGGAGTCAGACCAGAATTGAAAAGCAAAGTGCACTTTATTATAATGGCAGCACAGCCGCATTTAAAAAGTGATGCAACACAGCACACAAATATAGGTGACCACATGAAAGTATGTAAGATACATCCAAAAATCAACATTACCTTGCAACCAATATAGTACCAATAACTTGCCCCAAAACTGGGTGCATAGCAAGCACATAAATCACAAAGTACATATAAATGAATCAATTCATGGGCCACAGTACTACCTATTGGTGGCTGTGGCCCCCTAACGCGTTTTGCAAAGCTTCTTCCGAGGGGGTCTCTGACCCATGAATTGATTCATTTATATGTACTTTGTGATTTATGTGCTTGCTATGCACCCAGTTTTGGGGCAAGTTATTGGTACTATATTGGTTGCAAGATAATATTGATTTTTGGATGTATCTTACATACTTTCATGTGGTCACCTATATTTGTGTGCTGTGTTGCATCACTTTTTAAATGCGGCTGTGCTGCTATTATAATAAAGTGCACTTTGCTTTTCAATTCTGGCCTGACTCCTGGTTGTTTTATATGAATTATATGTTATTTTGGAGGGCCTTGCATATTGGATAAAGGGTTTTCTGAATTTATAGGAGGGGAAAACAGTACACCTCTCAGAACAGTGTGTGGGAGGCTGTGGTGTCTGCTGCACACAATGTTGATCGTAAACAGATCAAGCAACAGACAGCATCTATGGATGGAAGTCACAAATTTTTTGGAGTTTTGTTTTGGCATGTCAGAAATGTTTTTTTCTAAATTTTGTGCAGTTATATTAGTTTACCTGGTGAAAATAAACAAGTGAGATGGGAATATATTTGGTTTTTATTAAGTTGCCGAATAATTCTGCACAGTAATAGTTACCTGCACCAGCAGATATCCTCCTAAAATAGCCAAATCTAAAGAAGCCCCACTCCAACTTCCAAAAATATTAAGCTTTGATATTATGAAGTCTTTTGGGTTGATTGAGAACATAGTTGTTGATCAATAATAAAAATAATCCTCTAATATACAACTTGCCTAATAATTCTGCAAACAGTGTAGATGCGAGAAACCATCTTCGCTCCTTTCTACTCCTTTAGTATGAATTTTTTTTTAAAGAGAACCAAAGCTAAATTTTACAGTTTGGGAGACAGAGCTGGTAATTTACTGATGAGAAGGGTGAAAAAGAAGGAAAGCCAAAATAAGATTACTCACATTATTAAACGGTATGGCTCACATGTATGCAACCCCATATCTATTGCTAATGAATTCGGATCCTTCTGCCAAACATTTTACAATCTTGAAACCAACCCTACAATGCCACAGCCCACTCATTCTAGTATTCAATCTTTCCTTGGGAAAATCCCTCTCCCTAAACTTTCCCCTTCCCAAATAAATGTTCTAAATGCTCCCCTCACGGAATTAGAAATAATTAAAGCTGTTAACTCAGCAAAAAAATATTCTGCCCCAGGTCTGGATGCGTTTTCTAACTCATATTACTGCCAATTGGCCCAGACATTGGTCCCATACATGGTAAGAGTTTTTAATTATTGGCAGACCAATATCATGATCAAACATGAAAACCTTGAAGCGACTATCGCCACACTGCCCAAACCAGGCTAATCTCCAACATCACCAGGTAATTTCTGGCCAATCACATTGCTGAATTGCGATCTAAAACTTTATGCGAAAGTTTGGGCCAACAAATTGTTAAGAGTCCCCACAGGTTTTGTCCCAGGAAGACAAATGAAAAATGGGTCTAGAAGGATAACTAACTTGGTGGAAATCCTGGAGCACAACAAAACCTCCAGTGTTCTCTTGTTCCTGGATGCTTTCAACAGAGTTCACTGGGGGTATATTGACGAAACATTGAGAATTAATCACTAAATTGAACTTACACTTTCAATATGAACTGATCGTGGTACATGATCTGAAACATAAAAATCGGTCAGTAACCATTGGGACCCTTTAATATACTCTTATTTATGCTCACCTCATTACTTCCCATGACTGCCTTGGTCTCATCACTCATGGTCATTCCTGCCCATTGACTCACTTAACTCATAGCTGAGTATTTCTACAAACTACAGTATGCCGTAATGTTTCAATAATCTTGTCCCCCTCTTTCCACTCCGCTTCACCTTTCTCCACTCCCTTATCCTCTTTACATCTCCCCACTGTTAAATTGTTGGTGCAATCCTGTGGATCCAATTGTTTGTTTTTTGTATAACATTTGTTACTCAATAAAATGTATTGCTTAAAAAAAGAGTGTAAATTATTACTGATCCACAATATACCAAGATGATCTATCCATTAGAGCTCCACCAATTCTGTGAACTGGGCTCTGAAATTCCCAGTCAAAATGGAGTGGTAGCCAAACATAGCACCAATTCTTAATTCCTTAGTGATGGGCAGAGGCGTAATGACCGGGGGCCCGGGGCTAGAGGGGGCTGTTGCTTCAGTTGGATCTGTGACCTTGCCAATGGCACAGATTCAGCTGAAATGCATTGCTGTGCAGTGAACCTTCAGGTCCCTGTACTGCAACACATGCACAGTGGCTGTGAACATCAGAGGTGCAGCGACAGTGGCCTGTGCATGATAGCGACATCACTGCTATGCGCCCCTGTCCTTGCACTCTGATGTCAGCTGCCAGGCTGGCCACTGTGCACTGGCTA
Organism: Allobates femoralis; assembly: GCA_033576535.1. Taxonomy (NCBI): domain Eukaryota; kingdom Metazoa; phylum Chordata; class Amphibia; order Anura; family Aromobatidae; genus Allobates; species Allobates femoralis. The sequence continues at coordinate 442,668,977 of JARQOC010000004.1, forward strand.
TAGAAGGACAACAAGCATTGTGAGAGCGAAGGAAAGGTGAGTGGAGTGTTGTTGTTTTCACTTAGGCGTGATCGCTAGCGGCCACCTGATTGGCCAATTTGCAAGGTCCTAGATGTACTATCAGGACCTTGCAAACTGGCCAATCTGGTTGCCCCTAGTGATGACGTAGTTGGAACAAGGCGCCATTTGATTGGCAAGATCGCTACTGGCCATCTGATTGGCTGGTAGTGACAGGTCCTTTTCCAGCAATCGGATGGCTTCTCTGCCGGTCCAGCTGCAGGCGTCGGAAGGTGAGTATGTAAATGTATTATTTTTTAACAACTTTTACTCACTTTTAGGCTACTTTTGCAGTGTATCTATAGACACACTGTGAAAGTATTCGTACTCGCTATACTCGCAATGAGTAGCGAGTACCGCTACCTACTCGTTGCGAGTATAGCGAGCACGAATATTAAGGTACTCGCTCATCCCTAGAGAAGACACATCAAAAGCTGAAAAATCAAGTGGATTAAAAAAAAATATGGTCATTCTATTTAAGAAGACTTTTAATCCTCTGCATGTCTATGCGAGGCATGTGGCCATGCAGTGCTACTTAGGGGGCCGTCACACGGAACGATATCTTGCCCGATATCGTTTAAGCGATCTCCTTTTTGATCGCTTAAGCGATATCGGGCAAGATATCGTTGCATGTAATCAAGCGATTTACGATGTTAAATCGCTTGATCGTGACATCGCTGATCTGAGGTTCGGTTCTCAGATCTAGCGATGAACGATGCAACGATCTGCATCATCGTGGTGTATAACACCACGATGATCCATCTCCCAGCGACCGCGCCTATGCTGGGAGATGGTAACTATGGTACACGTCGGGTAACTAAGCGACGCGCGGCGCCTAGTTACCCGATGTGTACCATAGTAACGAGCGAGATCGCGGCTCCGCATCGCTGGTGAGTCTGTCTGTGTGACATCTCACCAGCGATGTGAGCGATATTGTAAGCGATCGCACGTGCACGTGATCGCTTACAATATTGCTATAGATATCTGTGTGTGTGACGGCCGCCTCAGCCCAACCTAGCTCGTCCATTACCATTCAGAAAATCACCTGAATGCACCATTGTATCACTCAAATGTACTCATTTATCTCATCTCTTGGTTAGAAACAGGCTCAGAAGTTGAAGATTGCCTCATTTGCTGTATTACTGGGATTTTCAGAGTGGCAGGCTTAGAAATTACTGAGTACAAATGCTCAAACGACCATTTAAAATCCAATTTAATAGGTAATTATTTGCAATGAAAAAAAAGAATCTTGGTTCAATTTAATGTTACTAATGAAATACTCCTCCCGACATTTCTGAGAAAGTATTAGGATATAACCTAATAGATTTGACAATTATTTACTGGACAAGTAAGTTCTATATGATTTATATTCTCAGGTTCACTCATGGGGAATCATGATCCAGCTAATGCTGAAATAATGGTCAAACACAAGAGCAGGATACATCTGCAGTACGTGAGGACACCTACTCAGTCCATACTTTCCTAGTTTTTTTTCTACATTTCCTTTACAAAGGCCATGAACCTTCATTACAACCATGTGCGAAAAAATCTCTTGTATTATTTAACGGAATTATTCTGGAATAAATTCACTTTTATTTTCTTAATTCACTGTACATAAAAGCCATAGTCTGTCTGTCTGTAAATTTGTCCCTGAAACAGCACCACTTAAAGGACACTGGCCGCAGCGCAGGCAGACCCAGGTATCTCCAGATTGCCCACATTGTAAAAAAAAAAGTTTGTCTATGTGCGTGCGCAGTAAATGACGCAGCCGCCATCTTCATACACCCAGCCATGCGCAGTAGCGGGCCAAGTGTAGAATCATGCAAGGGCGGACTTTGAGCTCCCCTCAATCATACCTCTATCACATGACCCAAGTCATGTCAGACCTGGAAGGACCATTTATAGTCTTATATCTACCATCAGATCATAGCTAACATGCCCACCATATTACTACACCCTCTGATGCACAGTAGCGCTCAGGGTGTAACAGCCACCATATTAGTACAGAAAAACATTCTCAGTATTGCTCTGCTTGCCATAACTGCAGTCACACATTGCATTACCAGTACCATTGGGATACCGTTTTTAATAAATACCAGCATTCATCATATTTTCCATACATTTGTGGTCTGCATTTTAGACAATTCAACTGCTATTGCACAATTTTACATATGCCTATTTTTTTTTTCATTTAGTATGTCACACGTTCTAGAATCTCCCAATGTGAGAGCATTGGGCCCTCATTTAGTTTGCAAATAATTTACAACATTAGCATTTTCCTGTAAACTAATAAACTGTAAAAGACGGTAAAATTATTATTATTTAATAAATCATTGGACACAGTGGTCATCTCTTGAATGTTCAGTAAAAATGGGCATGTTAATGTAGTAACAATACAGTTGAAACATTCTAAACGCAGCTGGGTTAAAGGACATCCTTCACCACATTTGATTTATCTAAACTTTTAATATGGGTATACAGACTATAGACTGTTGAAAATAAAAATACCTGTCTGCTTCATATCAGATGCCTCATAAATAAATCATCTTTTATCACTTTATATAATCGACCTCTTGTAGGTAATGGGGCAGATGCCACCTGGAAGATAGCTCCGCCTCCAGAGATTATTTTAAATAGAAGGAGACTTTACCAGTGTGAGACAAGTAACTGACACAGAACAGGAGAACTAAAATTTTACTTCTTGCAAACACATTCTTTACATCTCTGCTGTATTGCAGCAATGCACAAAATCAGTGCAAAAAATCCGCACAGGAATCACACAAAAAGCTCTCTGTTTATAATAAGTATTTTTTCCAGTTTGTAGCAAGTGCTATCAAAAAAGTATCAAAAACAGGGCTATTGGTCTGTACGTTTTTTGCAAAAAATATACGTAAGCTGCCTCACCTCGTCACGGTTGCCCTAACGAGGCAACAATGTTGCAACCATGTCTGCCTCTGCCTGGTGCCTGGAACCGTATCCGGTATCTGATTACCTCTGAATGATGCCTGGAGCAATGTTCGATGTCTGGTATCTGATGACCTCTGCCTGGTGCTTAGGGGCCATGTCCAATGTCTGGTCTCTGATGACTACAGCCTGGTGCCTGGAAACGTGTCCTATGTCCGGTAACTGGTTATTTCTGCCTGGTGCCTGGAGCCATGTCAGATGTCCACTATCTGATGAACTCTGCCTGGTGCCTGGAGCCGTGTTCAATGTCCTGCATTTGATGGCCTCTGCCTGGCGCCTGGAGCTATGTCCGATGTCTGGTATCTGATGACCTCTGGCTGGTGCCTGGAGCCATGTCTGATGTCTGATATATGATGGCTTCTGGGTGGTGCTTGGAGCTGTGCCCAGTATCATAAGTCCTGCCGATGTCCTGTCAGTGTCCAGATGTCTGGTCTGAGTTCCGAGCCATCCAGACTGTGTTCCAGAGTAAGCCCTGTCTGTGCTCCTGGAAGTGTCCAGCCTTGTATTTCAGTACCGGCCCAGCCAGAATTTGCTGGATCTGATCAGCCTGTGTCCTAAGCTGACTTATTGGTGTTCTTGGACCTGCCCTGTCTGTTTCTATCCCTGTGTCCAGATGTTCCACTTGTGTCCCAACTAGCGATGGGCGAATCCTAAATTACTCGGAATCGCTTGACTCTAGCGAGTCTGAGCTCGGGACTCGCTACTCGTTGCGAGTCTAGCGAGTCCAATGTTAATGAATGGGGAAGCGAGTAATAGCGAGTAGCGTGTGATTTACAAATCACAGATGTGTCTCGGAAGCTTCAGCCTGAAGCAATCCTAGTTTTGTCAGAGTCTCTGCCATTGATTTGCATTGGACTCGTTTACTTTGCAAGTAATCGCTGGGAAACTCGCACAGATAAGAGCCCTGTCTGCTCTGTGTGCTGGCTGCCGCAGCTCCAGGTTCCTAGAGCCCGCCTGCTGCCTGATGTAGCAGAGCTGAGATTGTCCTCAGTCTGCTCATTCCCTGTGCATAGACATCTATATCTATGCACAGGGGATGTAGCAGAGAGGACATCGCGTTTTGGACTGCGTCGGACGAAGAGATTTTTTAAATTAAAGATGGAGTCCCTAATGGCTTTTTTTTTTATTTCTAATAAAAAATTTTCTCTGTGTTGTGTTTTTTTTAAAACAATTTAATAGAAATTCATGGCGGTCATGTCTAATATTGGCGTGACCACCATAAATTTCGGGCTTAGGGCCAGCTGATAATACAAAGCTGGCCCTAACCTCCTTATTACCCAGCGTGCCACCGCCACCAGGGCCGCTGGAAGAGTGGGGTTCAGCGCCAGAGGATGGCACTTCAATGAACGCGCCATCTTCTGGGGCGGCTGCGGGCTGCAGTTTGCAGCGGGGGGTGCCCAGAAAGCTTGGGCATCCCTGCGCTGCGGATTCCAGCCCCCAGCTGCTTAGCTGTACCTGGCTAGACATAGAAATTGCGCGGAGCCCCACGCATTTTTTTTTTTAATTATTTCATGAAATTCATGAAATAATTAAAAAAAAGGGCTCCCCTATATTCTTGTGTCCGGCCAGGTACAAATAGGCACCTGGGGGTTGGGGGCAGCCCGTCGCTGCCTGCTGGATCCGGCTGGTTCCAGAAATACGGCGAAGCCCATGTAATTTTTTTTCTGAAAAATCAATAAAACAATCCTAAAAAATGGGACTGCATCTTTATTAACCCCTCGCCCATGGTCCAGGGGTTAATAAAGATGCAGTCCCTTTTATTTACATTGTTTTATTGATTTTTCAGAAAAAAAATTACATGGACTTCACCATATTTCTGGAACCAGCCAGATCCAGCAGGCAGCGACGGGCTGCCCCCAACCCCCAGGTGCCTATTTGTACCTGGCCGGACACAAGAATATAGGGGAGCCCTTTTTTTTAAATTATTTCATGAATTTCATGAAATAATAAAAAAAAAATGCGTGGGGATCCGCGCAATTTCTATGTCTAGCCAGGTACAGCTAAGCAGCTGGGGGCTGGAATCTGCAGCGCAGGGATGCCCAAGCTTTCTGGGCACCCCCCGCTGCAAATTGCAGCCCGCAGCCGCTCCAGAAGATGGCGCGTTCATTGAAGCGCCATCCTCTGGCGCTGAACCCCGCTCTTCCAGCGGCCCTGGTGGCGGTGGCACGCTGGGTAATAAAGGGGTAAATACCAGCTTTGTTATACAAGCTGGTATTAAGCCCGAGATTCTTAATGTCAGGCCACGTTTGACCCAGCCACTAAGAATCTCCAATAAAGGGTTAAAAAAACACAACACAGAGAAAATTTTTATAAGAAATAATAAAAAAAAGCCATTAGGGACTCCATCTTTAATTAAAAAAATCCTCTTCCGTCCGACGTAGTCCAAAACGCGATGTCCTCTCTGCTACATCCCCTGTGCATAGATATAGATGTCTATGCACAGGGAATGAGCAGACTGAGAACAATCTCAGCACTGCTACATCATCTCTGTGAGCAGGCGGGCACTAGGACCCTGGAGCTGCGGCAGCCTGCACAGAGAAGAGAGCTGGACTCGGCTTGCAAAGTAACAGCAGTTACTTTGCGAGTTTCCTTGCTATCACTGGCACAGTAGCCGAGTCTAAGGCAATCTTAGTTTTGTCAGCGTCTCTGACAAAACTAGGATTGATATTTATTTGCATTGGACTCATTTACTGTGTGAGTAATCACTGGGAAACTCGCAGAGTACCGAGTCCTGCGAGTCCCTTACTACTCGCCGAGTAACGAGTCCTAGCGAGTAGATTCGCCCATCCCTTCTCCCAACATCCAGCCTGGATCTTGGTGTCCTTCTAGAGATGTCATAGGCCCAAGGTTGGTGTCTGATGTCCTCCTTGCTATGCCTTTCTAGACGACCCTATGACAACATCAACCCGAGATGATTTCCCTGCCATGCCATGTGCCATGCATCTTTTATGTAGTGTAGTGTCATTGTCTTTGTGAAAGTAAATTTTATGTTCCTTGTATCTGAAGCTGTGCAGTGTCTAAAAGTAATGACCCTTACCACCTAGCCCACGTGTTCAGCTGCCACAGGTGCCAGTCACTGCCCTTCCCTAGTCTGGGTAGGCCTGGGTCACCCCTGTGGTCCAGTGAGTCCACTTACTTCAATTTTGACTGTAGACTTGATCTGATTTTCATTATACTTCTTTGATTTAAATGTCTTTATTTTGGGCTATAAAAGGATTTAATTCATGAAAAATATTAAGCCAGTGTCACTTGTGAGGATGTGGCAGGAGCATACACTGACATGATGGAGAATGTGAGCCTAAGGAACTAAGAATATTATTAGACATTGTAGTCATTAATCCTTTTGCAAAAGTGACAAAATATTACTGCTGCCATAAAACAGTAAATTCAATCAGCATGCTCCTGTGCAATGTGATATGTGTAGAGCAGCGCAGTCAGCTAGTAATGTTTTCCAAATCAATCGTAATCACTGGGAGCAGAACAGGATCCAGACTCCGTATTGATGGGACTGATGGTGTGGAGAGTGAAGTAGGGGCTCTGAGATGACTTTCCTACCTTGATAATGGATGGATAAATGATTTATGTCGGAAAACATGCAGTCATCTATCAGCAGAGGTTAGATGTGGTAAATTGTAACATTACTAGAAAGTTAACTGTTAGAAAACAGTTTACAAGTGAGAGAACAGCACAGTATCAAGATAAAAGAAGGAGGGGAACAAGAGGCGCAATAGTGCCCTATCACTGCGGCACTGAGTATATAAGTGGTGAAAACAGGGATTCACTCATCTGAGGCAGTTGTGTAACCCACAACTGGCTTGAAGGCGTATTCAATGATTATTCCTAGATAGCTGCTGCAGGACTTCCACCATCCACACAAGTGTGGAGAAAAATCAGGTAATAGGGAAGAAAATGGTGTGTCACAGTCCGCGCCGCCACGATCATTCACTCCAAAGAAAAGCACATGAAGATGGAACTTCAAAACGAACTCCTTTATTTCCTCCTGCCTCCTACGCGTTTCGGTGCCCTCCTGGCACCTTCCCTGAGGAAGGTTAACGAAGGTACACCAAGGGTTCCACCATACTACCTGGGATCCACTTGCAGCCACCCGTTAAGCTACTTGTCTTCCTAACATCTAAAGTGCTGAGCTGTGAACTTTAACTGCTGCTACTTCAAATTAACAGTAAAGTACCTGAAAGAAAGTCACTTTGCCTTTTGCCTGTGTTTCTTCTGCATGAACTTTGTTCCTTTTCAGGAACGCGTCCCCGGAGGTCCAGCCCTACCTGTAGAGGACTTTGCCAACTAGCCACATTACCATCTACCTCCGGCGGACTGTGGCGGCGCTGGTGACTCCTCACCAGAAACTACAGGTGGCGTCACGACAACTGTATATAAAATCCCCTGTAAATATAAACCTCTTTTTCAAAGAAGTCCCCCAGGACAAAGGATCAGGTGCGGCCAAAACTCCCCGTGACACAGGAGCCTTAACCCCTTGGAGCCTGATACCCGAGTACCCCAAAGCCTGGGGCTCGACAGTATCCATATAAGTCGCCCACCTGGGCAATTGTCTATGCTGTGAAGATACGAGATGTGCAGCATCTGAAACAACAGATAAAGGAAGCCTGTGTTAGAATTTCGGCGCTAGGTAACACAAGATCAAGCCTTCATAGAATTACCTTAAGTTTATTACACAAAGCTGCAGGGTGCGACCACAACGCGTTTCGACACACAAATCAGCGTCTTTCTCAAGCGTCTTGAGAAAGACGCCGATTTGTGTGTCGAAACACGTTGTGGTCGCTTTGTGTAATAAACTTAAGGTAATTCTATGAAGGCTTGATCTTGTGTTACCTAGCGCCGCATTCTAACACCGTTCCTTCCATCATTCATACCTATTCTCCCTTCGGGGAGCGCGGTGTAGCGAGCAGCTTGGCCAAGTCCATAGGACCTGGCAGTGCATCATCCAAACTCCACCTGTGTTCATCACATGATCAGCCGGCTCTGAGGAGACAAGGAAGTGATTTCTACCAACTCAAGAGTGTAAAATATCCTCTCTTCACACAGAGGTTGGATGATCATCAACTTTATGGACCCTATCTCCCTATACGTTTAATCTGGTTGTGCGGATTCTTGCACAACCTGGAAAGGTTAGTGTTCATTTAATAGAACCACATTGTGGTGAAATTTAGTAGTGTGGCGCAACAGTGCTGTTTTTTTCTGTTTCATGTGTTAGAATTTCGTCTGCGGTGTTGCTATCAGTGTGTCAAGAGTGGGAGAAGAGGGTTGCATTGACAATCCAACACAATGGGCAGCACTTTAAATACATTTTATAAATGGTCATAAACTTGTAAATAACTCATGAAAGAATAAAGTTACGTTAAAACCAAGTACACCATTGTTTTTTTGTATGTATATATGTAAAAGATTCCACAGAAGCACACTGTTAGGACCAAATATGTGCAAGTAAGAAGTGTTAAAACAGATAAAACAGAATGAAAAGAGTTTTTCGTATGAGAAAAAAATAAAAGCCAACAAGTTTTTTCTGATAAGGTTCTTAGGCTGCCTTCAGACTTGCAGATGCATCTGCAGCGTTTTGCAGATGCATCGCAAGCATCTGCATGCAGACCGCGGCCCCTATGTTTATAATGGAGCGCACGGCGGTCTGCAGATGCTTGCAGACCGCCGTGCGCACCCATTTCACTCCTATATGTGATCTGTGCGCACGCGGATGCCTGCGCACAAATCACACACTCCCGCCCGCACCATGGACGCGAGATGTCGCGTCCCTGGTGCGGACGAGAGTGTGTGATCTGTACAAGGCATCCGCCTGCGCACAGATCACATATAGGAGTGAATGGGTGCGCACGGCGGTCTGCAAGCATCTGCAGACCGCCGTGCGCTCCATTATAAACATAGGAGCCGCGGTCTGCATGCAGATGCTTGCAGATGCATCTGCAAAACGCTGCAGATGCATCTGCAAGTCTGAAGCCAGCCTAAGTGCATATATATTGGCCAATATATACAGTGTTGGCCAAAAGTATTGACACCCCTGCAATTCTGTCAGATATAACTCAGTTTTTTCCTGAAAATTATTGCAATCACAAATTCTTTGGTGTTATTATCTTCATTTAATTTGTCTTCAATGAAAAAACACAAAAGAGAATGAAGCAAAAAGCAAAACATTGATCATTTCACACAAAACTCCAAAAATGGGCCAGACAAAAGTATTGGCACCCTCAGCCTAATACTTGGTTGCATATCCTTTAGCCAAAATAACTGCGATCAACCGCTTCCGGTAATCATCAATGAGTTTCTTACAATGCTCTGCTGGAATTTTAGACCATTCTTCTTTGGCAAATTGCTCCAGGTCCCTGATATTTGAAGGGTGCCTTCTCCAAGCTGCCATTTTTAGATCTCTCCACAGGTGCTCTATAGGATTCAGGTCTGGACTCATTGCTGGCCACCTTAGAAGTCTCCAGTGCTTTCTCCCAAACCATTTTCTAGTGCTTTTTGAAGTGTGTTTTGGGTCATTGTCCTGCTGGAAGACCCATGACCTCTGAGGGAGACCCAGCTTTCTCACACTGGGCCCTACATGATGCTGCAAAATTTGTTGGTGGTCTTCAGACTTCATAATGCCATGCACACGGTCAAGCAGTCCAGTGCCAGAGGCAGCAAAGCAACCCCAAAACATCAGGGAACCTCCGCCATGTTTGACTGTAGGGACCGTGTTCTTTTCTTTGAATGCCTTTTTTTTCTCCTGTAAACTCTATGTTGATGACTTTGCCCAAAAAGAGAGGACATTCTTCCAAAACGTTTTAGGCTTTCTCAAGTAGGTTTTGGCAAACTCCAGCCTGGCTTTTTTAAGTTTCGGGGTAAGAAGTGGGGTCTTCCTGGGTCTCCTACCATACAGTCCCTTTTCATTCAGACGCCGACGGATAGTACGGGTTGACACTGTTGTACCATCGGACTGCAGGGCAGCTTGAACTTGTTTGGATGTTAGTCGAGGTTCTTTATCGACCATCCGCACAATGTTGCGTTTAAATCTCTTGTCAATTTTTCTTTTCCGTCCACATCTAGGGAGGTTAGCCACAGTGCCATGGGCTTTAAACTTCTTGATGACACTGCGCACGGTAGACACAGGACCATTCAGGTCTTTGGAGATGGACTTGTAGCCTTGAGATTGCTCAGTTCCTCACAATTTGGTTTCTCAAGTCCTCAGATAGTTCTTTGGTCTTCTTTCTTTTCTCCATGCTCAATGTGGTACACACAAGGACACAGGACAGAGGTTGAGTCAACTTTAATCCATGTCAACTGGCTGCAAGTGTGATTTAGTTATTGCCAACACCTGCTAGGTGCCACAGGTAAGTTACAGATGCTGTTAATTACACAAATTAGAGAAGCATCACATGATTTTTCTAACGGTTCAATACTTTTGTCCACCCTCTTTTTTATGTTTGGTGTGGAATTATATCCAATTTGGCTTTAGGACAATTCTTTTCGTTTTTTTTTCATTGAAGACAAATTAAATGAAGATAATAATACCAAAAATTCGTGATTGCAATCATTTTCAGGAAGAAACTGAGTATTGTCTGACAGAATTACAGGGGTGTCAATACTTTTGGCCAACACTGTATATCTTAATGTCATAATTTCCTGATGATCTATAATATTCCATCCTGAATGTCAGTGCAGAGCTGAACTTGTCTTACTACAAACATATCTGTAATTTTAGCGCTCAACTCAAAGTTCTGTCTGCTATGCTGTAGAGGTGTGCCTGATTGCAACTAAGGCTATATGCCCCTGTGCTTCTATTTTGTGCTGCGCTTATATGTGCACAAACACTGCCAAAGCAGCAGAAACCTATTGTGCTTGTGCTGCGTTTGTGCACATACAAACACAACACAAATACGCAGCACAATTAAGGGGACACACAAAGACACACACATGCAGACAAAGACACACACAGACACTTTCTCACCCTCTGGTGAGCCTACGGTGACTGGTGATATCTTCATTCCGGGCACCGGGAGAAGTGATTAAAGGACCTGTGGTTTTTGTCCAATCAGAGGCTTGCCATGTGATAGGTTGAGTCATATGACCAGCATCTGATTGGACAAAAAACAAAGGTCTTTCAGTCACTTCTCCCAGCGTCTGGAATGAAAATATCACTGGGTATCAAGGTGGGATCAATGGGGAGGGTGAGTATAGGTGCATTTTAGTTATGAAAATCGCAGGAAAAACACAACACAAACAGACTGAGGGAATGCCATCTGTTTGTGGTGCTTGTTCTGGGGGTTACAATAGCGTCTATGGGGAAAACGCTGCCCAAAAACGAGCATGTTAATTGCAGGGACATTAAAAAAAACATAGCGATTTCTGAACCAAATATGCAACACCCTAAAATGCACACAGTGGGCACAGCTTTACTAAAATCACATAGACTTTCATTACAAAACTGTGGATGCTACGCTTTTGGTGCAGAAAACACAGCCAAAAAAAAGCAGCAAAAACACACAGTGGGCACTTAGCCTAATAATGCTTCAGCCTCCATTTTGCTATCAGCCAGTATAGAGGTAAGGCAGTACGGCTGAGCTGAGTAAGTTGAGAGGAGAGCCCCAGTTCCAAAAATCTTTGTAATGAGACAAAGCTCAGCTCTACTGTAATGTCTTAATTAAAATTACACAATGCTCTGGTCAGTCATTGCATGTCTCACATTCAGTGGCGTAACATGACCTTTGCGGGTCCCATTGCAAATGCTGCACCGGGGCCCGATAGGTGAGGAGCGGAGAGGGGGATGCTACTGGGAATTTTGCGATCGCTTCGGGGGAAGGGATGGGGGGGTGCTGGTGGTGGATAGTTGGTATATTACTTACAGTAATATGACTTCCGTGGGCAGCAACAGCAGCCCCGCCGATAAGAGGAGATGAGGGGTGGGCACAGCTGCAGGAAGTAGGGCTTCACTCACTTTCCATCCTCCCTCCTCTCCTCGGACACACGCGATGCGGTCGCGGCAGGCGGCTGGAAGCAGGACCCCCCTGCAGGGAGGCGCGGGCCCCCCTACAGGGGTGGGCCCGGTCTCAGCCACGGCTGCTGCGACCGCGATAGTTACCCACTGCTCACATTGGTAACACCCCTCTTTTATGTAAAACTAGCTGTAGTACCCGGCTACGCCCAGATTAATAAATAACTGCTGTTAGCTATAACAAAATAGAATTGAACATGTCATATTAATGACCTGTAAGAAAACAGAAGCTGAGCTGTGATTGGTTGCTAGAGGTAGCCTGATAAATCTCCAGCCAACAGTAAAGCCCTCCCCCCAGCCGGGCAGTATATGTTACCTCACACATACACATAATAGACAGCTCATATGATCTGCCTTAATTCCCTATATGGCACATGTGTTGCACATTGGCTGTTTTTAATGAGATGTTTATTTTTGGAAATTAAAGATAGCACACGTATGAGGCGAGTTGTGTGAGGCAATTTGTGCACATCTGTGTCTGTCTGTGTGGTGTGTGTGTCCCTGGGGTGTGTGTGTGTTCCTGTGGGGTGAGTGCATGTGTCCCTATAGGGTGTGTATGTGTGTGTGTCCCTGTGTGTGTGGGGGGTCTGTGTGGTGTGTGTCTCTGTGTTGTGTGTGTCTCTTTGTGGTGTGTGTGTCCCTGTGGAGTGAGTGCATGTGTCCCTATAGGGTGTGTATGTGTGTGTCCCTGTGGGGGGGGGTCTGTGTGGTGTGTGTGTCTCTGACTCACCGCGGCCAGGACTCCGGTTTAGACAGGCGTCGTCTTCTTCCTCCTTGTCACGGGGTGCCGCGCCTGCCGGTAGTGGGCCCGTGGTGCAGATCAAAAGTTTGAAGACGTCGTTAGTGGAACAGATTAAGGGGTTATTTGTTTCGTGACTCCACCTATGAGTGTTTCGGTAAGTCTTACTGAAGCTGCGGGAATGCAGCAAGATGGAACGCTCCCCACAGGCTAAGTGGTGATCCCCGGAGCCATGAGCTGCTTAAGATGTTGTGCGGCAGCTGCGGTTACCTTGTGTGCGGGCGGACGTAGTCATAAGGAAGCACGGACACTGTAAGTCTCTGTAACGGGTAATTTACTGTAACCAGCAAGCAGTACATGGCATATAGTTAACGGGTAGTGGACCGGGTGGACTCAGCAGTGATAGGTGTTCCTCAGAGATCCGCGGTGTTCCTCCATTCTAGCTAAGTGTTGCCGTTGTCGTCCAGGAATACCAGGTCGGGTACAGGGAGGCTGCTTGAATGCCCTATCCGGGGTATACGTTCTGGATGCTTTGGGGAGCCTTGGGTCCCTTGGTGGGTACACCGCTGGTTAGACGACTGGATTTGGCGATGGTGGGGTGCTCCTGTAAAGCGATTCCTCCACTCTACTGGTTCGCATAGCAGAGCTGAACTGCTGCTAGCTTCGGTACCAGCAAACCGGCTGTAAAAGGGCACGGGATGATTTTGAGCCGCATAATGATGCCCGTAATTGGTAGGGAGATGGCCGGTAGAAGAGGGCCAGGGGGCCGCACGGGACTGTGCGAGCCCCCTCTCCTAGGTTGCAGAGCTGGGATTCTGCAGAGGGTCTTCTAGGTTGCTGTTACTCCTTCAGCCCTCGAACTCCAACTGTTCTAGGCTTTCCACTACACACTACCCTTGCACTCCGCCCACCAGGACCTTGATTGGCCCTCTATGCTAAGTGATGCATGCAGGGTATGGATCTCTGAGTTAACCACATGACTGCTGGGTCAGAGAATATTGCTGCTGCATTTATGGCTGCAATACCCTCCTGTGACGCACTCGGTGCAGGGCGCCACATTTCTGTATTGTGTTTCTCTTTATGGTGTGAGTGTCCCTGTGGGGTGAGTGCATGTGTCCCTATAGGGTGGGTATGTGTGTGTGTCCCTGTGGGGGGGTCTGTGTGGTGTGTGTGTCTCTGTGTTATGTGTGTCTCTTTGTGGTGTGTGTGTGTGTGTGTACCTGTAGGGTGAGTGCATGTGTCACTATAGGGTGTGTGTGTGTGTGCCCATGGGGTGTGTGAGTGTGTGTCTCTGTGTTGTGTGTGTTCTCTTTGTGGGTGTGTGTGTTTGGGTGAGTGCTGAGTACCCAATATTGGGGCTGCACCTTAGCGACTATACACTTGCTGTTACTCTTTGTGTGCATGTGGTGTGTATACATGTCCCCGTGCGTGGTGAATATTCCATGTCAGGGCCCCACCTTAGTGACTATATGCTGGAATATGCTGTTAGTCTTTGGCGCGGTCATTAAGCCCCTCTCATTCGCAACTGTCAACTGGTAACTGTCACTTTTTCCCCATTATGTAGATAGGGGCAAAATTGTTTGGTGAATTGGAACGCGCGGGGTTAAAATTTCGCCTCACAACATAGCCTATGACACTCTCGCGGTCCATAATATAAAGGAACAGCGCCTCACCAACTGGATTATTTTCAATCTTTATTCAGTGCTTCATCCTGTCCAGTGCACAACGTTTCGGTCTCATCACCTTTTTCAAGTGACTCTCGGGGTCCAGACGTGTGACTGTGCACAATTTTGTGGCTGTAGCTGGCAGCTGTAGATTTTCCTCCAATACTTTTCCTTTCACTTTTTCTCCATTATGTAGATAGGGGCAAAATTGTTTGCTGAACTGAAACGTGCAGGGTTAAAATTTTGCCTCACAACATAGCCTATGACGCTCTCAGGGTCCAGACGTGTGACTGTGCAAAATTTTGTGGCTGTAGTTGCGACGGTATAGATGCCAATCCCGGATATACACACATACACACACACATACACACACACACATACACACATACACAAATTCAGCTTTATATATTAGATAAGCTCTGAAGGCAGATTTTCAGGGAGGTTTTTTTCCAGCACAGAGATCTTAACATATGTGCATGTTCACGTAGATGGCTGATGATGGTTCTATATAAAGATATCCCTGGAGCCCTGAGCCAAATGAGACATGACTTTAGGAGGCGTGGAGCATAACTCCTGTAACTTTGTTGTATAGCTGTGTAGACTTTACGCAATAGTGATTCTGCTTTAAGAGGGAGTACCATGGGTGAGAAATATCAGTATTCTCTCTCCCTCATAAGAACTGGAGGAAACATTACCTGCCCTCCTGCCTCGTTTATAATCACTAACCTGAAACGTTTATTTAACCAGTACTTGTATAGTGATGAATGCCTTGTTTTATTTGTTGAATCAGCCTTTGTTTATCTTGTACCATGCCCAATTATACCATTGCTATAAAGAGTTAATGTTGGCATTAACCCAAGGAAAAGGCAATCCTTCAGCCATGGTTCCTTGCACAGGGTTTTTTAAGTCTCCTGAGTGCTGTAGGATGACTCTTTGTGAGTCAAATGTTTGCTAAGTTTAGTCCCTTTCTTCATGCTTTTGCAGGGGTATCTTCTTATAAGCATACCTTAGAGCCTTTTCACATAATGTTTTTGCTCCTGTTGGATGCAACGCATTTTTTCAGGTGCAACAACGCATAAAACACGGCAAAATTGCATGCGTTAACGCACTCATAGACTTGTATAGGAAAACGCATGCAAACGCAGTAAAACGCATTGCAAAACATGGTTTCGTATGAACACATGCATTTTTACCAAGCGCAACGGAAACTTTGTATGCAATATTTTCCTGTACGCTAGTTAAAAACGTATACGTTCAAATGAAACTGCATTTTGCAATGCGTTTTTATCGCGTTTCCTCATACAAGTCTATGGGTGTGTTATTTAAGAGTTTTATGCATTTTTTCACCTGAAAAAACACGTTGCATTCAAATGGAGGAAAAACCTGATGTGCACTACGCCTCATTGAGATAAGTGTTTTAAAAAATAATTATCTATTGAGTGTCATATGTGGCTTGGAATTTATTCATCGTCACAGCTTTGCAGGATAGGGGTCATGTGGAAGTTGCAGACACATTAGCGTAGACTTATTAGAACTAATAGAAGATTTAAAACCTCATGGTATTGAACAGGCTCGGCTTTGGTGGCCAACCTGAAGGATGTCGTAAGGGTAAAGCCATCGAGACGGGTATAGTGGGTAAGAACAGAAGTCAGAAGAATATAGTCATTGGTGCCCTGAAAGTTTACTGGCTCTGCTTGATTGGCAAACCTTTTTGTGCTGCCCCCCTTTATGGCTGTCTGGCCTGGTGCTGTATGTCAGCATCAAGTACAGTTAGGGCCAGAAAATATTGGACAGTGACACAAGTTTTGTTATTTTAGCTGTTTACAAAAACATGTTCAGAAATACAATTATATATATAATATGGGCTGAAAGTGCACACTCCCAGCTGCAATATGAGAGTTTCCACATCCAAATCGGAGAAAGGGTTTAGGAATCATAGCTCTGTAATGCATAGCCTCCTCTTTTTCAAGGGACCAAAAGTAATTGGACAATGGACTCTAAGGGCTGCAATTAACTCTGAAGGCGTCTCCCTCGTTAACCTGTAATCAATGAAGTAGTTAAAAGGTCAGGGGTGGAGTCCAGTGTGTGGTTTTGCATTTGGAAGCTGTTGCTGTGACCAGACAACATGCGGTCAAAGGAACTCTCAATTGAGGTGAAGCAGAACATCCTGAGGCTGAAAAAAAAGAAAAAATCCATCAGAGAGATAGCAGACATGCTTGGAGTAGCAAAATCAACAGTTGGGTACATTCTGAGAAAAAAGGAATTGACTGGTGAGCTTGGGAACTGTTAAAAGGCCTGGGCGTCCACGGATGACAACAGTGGTGGATGATCGCCGCATACTTTATTTGGTGAAGAAGAACCCGTTCACAACATCAACTGAAGTCCAGAACACTCTCAGTGAAGTAGGTGTATCTGTCTCTAAGTCAACAGTAAAGAGAAGACTCCATGACAGTAAATACAAAGGGTTCACATCTAGATGCAAACCATTCATCAATTCCAAAAATAGACAGGCCAGAGTTAAATTTGCTGAAAAACCCCTCAAGAAGCCAGCTCAGTTCTGGAAAAGTATTCTATGGACAGATGAGACAAAGATCAACCTGTACCAGAATGATGGGAAGAAAAAAGTTTGGAGAAGAAAGGGAACGGCACATGATCCAAGCAGGCACACCACATCCTCTGTAAAACATGGTGGAGGCAACGTGATGGCATGGGCATGCATGGCTTTCAATGGCACTGGGTCACTTGTGTTTATTGATGACATAACAGCAGACAAGAGTAGCCGGATGAATTCTGAAGTGTACCGGGATATACTTTCAGCCCAGATTCAGCCAAATGCTGCAAAGTTGATTGGACGGCGCTTCATAGTACAGATGGACAATGACCCCAAGCATACAGCCAAAGCTACCCAGGAGTTCATGAGTGCAAAAAAGTGGAACATTCTGCAATGGCCAAGTCAATCACCAGATCTTAACCCAATTGAGCATGCATTTCACTTGCTGAAATCCAGACTTAAGACGGAAAGACCCACAAACAAGCAAGACCTGAAGGCTGCGGCTGTAAAGGCCTGGCAAAGCATTAAGAAGGAGGAAACCCAGCGTTTGGTGATGTCCATGGGTTCCAGACTTAAGGCAGTGATTGCCTCCAAAGGATTCGCCACAAAATATTGAAAATAAAAATATTTTGTTTGGGTTATGTTTATTTGTCCAATTACTTTTGACCTCCTAAAATGTGGAGTGTTTGTAAAGAAATGTGTACAATTCCTACATTTTCTATCAGATATTTTTGTTCAACCCTTCAAATTAAACGTTACAATCTGCACTTGAATTCTGTTGTAGAGGTTTCATTTCAAATCCAATGTGGTGGCATGCAGAGCCCAACTCGCGAAAATTGTGTCACTGTCCAAATATTTCTGGCCCTAACTGTATATCACCATCTGCGGCCATTGTCAGGAAGTCTTAACCTCTAGCAACAAGTAACCAGCTTTTGAATCACAGAGAATATGACAGCGCCCACCGCGACTCCCCCGCCTCAGCTCCAGTCTTGCCACTCAGCTCCCATGCTGCTCCATGGACCCATGATACCTTCCCCTGACTCCCCCGCTCCACAACCACAAACCCCCTCGAAAAGCCATGGTGGGTCCAGGGGGGATGGAGGATGCATATATGTATATATACACACACCAGGATGGGGGGCCATGTGCATAGTAAG
This sequence comes from Allobates femoralis, assembly GCA_033576535.1. Lineage (NCBI taxonomy): Eukaryota > Metazoa > Chordata > Amphibia > Anura > Aromobatidae > Allobates > Allobates femoralis. The sequence goes on from JARQOC010000004.1 coordinate 442,687,125, forward strand.
GGGGACATATACACCAGAATGGGGGGCCATGTACAAAGGATGGTGAACATATATACCAGGATGGGGGGTATGTACAATTGATGGGGGACATATACACCAGGATATAATATACACCAGGATGGAGGGACATATATACCAGGATGGGAGACCATGTATACCAAGTTGGGGTATATATACACCAGGATGGGGGACCATGAATACCAGGATGGTGGACATATATATCTGGATGGGGGACCATATACACCAGGATGGGGAATATATAAACTGATTGTAAGATGGACACTGGCATTATAAGAAGGACTTCAGTTAACATTAAAAATTATTTTGTTTCTCTTTTCCTTCACAAAATTTGGGGTGTGTCTTATATTCCAGTGAGACATATAAAGCAAAAAATACGGTAATCTGGTAATATATGGTTATGGTTTGGTGGTGTTATTTGTCCTTTATATTGCACTTTTTGTGATAAACAAAATCATGAGTCTGCCTATTGCTTGAGCCCGTTGTCCTGCATCCATCACCCAAATTACCTTCACTGCCCCAGGGAAGCTGCTCTGCCTGTGGAGAGCCACTCCATCCCAGCTGCTCATCCATCACCTCGGAGCCTCTGCAGCAGTGGTGGCCCACAATAGCCACATACCACAGGTGGCATCACAAAATTCTTCCTTGCATATAACCCTCTTTTTAAAGCTGAACCCAGGGCCACAGAACCGGGTCACGACCCCCGTGACTCCCCCAGAGACAGTAATAGCCCATTCCGATTACCCCATATCCTGGGGCTCATGACAACAATTTCTTAAAGTACTGTATTATCAGCAAACTATATCTCAGCTGCAGTATACCTCAGTCTCATGAAAGCTTATCAACTTCATTATAATCAGTCATTCAATCTTTTCACCAGCTGTTTTCTACTAATTACCCACAATTGAATGGCCTTAGGCTTTTAAACAGGACATTCGTTATGACATAGGTGTGACTGCATGCCGCCTCTGTAATACTCAATCCACATTTTTTTGTTTATTTAAGTCACAAATACTGTAAATGCCATGTATTTGTTCTGAAATTCTAAGCAATTGTATTGTTTACTTATAGAAGTACAAGATAAGACTGAGAAACTCTAAGCCCATTAAAGGAAATGCATCATAGGGCTGCAGTTGATCTAAACAGAAAATATGCATGTCCACACTTAATTGCTGTCTTTGCTTTTGGCCTGGAAGAAAAAAAGAGCTAACACAATCAAAGCTTTTCAACAGGCAAATATGTTAGGTTTTATCTGCTAGGTTCAGTGGGAATGTTTTTTGATTAAAAAACTAAGCAGAGGAGCAAAAGGGGCACAGTAGCAGATTAATTGAGAGGAAGAACAGTAGAAACTCCTGAAAATATTGAATTATTAAAGTTAAGTGAATCTCCCAAATTTCAATTCAGGCAGTTTTACTCAATTAGAATGGGAAGTTTGATTTATATTGAATACATTCGATGTAAAAAGCCCTTTCTGAATGAAGAAGAAGGTTAAGCATGCACATGCTCCATTCATTACCAATGGGGCCACCTGAGATAAAGGAGCACTGAATTTGACTGGTATTTCCCACTTCCACTATGAATGAATGGTGCAGCGCTGCTCATAAACGACCACCGCTCAATTCAGATAAGGCCATCCAGAGCCCTATTCTTAGGATTGGAGGCAGTCTCAGCAGTTGGACCCCTAGTACCGTATATACTCGTGTATAAGCCGACCCGTGTATAAGCCGACCCCCCTACTTTTGCCCCCAAAACCTGGGAAAACCTATTGACTCGTGTATAAGCCGAGGGTGGACCCCAGCACAGGTGTACAGCCCCCAGCAGTGTGGTATACAGGCCCCCCAATGGTAGTATACAGCAGCCTCCCCAGTGGCATATACAGGCTCCAGTAGTATATACAGCAACCCCAGTGGTATACAGCAGCCTCCCCAGTGGTATATACAGACCCCACCAGTATATACAGCAGCCCCAGTGGTATATACAGCAGCCCCAGTGGTATATACAGCAGCCCCAGTGGTATATACAGCAGCCCCAGTGGTATACAGGCCTCAGCAGTATATACAGCAGCCCCCAGGGGTTATACAGCAGCCCCCAGGGTTATACAGCACCCCCCAGGGGTTATACAGCGGCCCCCAGGGTTATACAGTGGCCCCCAGGGGGTACCCAGCGGCCCCCTGGGGGTACCCAGCAGCCCTCAGGGGGTACCCAGCAGCCCCCTGGGGGTACCCAGCAGCCACCTGGGGGTACCAACAGCCCCCTGGGGGTACCAACAGCCCCCTTGGGGTACCCAGCAGCCCCCAGGGGGTACCAACAGCCCCCTGGGGGTACCCAGCAGCCCTCTAGGGGTACCAACAGCCCCCTGGGGGTACCCAGCAGCCCCCAGGGGGTACCCAGCAGCCCCCTGGGGGTACCAACAGCCCTTTGGGGGTACCAACAGCCCCCAGGGGGTACCCAGCAGCCCCCTGGGGGTACCAACAGCCCCCTGGGGGTACCCAGCAGCCCCCAGGGGGTACACAGCAGCCCCCTGGGGGTACCAACAGCCCCCAGGGGGTACCTAGCAGCCCCCTGGGGGTACCAACAGCCCCCTGGGGGTACCCAGCAGCCCCCAGGGGGTACCCAGCAGCCCCAAAATGCTGGCACTCGCCCCCCTTGTAAGGCCCCTCCCCCCCGCTGCTTCTCTTACCATCCCGGTGTTCTGATCGGCGCCGCTCCTCGGTGCTGCTTCTTCATCCTCCCGTCCTCGCTGAATCCGGGTTCTCCGGCCGTCGCGCGATGACGTCATATCGCTGCGACGGCCGGAGATCCAGCACAGGTGTACAGCCCCCAGCAGTGTGGTATACAGGCCCCCCAATGGTAGTATACAGCAGCCTCCCCAGTGGCATATACAGGCTCCAGTAGTATATACAGCAACCCCAGTGGTATACAGCAGCCTCCCCAGTGGTATATACAGACCCCACCAGTATTTACAGCAGCCCCAGTGGTATATACAGCAGCCCCAGTGGTATATACAGCAGCCCCAGTGGTATACAGGCCTCAGCAGTATATACAGCAGCCCCCAGGGGTTATACAGCAGCCCCCAGGGGTTATACAGCACCCCCCAGGGGTTATACAGCGGCCCCCAGGGGTTATACAGTGGCCCCCAGGGGGTACCCAGCGGCCCCCTGGGGGTACCCAGCAGCCCTCAGGGGGTACCCAGCAGCCCCCTGGGGGTACCAACAGCCCCCTGGGGGTACCAACAGCCCCCATGGGGTACCCAGCAGCCCCCAGGGGGTACCCAGCAGCCCCCTGGGGATACCAACAGCCCCCTGGGGGTACCCAGCAGCCCCCTGGGGGTACCAACAGCCCCCTGGGGGTACCAACAGCCCCCTGGGGGTACCCAGCAGCCCCCTGGGGGTACCAACAGCCCTCTGGGGGTACCAACAGCCCCCAGGGGGTACCCAGCAGCCCCCTGGGGGTACCAACAGCCCCCTGGGGGTACCCAGCAGCCCCCAGGGGGTACCCAGCAGCCCCCTGGGGGTACCCAGCAGCCCCAAAATGCTGGCACTCGCCCCCCTTGTAAGGCCCCTCCCCCCCCGCTGCTTCTCTTACCATCCCGGTGTTCTGATCGGCGCCGCTCCTCGGTGCTGCTTCTTCATCTCCCCGTCCTCGCTGAATCCGGGTTCTCCGGCCGTCGCGCGATGACGTCATATCGCTGCGACGGCCGGAGATCCAGCACAGGTGTACAGCCCCCAGCAGTGTGGTATACAGGCCCCCCAATGGTAGTATACAGCAGCCTCCCCAGTGGCATATACAGGCTCCAGTAGTATATACAGCAACCCCAGTGGTATACAGCAGCCTCCCCAGTGGTATATACAGACCTCACCAGTATATACAGCAGCCCCAGTGGTATATACAGCAGCCCCAGTGGTATATACAGCAGCTCCAGTGGTATACAGGCCTCAGCAGTATATAAAGCAGCCCCCAGGGGTTATACAGCAGCCCCCAGGGGTTATACAGCGGCCCCCAGGGGTTATACAGCGGCCCCCAGGGGTTATACAGTGGCCCCCAGGGGGTACCCAGCGGCCCCCTGGGGGTACCCAGCAGCCCTCAGGGGGTACCCAGCAGCCCCCTGGGGGTACCCAGCAGCCACCTGGGGGTACCAACAGCCCCCTGGGGGTACCCAGCAGCCCCCAGGGGGTACCAACAGCCCCCTGGGGGTACCAACAGCCCTCTGGGGGTACCAAAAGCCCCCTGGGGGTACCCAGCAGCCCCCTGGGGGTACCAACTGCCCTCTGGGGGTACCAACAGCCCCCAGGGGGTACCCAGCAGCCCCCTGGGGGTACCAACAGCCCCCTGGGGGTACCCAGCAGCCCCTAGGGGGTACCCAGCAGCCCCAAAATGCTGGCACTCGCCCCCCTTGTAAGGCCCCTCCCCCCCCCGCTGCTTCTCTTACCATCCCAGTGTTCTGATCGGCGCCGCTCCTCGGTGCTGCTTCTTCATCCTCCCGTCCTCGCTGAATCCGGGTTCTCCGGCCGTCGCGCGATGACGTCATATCGCTGCGACGGCCGGAGATCCCGGATACAGCGAGGACGGGAGGATGAAGAAGCAGCACCGAGGAGCGGCGCCGATCAGAACACCGGGATGGTAATATATAAGCAGCGGGGGGGGCCCTTACAAGGGGGGACAGTGCCAGCTTTTGGGGGGCATATATGAACTGCTTCCCCCTGCCGCTGATTGACAGGGGGAAGCAGTGCATATATAATGAGCGGCCCCACGTGACGGGGCCGCTCATACAGCAGCCTCCCCCCGCCTTCTCCAGCCTCCCCAGCCCCGGACACAGCCCCCACCACAGCCCCTACCGTATTGACCCGTGTATAAGCCGAGGGGGAGACTTTTCAGCCCAAATTTTGGGCTGAAAAACTCGGCTTATACACGAGTATATACGGTAATTGAATAGCAGATAATTGCCAAATTTTGTGCAACTTTTTAAGGCTTATAGTTCATGCTGAGCGACTGTAATCGTTACTATTCACACAAATATTATGGTATTCGCGATACTCATTACTCAGTAAGTAACACTGGTGCTCATGAGTAATGTGTCAAATATTATCAATCTCAGAACAAATTGACAGCTCCCTTCAGTACACAAAGGGAGTTGGAACCTCAGTGAGAGTAGATTGAAGGTTAGACTCTCACTGGGGGGGCACAGCAAGGTGTTTTATGCAGTGAAAACGCAACAAAAGCCACCCTCCCACCCTGTCACAGACATGCTCATTTTATAGCCGGATGTGTGTGGGTGGAGATAATCATTATTTGACTAACATTGGACTCACTATTTGGACAAATATGCGAGTAGTAAAAACTGGTCCTGTAAAAATTGGCACCGCCATAGACCTAATGTTAATGCTTACAGGACCCTGGACAGCGGCTGATACTATACGTACATTACGTACAGTATCTCTTCAACTGTGAGGAGCTGCGGCTTCATTCAGAAATTTGTAAAAGCCGATAATACTGTAAATGCCTCATTAACCCCTCACATGCTCAGAGGAGTGGACAGCATGTATTTAGGGAGGGTGGGCACCCCCTAGAGACATGTTGCCGACATCTACTATTAATATTTAATGTTTTACTAACATTTAACACTTTGTTCATCCCTGCAGCAGGAAACTGATTTTTAGACATTATGGGCTGACCCTTGTCTCCACCCATCTCGCATTGCAATCACAAATTCTTTGGTATTATTATCTTCATTTAATTTGTTGAATATGGTTACAGGCCTAGCGCTTGCCTTCACACTTACTTAAGGTAGGGAAGACTCTAAACTAAATGTATAATTTCTTAAAACTATTTATTACAAATATCAAAAACATGATTTAAAAATGAGTACATAATAGGGATGGGCGAATCTACTCGCTAGGACTCGTTACTCGGCGAGTAGTAAGGGACTCGCAGGACTCGGTACTCTGCGAGTTTCCCAGCGATTACTCGCACGAGTCCAATGCAAATCAATATCAGTCCTAGTTTTGTCAGAAACGCTGACAAAACTAGGATTGCCATTGTTTGCATTAGACTCGGCTACTGTGCCAGTGATAGCAGGGAAACTCACAAAGTAACTGCTGTTACATTGCGAGCCGAGTCCAGCTGTCTTCTCTGTGCAGCTCCAGGGTCCTAGAGCCCGCCTGCTCACAGAGATGGTGTAGCAGTGCTGAGATTGTTCTCAGTCTGCTCATTCCCTGTGCATAGACATCTATCTATGCACAGGGGATGTAGCAGAGAGGACATCGCATTTTGGACTATAAAGGCAAAAAAATGTTCATGTTTTTGGTGGGGATTGGTTGCAGTTCACACTGCTGCTTCCAATGTGTGCAGACTCATATTTTTTTGCCTTTGTATTCACCACTGCTGGTAACAGCAGATATTGGAGGCACCTGCCCCTCCCATATGAAGTCTGCACACAGAGCTGCCACCCACACAGCCCTACAAGGTGAGATAGTCCTGTGCTCTCCCTCACCCTGTCCAGCTGAGGTATGTACACACTGGCAGGTTTTTACCGTAGCACTAGGGACAGAGTTAGGACTGTCTCTATCAGGGCCTACCGTGGAGTGGGTGAGACAGCTTATTGTACGTTTTCTTGCAGAAACGTATAAACCAAAAGGCCCTGTTTTTGTTACAGCACTTGCTATTTATTTATATTTTTACAGCAGAGCGCCTTTTGTGTGACTCATATACTGTTTTTGCACTTGTTTATCGCATTTTGGACTATGTCGGACGGAAGAGGATTTTTTTAATTAAAGATGGAGTCCCTAATGGCTTTTTTTTTATTTCATATAAAAATTTTTCTCTGTGTTGTGTTTTTTTAATCCTTTATTGGAGATTCTTAGTGGCTGGGTCAAACGTGGCCTGACATTAAAAATCTCGGGCTTAATACCAGCTTGTATAACAAAGCTGGTATTAACCCCTTTATTACCCAGCGTGCTACCGCCACCAGGGCCGCTGGAAGAGCGGGGTTCAGCGCCAGAGGATGGCGCTTCAATGAACGCGCCATCTTCTGGGGCAGCTGCGGGCTGCAATTTGCAGCGGGGGGTGCCCAGAAAGCTTGGGCATCCCTGCGCTGCGGATTCCAGCCCCCAGCTGCTTAGCTGTACCTGGCTAGACATAGAAATTGCGCGGAGCCCCACGCATTTTTTTTTTATTATTTCATGAATTTCAGAGTCAGAGTCTCAGAGTCAGAGTCAGAATCTCAGAATTTCATGAAATAATTAAAAAAAAATGCATGGGGCTCCGCGCAATTTCTATGTCTAGCCAGGTACAGCTAAGCAGCTGGGGGCTGGAATCCGCAGCGCAGGGATGCCCAAGCTTTCTGGGCACCCCCCGCTGCAAATTGCAGCCCGCAGCCGCCCCAGAAGATGGCGTGTTCATTGAAGCGCCATCCTCTGGCGCTGAACCCCGCTCTTCCAGCAGCCCTGGTAGCCGTGGCACGCTGGGTAATAAAGAGGTTAGGGCCAGCTTTGTATTATCAGCTGGCCCTAAGCCCGAAATTTATGGCGGTCACGCCAATATTAGACATGACTGCCATGAATTTCTATTAAATTGTTTTAAAAAAAACACAACACAAAGAAAAATTTTTATTAGAAATAAAAAAAAAAGCCATTAGGGACTCCATCTTTAATTAAAAAAATCCTCTTCCGTCCGACGCAGTCCAAAACGCGATGTCCTCTCTGCTACATCCCCTGTGCATAGATATAGATGTCTATGCACAGGGAATGAGCAGACTGAGAACAATATCAGCTCTGCTACATCATCTCTGTGCACAGACATTCATGTCTGTACACAGGGAATGAGCAGACTGAGAACAATCTCAGCTCTGCTACATCAGGCAGCAGGCAGGCTCTAGGACCCTGGAGCTGGCAGCCAGCACACTGAGCAGACAGGACTCTTATCTGTGCGAGTTTCCCAGCGATTACTTACAAAGTAAACGAGTCCAATGCAAATAAATGACAAAACTAGGATTGCTTCAGGCTGAAGCTTCCGAGACACATCTGCGATTTGTAAATCTCACACTACTCGCTATTACTCGCTTCCCCATTCATTAACATTGGACTCGCTAGACTCGCAACGAGTAGCGAGTCCTGTGCTCGGACTCGCTAGAGTCAAGCAATTCCGAGTAATTTAGGATTCGCCCATCACTAGTACATAAAAGTATATTAGATTCTGAGTATAAAATCTGTAATAGCAGTTTGTGTTCAAATTTGCTGTGTGGCGTCCTGGCAGTATAAGGTGCCTTCTACTAGTGCTTCTGAATAGTTGATGCCATAGACGGTTGTCACCAGTACCGCTGCAATCTGAACGAACTCCTCATTTGCTGTGGAAAATAGAGGAAATGTGTTACTAGACTGTACCGGTCCACCTCAATAAAACTAGTACTAACTGCAGTATTGCTCTCACCGGTTGCTGTGCTGTATGATATACGTCTTCCAGCTTGTTTGTTCCTCCTTCCTGATTCCCTTCTCCCCTGGAGGTGTGATTCCCTCTATATCACGGTGGTATATATTCTGAGGGGGTCATATAAACAAAATTATGAATTATCTCCCATTTAATAGTAATGTTGCTTAAAGATGAAGATGCTCACCCAATAAACGTATATGGTGGGTAGGTCTTCCTACTGGTTTCTGAAATTAGTTGTGCATTTTTCCTGCTAAAGAACAGAAATGTGTATAAGTTGTCATGCATCTAATCAGTATGCCGAAAGGGTAATGATTGCAGATCTTGTTTAGATTGCTAGTCCTGTATACACATACATAATCTCCCTTGTTCTGATGTGAGTATTTACTATTCGTTGGTGGTAGTGAGTGCTCGCATCTATCACGGGGCGGTTTCCCAAGCTGTCTGGCCTGTTGTGTCGGCTCGTCTGCACCACAGCACGGGCAAGCACATCTGCGGCCGACAGCGTAAACCCGGCTTCCTGATAGGTGATGTCACAGGAACTGGTCACAGTGAGCTCAGCACAGCCTCCAGCTTCTTGTGATGGGACAACTCGTCTGTCTATCAGTCAGGCAGTCTTAGCCTCTGGGCAGACTGTGCTAAGACTGCCTGACTGATAGACAGACGAGTCATGCATTAAATTTGGCTACACGCTGACACCGTAGTTGTGCACAGACAGCAGAACCAGTCCAGGTGAGTGGTGATTACCGCCACTAACAATATATCCCCATTAGACCACCGGGTATTATTCAAGATTGCGCCTCTCATTTTGAAATTTCATGTACCTCGGCCTACTGACTCCTTCCTCCTCCCCTTCTCTATTTCTACCATCTATCACCTGACCTGCTTGTTGTCCCACCCACTGCTCTCTAAACCCACCACCCCTTGCCCACCTAGAGTCCCGGACTCCGGGTTGGGTGCTGCCCTCTAGTGGTGTGTGGGATGTCTGTGAGGGTGTTGTGGTGCAACTGTCTTCCTGTCTTACCTGGCTGCAGTTCCCTATGTGGCCTCCTGGTCGCAGGGGCGTCACATAAGAATATCTCTTGCAACATACTTAAATATTGGAAACAAATTACCAGCACATGTGGTTGGAAAAAATTAACAATAAGTGAAGTGAAACATGCCAGTGAAAAGCATAAATTTATCCTTTGATAAAAACGAATAAGATGTAAATAATAAAAAAGCAGACTTGATGGACCTTGTGTTTTTTTTTATCAGTTTTCTCTTTGTTGTTATGTGTTTGAGCATAGCACAACCAATGGTTCTTATGGTACTCTTATGGAATAGACAGTGGATAAGAGTAGTGGCTTATGATTACAATGGAAACTTGCGATATTTAAAAAATCTGCCTATTACCTTGTACCGAATATCAAGAATTATTGGTGAAGCAGTTCAATTGTCTGTTTTGTCAAAGGTGGCATCAAGAGTAATAGACATCCAGCTCTCCATTCACAGTATGAAAAAAAACACAATACAATTGACAAATTGTCAATTATCACAATAGACAATTCTATTACTCCTGGGGTACAGAATAGCTTTGTATGCTGCACTTTTCACCTTCTACAAACATAAATATGGTCAGTCAAGATCCTTCATAGTTGTCATGGCTCCTGTAAGCCTTCAATCGCTGTCATTTAAACCTTCTTTAGAAATATGAATAATTCACATTTGCAACTTGTGCCCTTCATCTGCTTATGTACCTTACACACTATGCTTGTAGTTCCTTACAGAATGTTTTGCCCAATAGTAAGTAATCACAGGTATATAGCCAACTGAACAAATGTATATATTTTTAAAGAGTATGCACTATAGATTATTGAATCCTTTATACATTTTATTTACCGTATGTTCTAATTAGTGATGGGCAAAGCCAAACTGTAAAATTCAGGGTGCACAGTTCGGGTATGGGGGCTGTAAACCAAAGCATATACGGTAATTAATAAACATAATCATTATACTTACCGGGTTCCACAGCGTGCATCCTCTCGTCTCGCTGTCATAGCCGCATCTTCTTTTGAGCCACTCATTATCTTCTGGCGATATTAAATTCACTGGCTTCAACAGCCAATCACAGATGCCCTGGTCCCTGGGTGCCTGTGATTGGCTGTTAGAGTAATCTGCAATCAGCCCATACATTCTAGTATGGTAGAATGTATGGGCTGCATTCAGCTCCACACACAGCACTCGGCTGTGCTATTATTCTATGCCCTGCACTTTTTACCCCGATTCTCCTCTTAATCCTTTATTCACCATGCAGGTGGCTGCAGCAGCCATTGTGAGCCCTTAAGTGGGATATGACTCTCAAAACCATACAATTTGAGCCTAACTGATTATATTGCTCTTTAATCGTCCATCAGCTAAAACCCTATGTATGCTTCCTCCTATTTTTTAGATCTGATTTATTTGCTAGCAGACCGTGTTTATCTGCTGGCAAAGATGTAGCAGAGGTGAAGTAAGAAGACCTGGATTATGTCGGAGAGAGGTTTTTTTTTATCTTTGTAATAAAGATGGCATCCCTAAATGTGTTTTGTGTTTTATTTCTAATAAAAAAAAACTTTTTCTCCTTTTTGTGTCTTTTTTAACCATTTATTTGAGATTGTTAATGGCCTGGTCTAACTTGGCCTGACATTAAGAATCTCAGGGCTTAATACCAGCTGGCAATACAAAGCTGGTGTTAACCTCTTATTATCCAGCATGCTCCCCCCCCCCCTCCCTTCACGAGGACTGCTGGGTGGCCAGGTAATGCGCCTGGAAATGGTACAATGATGAATGAGCCATTTTCAGTGGCAGCTGCGGTTTTCAGCATTGGGGACCCAGAATACTTGGGCCTTGCCATGCTGAGAATTTCAGCCCCCAGTTTTTCCTGGTTGGTAATCAAAATATGGCGGAAAAGCACACATTTTTTTAAACTTATAAAAAAAAAATAATGTGCTTCCTTGTATTTTCATTGCCAGCCAAGATAAAGCCAGGCATCTGGGGGTGGCAGCCCATAGCTTTCTACTATATTTGCACTGAGAAACAAAAATATAGTGGAGCGCTATCTCATTTTATTTTTAATTACTTATTTATTTTTACACTACTATATATGTGAGGGGCCCAACAGCCAATCACAAATGCTGTCACAGAATGGGCGTCTATGATTGGCTGTTCCAGCAATCTGCAATCAGCCCATACATTCTAGTATGGCACTCCAACAGCCAATTACAGGCACCCATTATGAGAACAATTAGAGGAGCACACATGGACATCATACTTTGATTGGACAAATCACTCGGAGACAATATGAAAACCTATAGAATGTAAGTGCATGCATGCACATTAAGTAAACGTAACACCACTGGAGTCCACACATGTGTTCAGTGCAATAAAGTATCATTTATTTATTACTACTAGAAATAGGCCCGATGCTATTGCATCGGGAGTGCGTTGAAATGAAGAGGTATCGTAGAAATAGGCGCTGAATAGTACAGTCCTTTCTCCAGAAAGTATGCTGTTGTTGCAGGATTTATATGGTGGGTCACTTGTTAACAGTATATGGTGGCTCAGTGGTTAGCATTGTATACGGTGGCTCAGTGGTTAGCACTGTATATGGTGGCTCAGTGGTTAGCACTGTATATGGTGGCTCAGTGGTTAGCACTGTATATGGTGGCTCAGTGGTTAGCACTGTATGGTGGCTCAGTGGTTAGCACTGTATGGTGACTCAGTGGTTAGCAATGTATACGGTGGCTCAGTGGTTAGCACTGTATGGTGGCTCAGTGGTTAGCACTGTATATGGTGGGTCAGTGGTTAGCACATTATATGGTGGCTGAGTGGTCAGCACTGTATGGTGGCTCAGTGGTTAGCACAGTATGCTGGCTCAGTGGTTAGCACTGTATATGGTGGCTCAGTGGTTAGCAATGTATACGGTGGCTCAGTGGTTAGCAATGTATACGGTGGCTCAGTGGTTAGCACTGTATGGTGGCTCAGTGGTTAGCACTGTATATGGTGGGTCAGTGGTTAGCACATTATATGGTGGCTGAGTGGTCAGCACTGTATGGTGGCTCAGTGGTTAGCACTGTATATGGTGGCTCAGTGGTTAGCACTGTATATGGTGGCTCAGTGGTTAGCACATGATATGGTGGCTCACTGGTTAGCACTATATGGTGGCTTAGTGGTTGGCAGTGTATACGGTGGCTCAGTGGTTAGGACATTATATGGTGGCTCACTGGTTAGCACTATATGGTGGCTTAGTGGTTTCACTGGATATGGTGGCTCAGTGGTTAGCACTGTATATGGTGGCTCATTGGTTAGCACTGTATATGGTGGCTGAGTGGTCAGCACTGTACGGTAGCACAGTGGTTAGCACTGTATGGTGGCTCAGTGTTTAGCCTGTATATGGTGACTCAGTGGTTAGCACTGTATATGGTGGCTCAGTGGTTAGATGTCTTCCCGTGTTCTCTGCCCGTCTTCCCCTGTTCTCTGGGCCATCGTCCCCTGTTCTCTGGCCCTATCCTCTACCAGTGTGTCCCGCCATCTTCTGCTGCTGTCCTGTGTACGCCTGTCCTCTGCCCGCGTCCCCCTGTCCTTTGCCCCTGTGTCCCCCTGTTCTCTTTCCCTGTGTCCCCCTGTCCTCTGCCCGTGTCCTCCTGTCCTCTGCCCCTGTGTTTCCCTGTCCTCTGGCCCTGTGTCCTCCTGTCCTGTGCCTGTGTCCCACTGTCCTCTGCCTGTGTGCCCCTGTCCTGTGTGCCCCTGTTGTGTGTCCCCCTGTCCTCTGCCCCTGTTGTGTCCCCCTGTCCTCTGGCTGTGTCCTGTGTGCCCCTGTCCTCTGCCTGTGTCCTGTGTCCCCCTGTCCTGTGTGCCGCTGTTCTATATCCCCCTGTCCTCTGCCGCCCTGTCCTCTGCCTGTGTTCTGTGTCCTCCTGTACGGTGTGCCCCTGTCCGGTGTCCCCCTGTTCTGTGTGCCCCTATCCGTTGTGCCACTGTCCTGTGTGCCCCTGTCCATTATGCCACTGTCCGTTGTGGCACTGTCCTGTGTGCCCCTGTCCGGTGTCCACCTGTCCAGTATGACCCTGTCCTCTGCCTCTGTGTCCCCCTGTCCTGTGTGCCCCTGTTCTGTGTCCCCTTGACCTCTGCCCCTGTTGTGTCCCCTGTCCTGTGTGCCTGAGTCTTCTGCTCCTGTTGTGTGTCCTCCTGTCCTGTGTGCCCCTGTTCTGTGTCCCCCTGTCCTGTGTGGCCTTGTCCTGTGTCCCCCTGTCCTGTGTGCCTCTGTCCTGTGTGCCCCTGTTCAGTGTCCCCCTGTCCTGTGTGGCCTTGTGCTGTGTCCTTCTGTCCTGTGTGCCCCTGTCCTCTACCCCTGTTCTGTGTCTCCTTGTCCTCTGCCCCTGTTGTGTCCCCATGTCCTGTGTGCCCGTGTCCTGTGTGCCCCTGAGCTGTGTCCCCCTATCCTGTGTCCCCCTGTCCTGTGGCACTGTTCTTTGTCCCCCAGTCATGTGTTTCCTCTGCTGTCTGTATTCCTTGCACCGGCATTGAAGCCGGTCATGTGAGAGGGCGGGCTAATGTGACGTCACAGAGGGCCTGTCACATGACCGGCTCCAAAAAGAAAGTTTTTCTCCAGGCAGCAGAGCTGGGAGGGAGAAGTGCGGAGCGGCCGGGGGAGAGTGGGCGGTAACGCCGGTACTGGGCGCCATATGCGGCGGGAGATGAGCGGTGTGTACCGTCAGGAGATCAGCGGCTTGCGCTATGTTGGTGGGATAGCGAAGTCCCTGGGGCGACATGTAATATCCAAGATGGCGCCGAAATCTCGCGAGATTTTGGACGCCATGTTGGAAATTACATGTCGCCGCAAGGACACCGCTACTCCAGCTGCATGGCGTCAGCGAGGCTCCCGCGGTGATAGAACAGCGAGGGGCAGCGGTTAACTCGCGGCAGTGGGGCGGACGGGTGGGCGGCGGAGACAGCGGGTGGGCAGCGCGGAGACTGCTCGTGATGAAGCTGACGCGTCATCGCTCGAAGTGCCGCAAAGGATTTTGGGATTCGGCTACAGTGTAAGTAGATATGACGACCATAAGTTTTGCTGAAGTTTTAAAATAGTAAGAAAAAAGTCATAGGAGACAAATGAAAAAGTCATGAGGAAATGCTGTGACAGCTTGTGTGATTGGCTGTTGAGTTCATCACACATATAATAATGTTTAAATAAATATAAAAAAAAAAAATGATGTAGCGCTCCGCTGTATTTTGATTTTCAGTGCATTTAAAGAGGACAGATACAAGCTGCCACCCCCAGCTGCCTGGCTTTACTTTAGCTGGCAATCAAAATACAGGGAAGCGCATTTTTTAAAATTATTTACATAAATAATTTTTTAAAAATGCATGGGTTTCTGCCATATTTTGATTACCAGCCAGGTAATGCCAAGCATCTGGGGGCAGGGATTCTCAGCGTGGTAAGGCCCAAGCATTCTGCTGAAAACCGCAGCCCGCAGCCGCCTCTGGAAATGGTGCATTGTTTCTTAGCGCCATGACCAGGAGCTTTACCCAGCTTGTACAGAAGCCTCTAGCTGCCCTTGAAAATGGCGCATTCATTGAAGCCCCATTTCCAGGTGCTTTATCTGGTTTTTCAAGCGGCCTTGATAGGGATTGGCATGCTGGGTAATATGGGTCAATACCAGTTTTGTATTCTCAGCTGGTACTAAGCTCAAAATTCATGACATCAAGCCAAATTAGACATGGCCCCCATGAATTTCTAGTAAACATTAAAAAAAAAACACAACACAGAAAAAAAAAAAATTAATTAGAAATAGAACAAAAAAATACATTTAGGAACTCCATCTTTAATAGCAAAAAAAATCATTCCCTCTAATGTAGTCCACAAGCAGAGCAATGTCAGCTCTGCTTCATTGCTCTGAGCAGACAAGTGTCTATCCAGGGGTACAAGCAGGCTGAGACTGACAGTGACACAGAAGATATTTGAGTTCATAGCTGAGCCAAAAGCTGCTGAGTTATAAGCAGTGCAGTGAATATCCCCGGAAATTAATGAGTGGCCCCTTAAGTAGATGCGGCCGGGACAGCGGGACCTGATAAGTATATTGATAATGTTTATTAACCCTCTGTTCTGATCGGTCAAAAATGACCGAATTTGAAGTTTTTTATTTCATTTTTCATTTGTTTATGAACTACCATGTTCACATGCACTATACCGTAATAATGCAACAGGTATTCAAATAAAACACTTAAATTAGCTAAAAATGAAGACTTTAAAAGGTCCGGTCAAAAATTACCAGAACATTATAAGTGTATAGCAGACCCAAACAGAACAACAGGGTTAACTATATGCTTTATTTTACAGCCCCCCACCCCCCATCCCCTAATTGTAAATTCCAAGCTTGGAGTTTGGACACAAGTTCAAGTTACGTCCAGCTCCAAACTTGGACTTTACAAATAGGTCTAGGCGAACCGAGCATCTCGGGGGGTTCGCCCATCACTAGTTCTAATTGTCGATGGAAACCTCAAACATCCTGGACTGCTACCGACACAAGTTTTGTAGCCATCTAAATAGTCAGTCTATACAGGGTATGCTGATGAATTTTAATTATATCAATTAATTATTATTATTATTATTATTATTAATCAAATGAAATATTTATATTTTATTTTTGTGGGTGGGAATTTAGAGTAAGCTAAAATTTGATACAGATTATAATAATGAAAATGCATACAATTTGAAGTTCTTTTTAGTATATATCACACATTTATGGTATTCAGTTTCTTGACTTTTTCTTCACCAGTTGACTATGAAATATGGTTTCTAACGTTATAAACTTTTGTTTGTCAAAGTATATTGACTAAACAGACCATTTGAAAGAATTAAGAACTTATTGCAGCTCTTGCATCAGTTCAACATGCTAATTTCAAATTTGGGCTTAATTTTGCATTATTCATTCGGTCCCTCGAACCTGAACATTTTGCTGAAAAGTCCGGAATTCGGGCTTTGTTCAGTAACTTCTGCATTTGCGTTTGCAGTAATGCTTCTGTTCTATGTTATCATGAGTGTCAGTTTTGCGGATAGTGGGTGGAGCTTATTTGATGAGGGGAGGGAGCGGAGAGAGGTCTCATTAAGCTCAGGTTTCCAATTTTTACTTTACTACACATACTGTGGGTTGTCCGGTCTGGCAGCACACTGGGCCTATACAGGTCGCTGACCCCCATGAATCCTTTTTCTTGTTGTAATTCTTGTTGTAGTAGTCCATGATGCTGATTCTCATGCCACCTGAGTATGGCAAGGCATAAAATTGACTGGAATGGTTGCATGAGGTTGTGCTACCTGAGCGTAGTCTGAAATTTATTGGAGCTTTTCTAAAAGGTTTTAAAGGCACCCTGCCCAACAGTCCTACACCTGTCACTCATCCCCCTTTTCCTGATTAATGTTTAACCCTGAAATGCTAGGCTAGGCCCCATTCTAGACCCTGTGCCATACATTCAGGCTGGACCATTCTATAATTTTTGCTCTGGGGCAATTGATGTCATTTTCCTGTGGTTGACCCTAATCTGTGGAAAAGTGAGTACTCCTCTCATGATCTTCTTGATGTGTTGTGCATTACTTAAGCAGGGCTCTCTGAATGAAATGCCTACACCTGTCACTAATCTTCCTTCTACTTCTCAGGATCCCTTTACTTAATGTAGAAATCTGCTGCTACTTTTCCCCTGTGACTCCATCCATCTGTCAATTTAAACTGAGTTTCACCCACTTCTGAAATTTAAATGAATGTGAGCCACCTCCTATTTTTAACTGATTTTGAAGAGTGTGCAGGTGGGCACATACCACAGTCTTGTGCACTATTTGTATTCAGCATTGATTATTGTCACTTTTTCTGGTGACTGGCACTAATATGAGCAATAGCAAAGGAAAAAGAAAAGTTCCAGCACCAGGCGTCTCTTCATTAAAATATTCAGTATTTTATTTCCATGTCAAGAATAAAACATCATGCGAGGACGGAGACCCTAAACACTGACGCGTTTCGAAGAAAGTTCTTAATCATAGGCATATGAACAATACGTAAAAAAGTCCTTATATACCTATTCCATTAAGTGAAACCATGTACACCTGTTACTTGACATAGTTGGTTAACATTCATTACAAATTCAAATGGGAGACAGTCTACCACAAATCATGACGCCTACATAGACTGTGGCCTCCTTATCTACACAAAAATAAGTTTCTAAAAAACATCTCTACTTTCTAAGCACAACAGCTTTACATACTTTTTTAAAGAAGGATGGAAATATACAATAGTGCAAAGCAAGGAGGAAAGAAAGAGGAGCTGCAGTGTAAAGCAAGAAAAAAGGGAAACAGAAAATAAAAGGAGAGAAACTGCAGTGTAAAGTAAGGAGAAAAGAAAGATAAACTGCAGTTTAAAGTAAGTCGAAAAGAGACGCTGCAGTGTAAAGTAAGAAGAAAAGAGAGAGGAAATGCAGTATAAAGCAAGGAGGAGAAAAAAAGGGGGGAAAAGAAAGAGGGAAAGAAAGAAACTGCAGTATAAAGTAAGGCGAAAAGAAAGAGATGCTGCAGTGTAAAGTAAGAAGAAAAGAGAGAGGAAACGCAGTATAAAGCAAGGAGGACAAAAAGAGGGGGGGAAAGTAAGAGGGAAAGAAGGAAACTGCAGTATAAAGCAAGGATTAGAGAATGAGAAGCTGCAGTTTAAAGTAAGGAGAAAAGAAAGAGAAACTGCAGTTTAAAGTAAGGAGAAAAGAAAGATAATCTGCAATGTAAAGTAATAAGAAAAGAGAGAGGAAATGCAGTATAAAGCAAGGTGGAGAAAAAAATGGGGGAAAGTAAGAGGGAAAGAAAGAAACTGCAGTATAAAGCAAGGAGGAGAGAATGTGAGGCAGCAGTATAAAGTAAGGAGGAGAGAATGAGAAGCTGCAGTGTAAAGTATAGAGAAAAGGAAGAAAAGCTCCAGGATAAAGTAAGAAGAAAAGAAAAAGAAGCTCCAGTGTAAAGTAATAAGAAAAGAGAGACAAAATGCAGTATAAAGCAAGGAGGAGAAACAAAGGGAAAAGTAAGAAGCTGCAGTATTAAGCAAAGTGGAGAGAATGATAAGCTGCAGTGTAAAGCATGGAGAAAAGAAAGAGAGGCTGCAGTATCAAGCAAGGAGAAAAGAGAATGGAAGTGCAGTATAAAACAAGGAGGAGAGAATGAGTAGCTGCAGTGTAAAGTAAGGAGGAGAGAATGAGAAGCTGCAGTGTAAAGTATAGAGAAAAGGAAGAGAAACTGCAGTATAACGTCTCGCTAATGAGTGGTATCCAGCCACTTGTTTGTGGCACGGATTCTGGTTAGGTACCACTTTTCCCCTTCCTTGCTCCCAGTGTGATGTTGGACTAATATGAGCAGTTTGGCAGCTTTTGGACACATTTGAAGGTGTTTCCTTTGTATTTTATGTTGCCTGTCATTGATTACAGTGGAGTTCAAGGGGGTATGGCGAACAGTTCATCGAACAATTCAGCGAGCACTCCAATGTTTGGTGAACCAAACCGAGCACTAAAGTGTTCACTTATCTCTACTTGAAAGTCCATCCTTACATGAAAGACACTATCCCACATCAATAACAATATACAACTATAATTTTAACATGACATTACTGTTCATTGCAATTGGGTAAGCACTAATGTAAGAAACTATTATGATATTAAAATTACAATGACATTCTGCAAGAGTTATTTTTGCATAAAGTGTTACTACAGAGATTAAGAAACAGGCTTGCAACTAGTTAATACACAATTGAGTATCAGGGTTCTTGGGCACATTTGGTAATTATCAATTATCATCGCAGGTGCTTGAGCACCATCCTTGAGTACCCGCGTCACATGTTTCACATCTTTTTTACATCCAATTAGCATGTGGGCATTGCCTGTGTTAAACAGTAAGGTCAAAGCCATATTGACTACTGGCATTAAGGTGATTGGCTGACAGCATCACCATGCCTTATATAAGACCCAGTTACATGATGCTCATCACACTGCAGTTTAGGGGCAGTTGATCAAGGAGGGAGAGATTAGATTGGAACAGTATTCAGATATTTATTGCCTTTGGCTATGTTCACACACTACATATTTCCTGCAGCAAAAACGCAGCAAAACCTTGGGTGTTTGTTAATAAGTCCAGATTTCTTGGAAGGAGTAAACCTGCATTTTTTACTGCACGTTTGATGGATTTTGTGCCCTAGGCTTAGCTGGAAATCACATATGCAGGTTTAGGTTGGCATAAACGCCCTCCACACTGCCCTCTCCTTTCCACACTGGTGCCCCTCTTTACACTGTTTTCTCACACTTTGTCCACTCTATACTGCCCAGTCTCTAAAATGTGCCCCCTCACCACAATCTTCCCCCTCATCATACTGTCCTCTCCTGCTGTGCCACTAGTCTGATTCCTCTCTATACCACCTCCCACACTACCCAGTCTTCACTCTGTGCATGCTCGCACTTTTCTCATTCCATTCTGTCACCTCACATTATTCCCCAGAGTAGTCCCCTCACACATTCCCCCCATTCACCTTTCTCTTTCCTCATATTTCTACTTCCTCACTTACTGTTTCCACACCCATTCCCCACCTCCCACTCCTCATAGTGTTTCCTAACACATTCCCTTTCACTCCCTATTCTATCACCTGTTTCCCTAGCCCCAATTACCATACTGTCTCCTCACACATTCTGTACACCTCACTCTTCGTACTGTCTCTCCACACATCCCCCCTCCCATACTGTGTTCGCATCCATTCCCCACCTCATGCCTCATACTCTTTCCTAACACATTTCAACCCTCACTTTCCATACTGTCGCAAGTCCTCCAACATCCTCCTCCTCCCCTTCCCATTCTTTCTTAGAGCCATTTACTCTCTCCATATTGCTTCCACAACTTATTCCAGCTTCTGCTCCCTATATTGTTTCCACAGCGATTTCACCATTTCCCCCTGCTTTCCATATTGTTTCTTTGCTTCCCACACCATCCTCCCCCCATATTGTTTAGACAGCTTATCCCGCCATTCCCTACATTGATTTATTATTTCAACATCCATCCATGCCTACCCTTGTTTCCACAACCATTCCCCCTCCAGCTCCCCATAATGTTTCCAAAATCATTCCCTCTTCTATACTCCATATTGCTTATACAGCCATCCTTATGATCATCATTTTATTTCCACAGCCACCCTCCTCCCACCTATAATTTTTATTTATATAGCTTTATCATATTCCACAGCACTTTACAATTCAGAGGGGATATGTACAAACAATATGAGAGAATACAGAGAAACAAAAAAATTCAGATACCATGAGCAGTGAGGGCCCTGCTCACAAGCTTACAATCTATGAGGAAATAGAAATAGGGCCCTAAATATTTTACAACTCTGTGGTGCCAGCGAGTTACCTCTGAAGTGTGATCAGGTGACCTGGTGTGATCAGGTGACCCGATATCACCCTAACCCATGAGTGCTAGCAGTAAGGGCTTCAATATTGCTCATGCCTGAAAGACGTGAGTATAATTTAATGCAAGGAGCTTGCATGCCACTCTTTCTTTGAGTCAATTGTCACCTTGACAGCTGAGTCACTGGGATGGGCAGCAAAATGTAGCTGTCTAGGAGACACCTTGGACCGCCGCACCAAGTGGACCGATGGCACCCCCTTGAGTGCTTGCTCCCCCTGAATTCGCCTATGATTAAACAACTGGTTAATGGTTTGCAATTCTCATGAACATAAACAGTGAGTGAATGCAGAGATTACTAAAGAATATGGGACTTTTCCAAGGCCTACAGGTGAAATCAGAGTCTAAATATCAATTATACTAAAGTAGATTAGCTAGTTAAATAGCAAAATAAGAAGCTGTACTCTAGTTGGAATTTATGGCCACTTTACACGTCCCGATATCGGCGTCCAACTCCGACAAAAAGTCACGTGGTTCGTGCGTTGTCCCCGATATCGTTCGTGCGTTGTATGGTGTAAATGTCCAATACGATGCACGAACGATGCCAAAACGATATCGGGGATCAAATGAGCGTGCTCTCCAACTGCCCGATATTGGATTGATGTTGTGGCCGGATCGGGCTGTGTAAAAGCCCAACAACGATGTGAAGTCCAACGTCCCCTATTCTCTCCCATGTTAAATGGTCATTCCTGGGTCGGCCGTACAAGGGGTGTACACATCGCAGTTGCGTTGCCTGCCGATATCGCGCTGTGTAACATCTCCTATGCGATCTTGGAATTCTGCCCAGAAACAGCGTGCTCCTGCGGCGTTGTATCCAATATCGGACCGACGTTGGGACGTGTAAAGTGGCCATTAGAATAACAAAGGATGGCTTCATAAACTGGACTCTGGTTGGCCCATTAATTCCATATTTCTATATGCTTCACAATATAATAAATAATACCAGTAAACATGATCCTAGATGAACAGTAAAGTTTAAAATAACTATCCTGCAGGAAAAGAGAATTGTATTATCCTCCTCGTATTATACCATGTGCAAATATAATGTATATTTCTTCTTAATAATGATTTCTTTTTACAAGAAAGTTACTATATGCTTATCCTATTTGACAGATGTATTATTTGCATACAACCAAGGAACAATTTCTTATAAGGAATATGTCACTACTGCAATGTCCTAGCTGTCAAAGCTCTATTTTCTTCTTCCATTTTAACAAAATGAAAGAAAGTCAATAGCCCCTAAATACAAGACAAAAACTAATGGAGGCAAGCAAGACAGTGAAAGAAAAATGAGTGAAAAGCAGAAAAGTAGCATAACGGCAAAATACATAACTATGCGGTAGAAAACCTCCAGTCAATTGCTGAGATCAACAATGACATCTCTGGATGCTTCAGGCAGTCAAGGTCTAAAGAAAAAGAAATCTATGTAAAAACAAAGCTCTCCCTTTTGTTAAAAAAATAATCAATACTCTGTTCATTTCCATCCATATGCCCTACTATTAGAAAGCTGGAGATATAAATTACCGGTGAACAAGCTACAGATAATTCTATTGTAACTTTAACAAATTGCCATCAGCTTCTCCATTTGATTAAAGCTATACTCCAGGAAAAACTGATGCATAGCGATATGCCTAGTGTGGGGTCTATGGGCATGATGTTCTCATTTTGGCGTACTGTGAATTCACGCATCCTGAGGATCCACACCAAATATAACATACTGCATCAGTTTTGCAAGGAGTATTCCCTACATTGAAATAATTGCATTAAAGAGAATCATGGTAAATCAGGTTTGATATCAAAGACATGTGCCAGCCACCATTTGACTATATGAGGCCATTCCATTGTCTTGGAAGCAGAAAGGAGCACTAGAAAAACCAAAGCCTGTCCGGAGACCAGAGAGCTGTAGAGACGGCATAAGCAGGGGCGGACCTACCGTGGTGCAGCTGGTTCAGCTGCACCAGGGCCCCTCAAGCCTGCTGTGGGCCCCTAGCCGACCCCCGTAACCCGATGTCAGAGGAGAGGAGGGTCAGGCAAGGGAAGCAGGAAGCTGCCTGATCCCGCCCCTCCTCTCCTCTGCCACCCCGGCTCTCAGGAATGCAAATGGCGGCTCAGCGCAGGGCGCAGGTAGGAGAGCAGCGCCCCAGCAACCGCCCCCTGCCGCACCCCCCATACTACTCGCCGGGGGCCACCAGATCCCTTCCCCCCCGCTCCTCACCAGGGCTGCACCAGGGCCCTCCAGGCTCTAGGTCCGCCACTGGGCATAAGGGCAGGTGAGAATATTGTAGTTTTAATTTTTTCCTGTTCCCAGGACTCAAGAGAAGATCTCAGTCAATCTGGCTACCATTTTGCTAGATGTGTGCAAAACAATTTGAATTCATCAAAATTATTTTTTATGAGGAAATTCAGAAAAATTTTGATTATATTAGATTAGCAACTGTTTGAGTGGATCATCGCTAATAATAAGTGATAGATGCAGTTCAGGTCCTCTTTACTGCAAATAGCAGAACATATCAGAAACACCCTCACATATCTCATTACCATATATTGAAGTTGGGTGGAGGTGCAGGATGTCTGTTCAGAGCCACCACAAATACTTGCTTTTCAGTAACTTTTTGTAATGATTCTGTCTTATATAGTACATTGTTTTTCTGGTCTTTGTTCAGTTTCCTCTTCTTGTGTGATATATAGTCATTCTGCATGTTTGCTACTTTTTTGGGGGTAATGAGCAGCATAAGGTGAGAGGATTGCAGTGGGTAAAAGTTTTCTGTTGCCATTGAAATACTTTTTCAGCTTTCAGTTTTCTGCAGAGTTCCATCGATCACTGATCATGGATGTCATGAGTTAAAAGCCAGAGAGATATGTTCTAGGAACAGCTAATATACTGCAGGAAATATTTTGCAGTATAAGCTGTTTTTAATAATTATATAACATCATGCTTCTCACTGTACAGCATTGAGCACTGAGACGATGGCCAGGAGTCCATATAGATCCTCTGATGCGGCACATTATTGGGTCTGTGTGCTAGGAGAGAGGATTTAAGAAAGTGACAGGAAGATGCAGAAAGCATATAGGAACCAGACAAAATGTGGGTTAGGCTGTGGTCACAGTTTTTTTAGTGCCTTTTAAAAACGCATGCTTTTTTACATGCGTTTTTCATGTCAGCATGAGTTTTGTAAGGTCTCTGATGGCTCCCTGCGTTTTTGGCTGCGTTTTTGAATCTGCACCTAAAAATAGTGCTTGTAGTATTTTTTTGAGCGTTTTGAAAAACGCATGCGTTTTTGTAGAAAACGCATGCGTTTTTATAACATGGGTTCCTATGGAAAACGCATGCAAAAACGCATGTACAGTTAGTACCTTTTAGTGCCATTCAAAAACGCATGCGTTTCCCATAGGAGCCCATGTTAACAAAAACGCATGCGTTTCCGGAAACGCATGCGTTTTTTTAACATGGGCTCCTATGGGAAACGCATGCGTTTTTGAATGGCACTAAAAGGTACTAACTGTACATGCGTTTTTGCATGCGTTTTCCATAGGAACCCATGTTATAAAAAACGCATGCGTTTTCTACAGAAACGCATGCGTTTTTGGATATGCTCCAAAAACGCATGGGACAGTCACACATGCTTTTTGGCTATTAGGGCATGCGTTTTTTAACATGGGGGCCTATGGGTGCGTTTTTTACATGCGTTTTTGAAAACGCAGGTCTCCAAAAATGCATGTGAAAAATGGTACTGTGACCCCAGCCTTAATCTGCACTGCTGTAGAAGGATGAAAAAACTCCAAAATGAAGGATAGTAGGTGAAAGGTGCTTTATTCTGCTGGGTGAGTATATTGGTCTCCCTGGTGACTTGTCATGAGCTTTCGGTTTCTTCGTGCCGGTTGCTGTCCAGTACTCTCTCTTGGTTGCTGTGAGTTACTTCCAGCTGGGCTGGTAGTGTGGTGCCCTGTGCCAGGTAAACCACAGAACCAAATTGGAAATACCTGTTATTCTTATTGTGTTGTTTATGTAACAAAAACTTTGCTCAGTCCGGGAGTACTGAAGTTAACTAGTGGGGCATGTGGCACCCTGTGCCAGGAAAAGCCACAGAACCAACTAGTTCACTAAGGGATTTCCACATCTGTTACTCCACATACACACAACACCTTTCACTCCAAGCCAGTAGGGGGAGCTGTACTGGTTGCTGTTAAGCCAGATCCCCTATAAATGCAGGTGCTGGGGACGTAGTTAGCCAGAGTGTGCAGTCACTAAGAGAACTGTGAAGATCAGCTAAGAGCCTAGTGAGCTAAACTGGTTACCGGAGCCGTGCTAGGCCCAAAACCAGTGCACCTCCAGAGCCAGTGTGAGGTCCAGAGAGTGAGAATGAAAGGCAGAGGCGAGGAACACTACAGTGGGGGCAGAGGAGCCATCCCGGCTCACCCCACGAGAACACCGGTCACTGGTGTCCAAGTATGCAAAGGAAATAGGTTAGCCCAGCAGAGAATCCCAGTAAACCATGGAGGCTTAGCTTCTCGGATACCCGCAGCACCCACATTTGAGAGCCAGGAACCACAGGAGAGATAGCGGTAGCCAAGCGAGAGCCCTCAGTGCAGCAGCACGGGAGTGGAAGAGCAGGAAAGGTAAGGCCTGGTTTCATACACACCAGACTCAAGAGAAGGGAGCAAGATAAGGAGGCCTAAACTTCACTCAGTGTGGAAATCCCAAAGTGCACCCTTCAACCCTGGATGTGTACCTGCAAAACCACCAGTAAAGGTTACAGAAAAATACTTTATTGTGTGTGTGTGTGTGTGTGTGTGTCTATTCTTCAACCTGTCCCACACCACAACAACAATGCTGCCCCATTCCTACAGTACTGCCCTATTCCACCATCCTACCCTTACAGCCCCAGGGACCCCGCTCTACCTGTAGAGAGCCACAGCACCTTGCTGCCGCCCATCACCCCGGAGGTGCCAGCAACGCCGGTGTCACCACCGGACCTACAAGTGGCGTCACAACTTCTATGAACTATAATCCCTGTAAATATAACCATTTTTATTGTCACCCAAGGGCACAGGCACAGGCACCGACCACCCTGACATTCCTGCACCCGACTTCCCGAGACCTGAGTACCCAGACCCTTGTGCACCAGACAACTCTGGCATCACGAACAGGATCCCGTGCCCAGTGTAACCGGGTACTGTGTACCATGTATAGACTGTGTTTGTGAACTGTTAATCTGGGCCACCATTGCTGCACCGCAGAGCGGGAAAGAAAGGAGACATTACAGTGCAAGAGCGTGAAGATAGGCCCCACCCCACGCTGACGAAAACCGCCGAGTGCAGCAGCCTGATCCCGAAATACCCGAGGTGCTCCACTCCCCACTGCGGAGATGACTACGTACTTTCGTTTTTCAGAGACTAGTAGCGATTCACTAGGGGGGAGCGAGAATGAGTGCACCGGATGTAAACAACACAGCGGCCCCTCATGTAAATGAGCCCACCGGACCCACAGTTGCCAATTTGCCCATCTGCCCAGTATCGGCACCTGCCCCAGTAGCCCCGATAATGCCGATCCCACTGCCATACATCCCTAATGCAGTCTGGTTGCCAAGTATGACGGCCAGCTCGGCACCCTGGACGCATTTGAGAGAAAGTTTGTAATGTGTTGGGCATGTATTCGATGACTGGTACACAGAGAGCATCGGTAATGAAGTGACAGTTAACAGGCGCAGCGGAGCTGGAAACCTGAAACCGGACAGAGGAAGATCAGGAGTCTATTGTCAAATATTTGAAAAAGTTGCAAAAAGGTCTTTGAGCATCATACTGGGACTGAACTTAGAATGCTGTTTTACCACAGCAAGCACTGGGCACAAGAAAGCATACTAGATTACTCCCTATGCCTGCAGGAGGCGCAGAGAATCCTTAAACAAGTAGACCCAATCGGTATGCGTGATGAAAATAAAATGCTTATTGAACAGTTCGTAAAGGGGCTCAGGTTACCAGATGACAGCAAGCAAGCACGCTGGTGGGCTCTCCAAAAACCCTGATGCAGAGTTTGCCACCCTGGAAGAACTGACCATTAAGGGACAGCAGCTCCCAGCTGTACCAGACTTAGCCCCACAGCCGCCATGGGTTAAAATCCCCTCTTTACCAGAAGCACCTTCCTTATCCCCTGCAGCAGAGACCAGCATGCAGGCTGTGACCCCTAACCAGTTTTACAGCCTGTGCTCCGAGGTGCCGCGGCTGAGCAGAGAGAAGGCCAAGTTCCGAGGTGCTAGGCAACCCAAGGTAAAGACACAGCCACAAGGAAAGACACAGCTCACTGACAGCCCGGAGGACATCCCATGGATGAGGAAGGACCACAGACCTCTACAGCTCCAGTGGACAGCCCATCTGTTGCAAGTGCAACAAGGAAGGTGTGAGGCACCACCGGCATGGTCTCATGGCCGGGGTGCATCACATGCAGGATCAGTGTATGATCCTGTTCACACCGGCCGGTTTTACTGTGATGATGCTGTGTGAACCTATCCGGAACACAATGAGTTAAATCTGAGAGTGAGTGCTGTAGATCTGACACATAGATGATCCTGATGAGCAGCTATATGGGAAAAGTGTGTCCTAATTGGTAGCAGCCCAGGTGGGTGTGTCCTGAGTAATAGCAGTCCAGGTGGATGTGTCAGTGTGGGAGTGGCAGGCACAATAAAGAGCCTGCCAGCTGATTGAGTGGGATCTTGATCATCAGCCAGAGAGCACCAGAGAGATTCAGCAAGAGATCCAGTCTGTGTGTGTTTGAGTCTCAGACTGAGGGACGCTGAGAGCAGAGCAGTCCAGAGCTCTGTGGAGTGCGAACATGAGGGGAGCATGCTAGCTCCATACCGATGGCCAGGACCGGGGTCGTGACAGCTCGTGAGTGGGGAAGCTGTGGCTGAACCAGGTGGAGACTGGTCTGGACATGTTGCGAGATACGTCTGGGAAGGAGCCCTTGGGGACGCTTGGTGTACCCATGACTCAGGTAGCGAGACCCGGATCCGGGCCCGGTAAGAAGGCAGTTCCTGTATGCTAGGGTGAACTGTGTACCCTGTGCGTAAAGTGTGCCAGGTGGGCATAGCCGCCATTGGGTCTGACTAAACAGTCAGTGAAGCGACCCGTTGAAGTGTATGTGTATTTTATGGCTTATGTAAAAGACCCAGTGAGTGTATGTAGCCCTTTGGGAGGCAGGTGTATGAATTGTGCCAGGTGGGCATTGCCACCATTGGGTCCGACTAAAGTAGTCAGTGAAGGGACCCGTTGAAGTGTATGTAGCCCTACGGAAGGCAGATGTATGAGTTGTGCCAGGCAGGCATATCCGCCATTGGGTCCCACTAAAACAGTCAGACCCGTTGAAGTGTGTGAACCGGTGGTCAGAGGCAGGTGTTAGAAGGGATCCTGGAGTGGGGAAACCGTGGTTGAGCCAGGTGGACGCCGGTCTGGACAAGGTGGCGAGATACGTCCCAGAACGTAGCCCTTGGGGATGCATGGCGTACCCGTGACTCAGGTTGCTCAATCCCTGCTCTGAACCCAGAGGTGCCACAGTCCATGGATGTTTATATGATGGGCTGAGAGCATGTGGAACAGGGGCGGGCTGGCCCAGGTGCGCAGGGGGGCAGGTGCCCCCTGGGCTGGTGGTATAGTCCACATTTCAGGCCGCCCCCTACAGAAACGGGCCGCGGGAGTCGGGAGTCGGCCGGCGCGGCGATAGCACATGACGCTGGAGGTCCGGGATGAGGTAAGGGCTGTGGCTGGCTGACAGCACCACCCCCCCCCCCCCGGTCCTCAAGTCAGGCTGACAGCAACCCCCCCCCCCCCCCCGGTCCTCAAGTCGGGGCCGGCAATGGAAATCTGCCACCCGGGTATAGAGGCTCCAGCCAGCCCTGATGTGGAAGGACATGTGTGATCCATGAATGCTTATATGATGGATCACATGGAGTGTGTAAGAACCCGGTCAGGATGGTGCCTGTATTCCGGGGTAGTGTGGAGCTGGGGAAATAAAGCCAGATGGCTGGTACTGCCATTGGGATCCACAGGGCCCGTTGATATATATGTGGTTAAATATGTCTTATAAATGTATGTGTAACGTTGAGACAGGCCGGTGGCCGTGACCACCACGGGAGCTGTTGTTGGTGCTCTAGGGGTTGGAGGGAGAGGTGGTTGCAGGTCCCGGGTTACTGTAGTTGTATATGTGCAATATGTGTTCATAATATATGTAATGTATAGGGATGGGCGAGTCTATTCACTAGGACTCGTTACTCGGCGAATAGTAAGGGACTCGCAGGACTCGGTACTCGGCGAGTTTCCCAGCGATTACTCACACAGTAACGAGTCCAGTGCAAGTCAATGGCAATCCTAGTTTTGTCAGAGTTTACTTTTTCTCACTCGCTAGACTCGCTGTCAGTGTTCCAGGTTTTCCGGCTTGCCGTGTGACTATTTTGCCCTCAGTCAGCATGGAAATCATTGTTTTGTTTGCCCTTCTTCCTGTCTCGTTTACATAAAGACCTGGCTCAGGTGAGCATTCATTGCTTGAGTATACTGCTTCCTGGTTGCTCCTGCTCACCTGTTCTCCTTATTCCACTCACTTCTCTGGAGCTCTGTGAGATCCTGGTTCACCTTACAGCTTCCTGCCTCGTGCTTCTGGTGCCGCTGCTTATACCTTCAGGCTCGGACATTCAAGTGTGTAAGCAACTACTCGGTCTTACTCTATGTACTGTGTGCTTTTGGAACTTGTGTTACTTTATCTCCTTGGAACTTTGTTTGGACTTGTTACCCGGTCATCCGGGTGTGGGGACCTTTTGCCACGGACTATATCTTCCGGTCGTACCAGGACCCGTGCTACGGACTGCAGGCATCCGGTTTTGCTTGCTTTGGACTATTGGTTTTTTGGACTGTTTCCTTAAAGGACTGTGCTCAACGATACATATATATATTGGGGTCGTGTTATGTTATGTGCTTTGGCTGTGTACTGCATTCACATTGTTTTGCTGTGTATATATAAATACCTTGCACCTAAGAACCCGTCTCTGCTCTTCATTGCCCTTAAGCGATCAGACTCCTCAAACCCTATACAATAGTATTACATTATACTCAAGCCTCAAAGAGGAGTCTGCTTAGGGCAATGACGGAGACACGGGTGGAGAAGCTTTTCTCCATGGTTAACTCCTTGCAGCAGGAGATGGAGGCGGTGCAAAATAAGGTCCTGGACATGGAGAGACAGCTAGGCCATGATCACCAGGCTGTGGGTCAGGCTCTCCGAGATGTGCAAACCAGAGTGGAGGACCTGGGAAAAATACCCACACCAGCCACCAGTATGCCTAAATTACCCCCGTTTCGGTTCAGTGGCGACCGTACTCTGTTCCGTGGGTTTATCAATCAATGTATGCTGTTTTTTGATGTACATGCTAACTATTACCGGTCAGATCGGTCAAAGGTATTATGTATAGTCATGTTGTTAACATCACGAGCACTGGCTTGGGTCAATCCCATGATTGAAAGTCATGACATCCGTTTAAATAACCTAGATAATTTTGTAACAGCAATGGCGCAAATGTTTGATGACCCTAATCGCCGTACCACCGCAGAAACGGCTCTGCTTTCCCTACGGCAAGGAAAGCGTTCTGTCATTGAATATGGTACTGAATTTAAAAGGTTAGTGGTGGATGTCGATTGGGGAAATAATGCGCTGTTATCAGTGTTCAAAAAGGGACTGTCCGGTTCCATTAAGGACGAGTTAGCTCGGGCCGAGTCTCCCCAGGACTTTGAACTGTTTCTGCAACACTGCGTACGCATTGATACCCGATTGACGGAGCGTAGACAGGAAAAGTGGGCAGCTGTAAACCGGATAACTAATTCTGCTTTCCCTCCTAGAGAGCCCGCTACTAGGAGTTCACGGGAGGTCGAAGACATTCCCATGCAAGTGGACTCATTACAACGACGGGAAAACAATGAACGTCGCGACTACCGGCTCCGTGAGCGTTTATGCTTTTATTGTGGTCAATCTGATCATTTTTTGATTAACTGCCCAAAATGCCCTAAACGTCCAAATAAGGTTCTGGCAGCCGTAACAGAATGTGATAACACGGACGCAGAATCCGAGATCTCTGACTCAAGTATACACCTGGATGCGGTTTTTCCTTCTGTACTAATGTCAGCTTCACCTAAGGACAATTCTACCCATTGCTCTCTTCCAATTCAGATCCAGTGGGAGGGACAGTCAATTCCGACATCTGCCATGATAGACTCCGGGGCGGGAGGTAACTTCATGGACTCTTCTTTTGCCAGGAGACACGGTATCAAGACACAACAACGAGTGTCACCGATAACCATGGAAACGGTGGATGGTTCTCCATTAGTTTCGGGACCTGTAGATCAGGAGACAGTACCTCTTAACTGTGTGATGAAACTAGGTCATCAGGTGGCACTGACTTTTATGTTGATTTCTTCTCCTCACTTTCCAGTCATTTTAGGACTCCCTTGGCTGCGGTCTGAAAATCCAATCATCAATTGGGAGACAAAGGAAGTATCTTTCCATCCCCAGGCCGGTTCGACCATCAGTCCAGCAGTACCGGTAACGTACGATGAGGAGGACATTATACAGGTACCTGTTCTCCCCCCAGTCTATAAGGAGTTTACAGATATATGCGACAAGAAAAAAGCAGACCAACTTCCCCCGCATAGACCATACGATTGTCCCATAGACTTACTTCCAGGGGCCGAGATCCCGTTTGGTCCTGTCTACCCGTTAGCGGCTCCGGAGTTACAATCATTGAAAGACTATATCGACGAAAGTTTAGCCAAGGGGTTTATCCAACCTTCATCCTCACCCGCAGGGGCTCCCATCTTTTTTGTGAAAAAGAAAGATGGGACTCTGAGACCGTGTATCGATTACCGGGAGCTTAACAAAATAACCGTCCGGAACCGGTATCCGCTACCATTGATTCCCGAACTGTTGGAGAGAGTACGGCAGGCCAAGATCTTCACCAAATTGGATCTCCGGGGGGCATACAACCTGCTCCGTATACGTCCCGGAGACGAGTGGAAGACGGCATTCAGATGTCGCTATGGCCATTTTGAGTACCTTGTAATGCCTTTCGGGCTCTGTAACGCTCCCGCTGCTTTTCAACACCTGGTCAATGATATATTCAGGGATCTATTGGATCAGTTTATGGTGATATACCTGGACGATATCTTAATTTTCTCTGATTCTCTACAGGAACACCAGGAGCATGTAAAGGCTGTACTTACTCGTCTGAGAGATAACCACCTATACATCAAGCTGGAGAAATGTGAATTCCATCGCTCGCAGATCCACTTCTTAGGGTATGTTATCTCTCCTCAGGGATTAAACATGGAGTCCAGCAAGATCCAGGCGATTCTAGACTGGCCGGTACCAGGAAACATCAAGGAGGTACAACGCTTTGTCGGTTTCGCAAATTTTTACAGACGCTTCATTCGCAACTTCTCGGAGATTGTGCGTCCTATCACCTTGCTCACTAAGAAGGGGCAGAGGTTCGTATGGTCCACGCAGGCCCAGGGGGCTTTTGATCGTCTCAAGGTTTGTTTTACCTCGGCGCCCATACTGACACACCCGGATCCCGCACTCCCTTTCATTGTGGAAGTCGATGCTTCCGATAACGCACTGGGGGCTATCCTTTCACAACGGACTGGGGACAAGGAACTCCTACACCCGTGTGCTTTCTTTTCTCGTCGGTTGTCCCCTGCAGAAAGGAACTATGATATTGCAGATAAAGAACTGTTAGCCATTATTTCCGCGTTTAAGGAATGGAGACATCATTTGCAGGGGGCTTCACAACAAGTGGTAGTGCTCACAGACCATCGTAACCTGGAATTCCTTAAATCTGCCAGGTGCCTGTCTCCACGGCAAGCCCGGTGGAGCCTGTTCCTTAACCAGTTTAATTTTATTCTCTCGTACCGTCCAGGGTCACGTAATGGGAAAGCTGATGCCTTGTCCCGAATCCACGCTGTGGACTCCGTGCCAGGAACCCCATCCAAGACCATTCTATCGGATGCCAATTTCGTTGGAGTACTCCAGGACCGGGACCTGTGGAAGGACCTCAAGCTGGCCTATGACGGTGACGTATTCCTTGCTGCTCCACCCACTGACGTAAATCTGGTCCTTAGGAATGGTTTGTGGCTGAGGGAACGGCGTATCTATGTCCCGGAGGCTGTAAGACTTCGGGTCCTCAAATTGGTCCATGATTCAGTGTTGGCAGGTCATAGGGGGGTACAGAAGACGCAGGAGTTCTTAAGCCGTTTTTTCTGGTGGCCCACCTGCTTAAAGGATGTGAAAGACTATGTACACTCATGTGTGGTCTGTGCCCGGTGCAAAGTGCCTCGTGTTGCTCCTACAGGACTTCTTCAACCGCTACCCGTACCATCTCGCCCTTGGGGGTCTATCTCGATGGACTTCATCGTGGAGTTGCCTGACTCAGGGGGCCACAATACTATTTTGGTGGTAGTAGACCGATTGACTAAAGCGGCTCATTTCATACCATGTACCGGTCTCCCCCTCCGCCGCAGAGACAGTAGATCTAGTAGTCCAGAACGTGTTTCGGTTACATGGGGTACCGGATGAGATCATCTCTGACCGGGGGGTGCAATTCACCTCCAAGTTCTGGAAGGGGTTTTGTTCTGCATTGCATATTGACGTATGTTTATCTTCTGCCTACCATCCCCAGACAAATGGACAGACGGAACGGACTAATCAAACCCTGGAGCAGTACCTGCGATGTTATGTCAGCCATCTCCAAGATGATTGGTACAAGCTGCTTCCCCTGGCAGAGTTCTCATACAACAATACGCAGAGCAGTTCCACCAAGGTAACACCCTTTTTCGCCAACCTGGGTTATCATCCAACTATTTTACCTAGGTCGCCAGTTGCTACTTCGGTCCCAGCGGTTGGGGACAGAGTGATGGTTCTACAGCAGAATCTAGAAGTGCTAAAGGAGTCTCTGGCCTCGGCTCAGGAGCGTTACAAGAAGTCAGCGGATGTCTACCGAAGACCCGCACCCGTGTATAAGGTAGGGGATTCGGTGTGGTTATCCACGAAGAATCTGAAGTTGGGTGTTCCTTCGCGGAAATTAGGACAGAAATTCATTGGCCCGTTCAAGATTACCGGGATTGTGAGCTCTATGGCCTGTCGGCTGAAGTTACCACGGACTCTGAAGGTACATCCTGTTTTTCATGTATCGTTATTGAAACCGGTTTTCCATAATACGTTTCAGGGGCGTGTTTTGCCTCCCCCCCCACCGGTGGTGGTTGATGGGCACGAACAGTTTGTGGTTCAGGACATCATCGACTCTCGGCTCCATAGGCATCGGCTTCAGTACCTTGTTCGTTGGCAGGGGTACTCTCCCGAGGACGATTCTTGGGAACCGGTAGGTAACATCTCCGCTCCCCAGAAAGTTGCGCAGTTCCATCGGAGGCATCCGGACAAGCCTGGTCCGGGATCGTCCTGAGGCCGTTTGCAGGGGGGGAGTAATGTCAGTGTTCCAGGTTTTCCGGCTTGCCGTGTGACTATTTTGCCCTCAGTCAGCATGGAAATCATTGTTTTGTTTGCCCTTCTTCCTGTCTCGTTTACATAAAGACCTGGCTCAGGTGAGCATTCATTGCTTGAGTATACTGCTTCCTGGTTGCTCCTGCTCACCTGTTCTCCTTATTCCACTCACTTCTCTGGAGCTCTGTGAGATCCTGGTTCACCTTACAGCTTCCTGCCTCGTGCTTCTGGTGCCGCTGCTTATACCTTCAGGCTCGGACATTCAAGTGTGTAAGCAACTACTCGGTCTTACTCTATGTACTGTGTGCTTTTGGAACTTGTGTTACTTTATCTCCTTGGAACTTTGTTTGGACTTGTTACCCGGTCATCCGGGTGTGGGGACCTTTTGCCACGGACTATATCTTCCGGTCGTACCAGGACCCGTGCTACGGACTGCAGGCATCCGGTTTTGCTTGCTTTGGACTATTGGTTTTTTGGACTGTTTCCTTAAAGGACTGTGCTCAACGATACATATATATATTGGGGTCGTGTTATGTTATGTGCTTTGGCTGTGTACTGCATTCACATTGTTTTGCTGTGTATATATAAATACCTTGCACCTAAGAACCCGTCTCTGCTCTTCATTGCCCTTAAGCGATCAGACTCCTCAAACCCTATACAATAGTATTACACTCGCTATATCACATCGCTATGTAGCTTGAATCTCCCCAAATCATTTAAACAATCGCACCGCTTCACGGATACCTGCTGTCAGCAGCGAGTCTGAGCGAGTCTACGAATCCGAGTCCTGTATACTGTATTCGGGACTCGCGAATACAGAATCTGTTATGTTCCGACAAAGCTTCCGAGACAGCCTAGCATGTTAGGTCAGAAAACTTGTGAAGATGGACAAGCATGTTAGCCAATCATATTCAGTAATGCCACAGCCATGTTGGTTGTGGCAGGACTATGATTGGCTTCTGTCCATCGTGATGCCTATGTCATGTATGAGAGGCGAGGCTGTATATAAGCTTTGCCACCGCCATTTCCTCCACATTCCTGTGACGATCTGAGCTAGTGCAGGGTGAGGTAGATGCTGGAGCAGATCATAGGGAGTGTTAGTCAGTGTAGGGAAACTTCAAGATTCCTTATATTTAACCCAAACAGCTCTTCCGAGTGCTACCAGGAGGACAGAAGAGTACTGTGTAGAGGACTGTAGGCAGGCAGGCAGGGAGGAGCAGCCTTTATGGTGGGTTTACACGTTGCGATATCGGCGTCCAACTCCGACCAAAAGTCACGTGGTTCGTGCGTTGGACCCGATATAGTTCCTGCGTTGTACAGTGTAAACATCCGATACGATGCAGGAACGATGGTACCCCGATATCGGGGGTCGAATGAGCGTGCTATTCAACCGCCCGATATCGGATGCCGGTTGGAGCCGGATTGTCCCGTGTGACAGCCCAACTCCGATGTGTACTGCAACGTCACCCATTCACTCCCATGTTAAATGGTCGTTTCTGGGTCGAGTGGCGTACACATCTTAGGGACGTTGTATCCCGGTATCGCAGCGTGTAAACTGCCGATGTGATTCAGGGAAAACCGGGCACGAAATTACTGATAGGGGTTTGTTATAAGTCCCCAACAATAATGGAAGTGGAGGAGAATATCCTCATAAAGCAAATAGATGAAGCAGGGACTCAGGGAGAAGTCATTATTATGGGGACTTCAACTACCCTGAAATACATTGGGGATCAGAAACCTGCAGTTCTAGCAAAGGTAATAAGTTTTTGAAAACTATAAGAGACAATTACCTTTCACAACTGGTTCAGGACCCAACAAGAAGGGGGGCACTGCTGGACCTAATATTAACCAACAGGCCAGACCGCATATCAAATATACGGGTTGGAGGTCACTTGGGTAATAGTGATCATAACTTAATAAGCTTTCAAGTATCCTTTACTAAGACGTGTAGTAGAGGGGCCACAAGGACACTAAACTTCAGGAAGGCAAATTTCCAACGGTTGAGAGATGATCTTAGTGCAATAAACTGGGACGATGTCCTGAGACATAAAAGTACACAACACAAATGGGAGATGTTTATTAGCATCCTGAATAGGACCTGTGCACAATATATACCCTATGGGAATAAGCATGCTAGAAATAGGAGGAAACCACTATGGCTAAATAAAGCGGTAAGAAGTGCAATATGTGACAAAAAGAAAGCATTTAGGGAATTAAAGCAAGTAGGTAGTGATGAAGCATTAAATAAATACAGAAAATTAAATAACATTTGTAAAAAGCAAATCAAGGCAGCAAAGATTGAGACAGAGAGACTCATTGCCAGAGAAAGTAAAAAGAATCCCAAAATATTTTTTAACTACATAAATAGTAAGAAACTAAAAAATGATGGTGTTGGCCCCTTTAAAAATAGTCTGGGTGAAATGGTGGATGAGGATGAGGAAAAAGCAAATATGCTAAATGACTTTTTTTCAACAGTATTTACACAAGAAAATCCCATGACAGACAATATGATCAGTGATAACAAAAATTCTCAATTAAACGTCACCTGCTTAACCCAAGAGGAAGTACGGTATCGTCTAAAAATCACTAAAATTGACAAATCCCCGGGCCCAGATGGGATACACCCCAGAGTGCTGCAGGAATTAAGTACTGTCATAGATAGACCATTATTTTTAATATTTAAAGATTCCATAATATCAGGGTCTGTACCACAGGACTGGCGTATAGCAAATGTGGTGCCAATATTCAAAAAGGGGACAAAAACTGAACTTGGAAATTATAGGCCAGTAAGCTTAACCTCTACTGTGGGTAAAATCCTAGAGGGTTTTCTAAGAGATGCTATACTGGAGTATCTGAACAAAAATAACCTCATGACCCATTATCAACATGGTTTTACGAGGGACCGTTCCTGTCAGACTAATCTAATAAGCTTCTATGAAGAAGTAAGTTCTGGACTGGACCAAGGAAATGCAGTGGATGTGGTGTATATGGACTTTTCAAAAGCTTTTGATACGGTGCCACACAAAAGGTTGATACATAAAATGAGGGCAATGGGGATAGGGGAAAATATGTGTAAGTGGGTTAAGAACTGGCTTAGTGATAGGAAACAAAGGGTGGTTATTAATGGAACACACTCAGAATGGGTCACAGTTAACAGTGGGGTACCACAGGGGTCAGTGTTGGGCCCGCTCCTATTTAATATATTTATTAATGACCTTGTAGGGGGCATACAGAGTAGAATCTCAATATTTGCAGATGACACTAAACTCTGCAGGGTAATCAATACAGAGGAGGACAATTTTATATTACAGGAGGATTTATGTAAACTAGAAGCTTGGGCTGCTAAATGGCAAATGCGCTTTAATGGGGATAAATGTAAAGTCATGCACTTGGGCAGAGGAAACAAAGGGTATAATTATGTGCTTAATTATAAAACACTGGGCAAAACTACCACTGAAAAAGACCTGGGTGTATGGGTAGATGACAAACTCACATTTAGTGGCCAGTGTCAGGCAGCTGCTGTAAAGGCAAATAAAATAATGGGATGTATTAAAAGAGGCATAGATGCTCATGAGGAGAACATAATTTTACCTCTATACAAGTCACTAGTGCGACCACACTTAGAATACTGTGTACAATTCTGGTCTCCGGTGTATAAGAAAGACATAGCTGAACTAGAGCGGGTCCAGAGAAGAGCGACAAAAGTTATTAGAGGACTAAGGGGTCTGCAATACCAAGACAGGTTATTAAACTTGGGGTTATTTAGCTTGGAAAAACGAAGGCTTAGGGGTGATCTTATAATAATGTACAAATATATGAGGGGGCAGTACAGAGACCTTTCTAATGATCTCTTTACTCTTAGGCCTGAGACTGGGACAAGGGGGCATCCTCTACGTCTGGAGGGAAGAAGGTTTAATCATAATCACAGACGTGGATTCTTTACTGTAAGAGCAGTGAGACTATGGAACTCTCTGCCACATGATGTTGTAATGAGTGAGTCACTACTAACATTTAAGAAGGGCCTGGATGCCTTTCTTGAAAACTATAATATTACCGGTTATACATACTAGATTCTTTGATAGGGCGTTGATCCAGGGAATTAGTCTGATTGCCGTATCTGGAGTCAGGAAGGAATTTTTTCCCCCAATGTGGAGCTTAGTGTTGCCACATGGGGTTTTTTTGCCTTCCTCTGGATCAACATGTTAGGCTATGGGTTGAACTAGATGGACTTAAAGTCTTCCTTCAACCTTAAAAACTATGTTACTATGTTACTATGTTACTATGTTACTATGTTGTATACGATATCGGAACGATATCGTGACATGTAAACCCACCATGACAGTGCACACAGGACCGACCTCATAGCTTAGCTTACTCACACAGCTTTCCTAATAGCTGAAGTCAGAGGCTTAGCTGAGGTACTATTTCTTATTTTTTTGCACCTGATAGATTTTGGGTCATAATAACCCCTTCAGCTTTATTTTCTCTGTGGCAGACCAATGCGTTGCTGCTCTCCTACCTGCAAATAGCACGTACGCCACCTGCTTGTGCGACTACTTGTGCGCACTTAATAATTTTTGCAGGGACTAATGTGCTGCTTCACTGCCAAGTGTTAGCACACACTTAACCCGCCAAAACGGCAATGCGAGCGCTTTCCGAAACACATCTGCACATTACTCGCTATTACTCGCTTCCCCATTCATTAACATTGGACTTGCTAGACTCACAACGAGTAGCGAGTCCCGGGCTCGGACTCGCTAGAGTCAAGCGATTCCGAGTAATTTAGGACTCGCCCATCACTAGAAATGTACTGTGTAATGTAATGTATTATGTGACGTGCTTATGTTCAAATGTTTAATGTACTGCCTGGATTATGATTTATATGTGAGCAATAAACGGGTAGTAATTTGCAAACTTATAAGCACGTGCTTTGGTGTCGTCATGCAGGCGGGTTCCCCAGGTGCTACCTCACATAGGGAACATCTACCGGTTCTGCCCTTTAAACGAGCAACCCCTGGGGCCAGGGGCCAAACCCCAGGAGCAGACTGTCCAGGACCATCCAATTGGCTGCGCAGGTACGTGGGAGATCGTCCATACCTGTCCATCATCATAGACAGCATCGCTACCACTGCTTTGGTAGACACTGGATCCCAGGTTACCACCATCCCGAGTATCCTTTACAAACGGTTCTGGTCTGAACTTGAACTTGACCCTCCAAACCCAAACTTGAATATTATTGCTACCAATGGGTTGCCTGTCAATATAGAGGGGCATCGGGAGGTAACCGTAAAGGTAGGGAGGGTGGAATTAAAGAATCAAGGATTCATTGTGGTTGAGACTAATACTAATGAGAGGGATCTTCATGTGATACTTGGTACAAATATAATGGTTAATTGTCTAGATGAAGTGCTGTTTTTGCTTCAACAGAGTGCAGATACTGCTACTCCAGGAGAGAGGAGGGTTCTTCAGAAGGAGATCCGAGCCCTCGTGTATCAGCAATAGGTAACACTATCAAGTGGTGTAATTGGTAGCATATGTGTAACAGAACCAATTCCTATTGTAGTACCACCAGGAAGTGAAATGATGATCTGGTGTCGGGCAGCACTAGGCCTCAGAGGGCAGGACTACCGGGCAGTAGTGGAGCCAGTGATGTCTGAAAGTAGTCCTACACTCCTGACAGCCGGGGGGTGGTTGATGTACGCAAACGAAGGGTATCTGTACCTATACTGAACTATGGTGATGACGAAGTTAGGTTACCAAGGTATTCCACTGTTGCTAAGTTGTACCATGTAGATAGCAACTCCATACATGTAGCAGAATCTCTGACTCAATCAGTATCAGATGAACCTCAACTCCAAGAAGCAGTTAGAGAATTGGTATCAGGAGCTCCATGTAGGAACTGATCACACACCTTCTCACCAGAAACACGGAGTCTATCAGGTAGTTCAAGAGTATGAAAAGGTGTTTAGCAAGCATCCACTTGATTTTTGGCGGATAAAGGGGGTACACCATCACATACCCACAGGAAACCATCTACCCATTAAAGAGGCCTATACCACCAGCACATTACCAGCGACCTAAAGAGATGTTGCAGGACATGAAGGACGACGTGGTTATCAGAGATACTTGTAGTCCCTGGGCAGCTCCACTGGTCCTAGTTAAAAATAAAGATGGTAGTATGAGGATGTGTGTAGATTATAGGCAAATAAATCAAGTAACACCCAAGGATGCATACCGGTTACCCCGTATAGAAGAGTCACTTGCTGCATTGAAGTCTGCTAATTACTTCTCAACCCTAGATCTTACTAGTGGGTACTGGCAGGTTTCTGTTGCTGAAGAAAGCCATGAGAAGACAGCCTTCACAAGATCAATGGGACTATGCGAGTTCAACAGCATGCCGTTCGGGCTTTGTAACGCACCAGGAACGTTCCAGAGACTGATGGAGTGTTGCCTAGGCCACAGAAACTTTGAAACCGTTCTTCTCTACCTGGAAGATGTCATAGTGTATTCGAAAACTTATGAAGACCATCTGCAACACCTAAGTGAAGTGTTTGAAGCATTGTCCAAGTACGGGATGAAGTTAAAACCATTATAGTGCCATTTGTTGAAACCAAAGGTCCAGTACCTTGGGTATGTGGTCAGTGCAGAAGGAGTAACACCAGA
This sequence comes from Allobates femoralis, assembly GCA_033576535.1. Lineage (NCBI taxonomy): Eukaryota > Metazoa > Chordata > Amphibia > Anura > Aromobatidae > Allobates > Allobates femoralis. The sequence goes on from JARQOC010000004.1 coordinate 442,728,236, forward strand.
CCCTGACAAGGTCACAGTCATCAAGGACTGTCCAGCACCAACTACCTTCAGAGAGGTACGCCAATTCTTAGGACTGGTAAGGCAATACAGGAGGTTCATCAAGGGCTACACGAAGATAGCAACACCCATGCAAGATCTCCTGGTAGGACAGTCTGAGAAGGGCAAGATCAGAGGTCCTCCGTTCCAGTGGGAACAAGAACAAGGAGAATCTTTCAAGCAACTGAAAGAGGCCATGACTGGACAAGAGATCCTGGCCTACCCAGACCGCAGTTTACCATTTCTGTTATACACCGATGCCAGTAGCAAGGGATTAGGAGCTGTCTTGTCACAGAGACAGAAAGGCAAAGAAAAAGTGATAGCCTATGCCAGTAGGAAGCTCTTTCCTACAGAAAGGAATCCAGAGAACTACAGCTCATTCAAACTGGAGTTACTGGCCTTGGTCTGGGCAATCACAGAATGGTTCAAGCATTACCTGGCAGTGTCAAAGTTCACAGGTTTCACAGATAGCAACCCTCTAACACATCTGGAGACTGCGAAGCTGGGAGCCATGGAGCAACGCTGGATGGCCAGATTATCCAACTATGATTTTACCATCAAGTACCGGGCAGGCCATACGAACACCAATGCTGATGCCTTATCCAGGATGCCTACTTACCAGATGTGGGAGAAGATGTGGATGAACTAGAAGAAGTAGAGTTACCAGCCTTCCACCTCCCAAGTGCATCCCCATGTCATCAAGTAAGTTAAAGATGTCAGGAGACGATAGCGAACCCATTACTTCACCATAACTGGAAGGAGACACAGGACAGTGACCCAGCTGTCAGCTTAGTCAAGGAGCTGATAACTAAAGAACATTCCTGCCTGAGTCCAGATGCTCCACAAGAAGCCAAACGTCTATGGAATGACAAAGAAGGTGATATTGTTGCGCCACTCTGTAATTGTCATCGGGAGCAAGTTATTTGAATGGGAAACTCATCTGTACTTGTTGTGCTGTCTGCACAACAAGAGTTAGTGCATTGATGTTTATCTCCCTGTGTCCTCGGCTAATGAGCGGCTGTGGATGATGAAGATTTTACTGCGTCCTTAATCCCAGCACCTCACATATGAGTCGTCACGTGGTGGGTCCGTGGGCGTGTTCAGGACGTCATCCAAGGTCCTATTGCCCGGAGCTGCTCCATACCTCACTCCGCATAGCGGAGGAACGAATGTGTTTCAAAAAGAGTAATAGGTATTTGTGTGAGCGCTGGGGAATCAACCGGCACCAAGGCTATTATGAATAGTTACCTCTCGGCTTTATTTGTACAATAAAAAGGCAGGGTCCTTTAGGCCACAACGCGTTTCTACGCTCTCCAAGTGTCTTCCTCAAGTGGAGACTGCGAAGCTGGGAGCCATGGAGCAACGCTGGATGGCCAGATTATCCAACTATGATTTTACCATCAAGTACCGGGCAGGCCATAAGAACACCAATGCTGATGCCTTATCCAGGATGCCTAACTTACCAGACGTGGGAGAAGATGTGGATGAACTAGAAGAAGTAGAGTTACCAGCCTTCCACCGCCCAAGTGCATCCCCATGTCATCAAGTAAGTTAAAGATGTCAGGAGACGATAGCGAACATATTACTTCACCATAACTGGAAGGAGACACAGGACAGTGACCCAGCTGTCAGCTTAGTCAAGGAGCTGATAACTAAAGAACATTCCTGCCTGAGTCCAGATGCTCCACAAGAAGCCAAACGTCTATGGAAGGAAAAGGGAAAACTGTTTGTCTATCAAGGTAAACTGTGCAGATGTCATATCAACCCCAGAACCCATGAAATGGTCTGGCAGATAGTGGTACCCAAAAGAGATGTACAGATGGTGTTAGAAGCATATCACAATAATGCAGGACACTTTGGTTGGAAGGAACTGGAGATGTTGCTGAATGATCGCTTTTACTGGGTTGGCATGAGAAGTTCCATTGAGAGATGGTGTAGAAATTGTGGACCATGTCACCTAAGAAGAAAAGACCAGCAAAGCCAAAAAGCACCATTACAGCCTATTGTTACAAATAAACCCCTAGAAATAGTAGCCTTGGATTATGTGAAGCTGACACCCAGCAGAACAGGTTACTCTTACGCTCTTACCATGGTTGACCACTACTTTAGATTCTTAGTAGTAGCGCCCGTTAAAGACTTAACTGCAGAAGTAGTAGCCAAGACATTCCAGACCTATTTCTGTCGACCACACAGATATCCAAATCAGGTGTTAACAGATCAAGGTTCTGCATTTGAATCCTAACTGTTTCAAGAATTCCTAGGATTGTATGGTTGCAAGAAAATCAGAACTATACCTTTCCATCCCCAAACAAATGGACTTTGTGAGTAAATGAACAACATTGTCATCGATATGTTGAAAACATTACCACTTGACAAAAGAAATCAGTGGCCAGAGAAACTACCTGACCTAGTGAACATATACAATCACATACCTGTAAGTTCCACCAACTACACACCCGCATACCTGATGCGTGTAAGACCTGGAAAACTCCCAGTTGACTTTGAGATGGGAATTTTAGAACCAAACCAAGATGCTTATGATGAAGATTGGCACTCTACCCATCAGCAGCAGTACAAGAAGGTACAAGACTGTGTGGAGCAGAACTTAGAACGCATCAGGGAAAAACAAGAAAAAAACTATAACAAACATGCGCCAACTGAACTCTTGATACCTGGTGAAATGGTTGTAAAAAGGAAAAGAACTAATAAACTAGATGATCAGTGGGAAGCTGATCCTTACATTGTCGTTCAATCCAATTTTGATAACAACAAGATTGCGTAATTAGCCGTGATGAAGGAAGAACAACCTCGACAGTTTCAAGAGATCACCTCAAGAGATGTCCAGAACAGCTGAAACCACAAGAAGAAGTAAACTACTATTCAACCCCAGTTGAAGAGGAAAGAGAGAGAGTAATCCACACTGTATTAGGAGACTTCCCAGAAGATTGGCCTCAATGTAATGGTGCCACCATAGTACCAGTACTCTCCTTTTAGCAACCAGTAGAAGAACTCATTCAAGTACAAGACATACAGCCTGTTGTACCGGAACCAGAGATTCCTACAATCGGTGAACCTGCCAGTCCTCTAGAAAGACTACGTCAATACTACGGTAGTTAACAATCACGTAGGTCTAACACACTAGGGAATAGTGCACGTACAGCACCAGAAGCCGATACTAGTGACACACCAGTGCTACGCAGATCAACCCGTAGTAACTTTGGACAGCCACCACTCAGATTCAGAGAGTGAAGTGTAGAGTGTCAAAAGAGTAAAATGTAAATAGTGACATGTGTATAAAAATGTGAATAGTATTGTATAGAAGGGTGGAGGAACTGGGCACAGCCCCATGCACATTACGTTGGGAACAGAAAGCGCCTGGGGTGGAGAGAAGGTAAGACCCGGCCTCCTAAGCAGAGACACCCGTAGGGAAATTGTCCGTAAAATGTGTTAACCTGTTAAATGTTTGAAGCCTACAGAGACTTTACTGTGAGGACTATACCCTTTTTCCCTGGATTATCCCCTGTCTAGCAATAGATCATAGCCACTGGACTGGTAGTGGCAAAACTACTCTTTTCTTTTACAGCCTGTGGTGGATGGACTAGCGCCGTAAGGACTGCCTTTTGATATTTTTACCCGTTTTACAGTGTTTTTTGTACATTTTTGAATTTTGGAGACTTTGGAAATACCTGTTATTCTTATTGTGTTGTTTATGTAACAAAAACTTTGCTCAGTCTGGGAGTACTAAAGTTAACTAGTGGGGCATGAGGCACCCTGTGCCAGGAAAAGCCACAGAACCAACTAGTTCACTAAGGGATTTCCACATCTGTTACCCCACATACACACAACACCTTTCACTCCAGGCATGTAGAGGGAGCTCTACTGGTTGCTGTTAATCCAGATCCCCTATAAATGCAGGTGCTGGGGACATAGTTAGCCAGAGTGTGCAGTCACTAAGAGAACTGTGAAGATCAGCTAAGAGCCTAGTGAGCTAAACTGGTTACCGGAGCCGTGCTAGGCCCAAAACCAGTGCACCTCCAGAGACAGTGTGAGGTCCAGAGAGTGAGAATGAAAGGCAGAGGCGAGGAACACTACAGTGGGGGCAGAGGAGCCATCCCGGCTCACCCCACAAGAACACCGGTCACTGGTGTCCAAGTATGCAAAGGAAATAGGTTAGCCCAGCAGAGAATCCCAGTAAACCATGGAGGCTTAGCTTCTCGGATACCCGCAGCACCCACATTTGAGAGCCAGGAACCACGGGAGAGATAGCGGTAGCCAAGCGAGAGCCCTCAGTGCAGCAGCACGGGAGTGGAAGAGCAGGAAAGGTCAGGCCTGGTTTCATACACGCCAGACTCAAGAGAAGGGAGCAAGACAAGGAGGCCTAAACTTCACTCAGTGCGGAAATCCCAAAGTGCACCCTTCAACCCTGGATGTGTACCTGCAAAACCACCAGTAAAAGGTACAGAAAAAGACTTTATTGTGTGTGTGTCTATTCTTCAACCTGTCCCACACCATAACGACTACGTTGCCCCATTTCTGCCATGCTGCTCTATTCCACCTTCCTACCCTTACAGTCCCGGGGACCCCACTCTACCTATAGAGAGTCAGAGCACCTTGCTGCCGCCCATCACCCCGGAAGTCCTAGCAGCGCCGGTACCATCACCAGACCTACAGGTGGTGTTACGACTTCTATAAACTATAACCTCTGTAAATATACCCCTTTTATTGTCACCCAAGGGCACAGGCTCGGGCACCGACCACCCGTGATATCCCGCCCGAGACCTGAGTACCCAGACCCTTGTGGGCCAGACAGTAGCACGGGTCATGTGGGTATACGTGCCTATAGCAGTTCTCTTATCCTATATAGTACTGAAGCCCAGAGAACTCCACTATGTTGCTGGCGAGCTTGAAACTCACACAGCATCCAGTTCTGCCACCAGGGCCTATAAACCTGGATGACTTAGGGACTGGTCCTCTGACTGTAGCTGGTCTCTTCAGAACAGCCCTCGCTGCCTCCTCAATGGACCTTTCCTTTATCTAATCTGTCCTACTACATTTAACTAACCACTCCCCCTCACTAGGAAGTGTGTCACATGCCCAATTCAGGCATCAAATGCACTTTTCTCTAATAAGTGATCAGGCAGCAAATGTCTGCTTCAGACATCTAGCAGAGGGACCACAATTCCCCTCAGACATGGCAATATAGAGATGTTTACTTGCAATACCATTTTTTGATGGCCTGTTACAGGGGTGCCACATTTACATGAATGTTTAGTTCATGTTTGTTTAATTGTCATTCGTATGATCTTCATTTTTAACACTGTAATGGTTAAGAGAAGTTTTGTTATTTGTTTATTTTTTTATAATGGAAAGGTCACTGATGAAATACTGATGGTAGACACTGAAACAATAACTAAACATTGATGGTAGACACTGAAACAACAACCAAACACCGATGGTAGACACTGAAACAACAATAAAACACCGATGGTAGACACTGAAACAACAACCAAACATTGATGGTAGACAATGAAACAACAACCAAACACCAATGGTAGACACTGAAACAACAACCAAACACTGATGGTAGACACTGAAACAACAACCAATCACCGATGGTAGACACTGAAACAACAACCAAACACCGATGGTAGACACTGAAACAACAATAAAACACCGATGGTAGACACTGAAACAACAACTAAACACCGATGGTAGACACTGAAGCAACAACCAAACATTGATGGTAGACAATGAAACAACAACCAAACACCAATGGTAGACACTGAAACAACAACCAAACACTGATGGTAGACACTGAAACAACAACCAATCACCGATGGTAGACACTGAAACAACAACCAAACACCGATGGTAGACACTGAAACAACAACCAAACACTGATAGTAGAAACTGAAACAACAAACAAACACTGATGGTGGACACTGAAACAACAACCAAACACCGATAGTAGAAACTGAAACAACAAACAAACACTGATGGTAGACACTGAAACAACAACCAAACACTGATAGTAGAAACTGAAACAACAAACAAACACTGATGGTAGACACTGAAACAACAACCAAACACTGATAGTAGAAACTGAAACAACAAACAAACACTGATGGTAGACACCGAAACAACAACCAAACACTGATAGTAGAAACTGAAACAACAAAGAAACACTGATGGTAGACACTGAAACAACAACCAAATACTGATAGTAGAAACTGAAACAACAAACAAACACCGATGGTAGACACTGAAACAACAATCAAACACTGATAGTAGAAACTGAAACAACAAACAAACACTGAAGGTAGACACTGAAACAACAACCAAACACTGATAGTAGAAACTGAAACAACAACCAAACACTGATGGTAGACACTGAAACAACAACCAAACACTGATAGTAGAAACTGAAACAACAAACAAACACTGATGGTAGACACTGAAACAACAACCAAACAACAATAAAAATATATTTGAAAACATTGATGAAAATCAGACCCTTTTCTGCAGACCGAAAAATAATTTGTGTCTGAGTCTGAATGAGGTTTCAGGCCTTATTCAGATCATTTCCATATTTTCACATACGTTTAAAAAAAACTGACAGGTTTTCAGTGTTTTGTTTTTTTTAATGTAGTCACTTACATAGAGCTATTATTCTGCAACTCTTTACAGATGTGATCATCAATGTCCTCATGGGGGTTCACAATATAAATTTCTTACAAGTATGTGTTTGGAATGTGAACCAAGAGAAAACCCAAACATGGAGAGAGAAGATACAAACTCCTTTTATCAGTGTTTAGTAAGCGTTTCAGTTTTTTCCATCATTGATTTTTTTGTTCCCTTTGAAAAATAATTGCAAAGCTTATCTTATCCACTACTATTATATATTTTTTAACACAGATAGCACAGTAGGTGTTACACATAGATGTCACATGTGTGCTGCCTGTCATTTTCATGGATCCAAGGATATGTATGAGGGATTTTCCTCTGATATTTGACTAAAAAACGGATATGTATCTATGTCTATTTTGCAAACAAATAGTTAGCATACAGTGGGCAATCAAAACCATGGACATGTGACTAGCACCATAGCACAACAGATTTTAAAGCACCGCTTCAGTGTTTTTTTTTATTTCATTGCATGAGTGGTACTTTAAAGAGGATTTCCTATCTCCAAGATCCTAAACCAATACGTAGTAGGTGTAATGATAACAATATTAGTAAATACCTCCAATTAAAGTGTAGTATGGTTTTCCTGATATGCAATATATTTTCAATCTAGTCACAGAGGAAGAAGTTACCCTTCTCCTTGCATAACCACGCCCTACCTGCACCAGTGACCCTATTCCTTCAAATATCCTTCAATAATTTTCTCTGGCTTTCACCTCTCACCTAACTAAAATATTTCATCTTTCCTTCTCATCTGATGTTTTCTCCTCCTTCTTTCAAACCTGCCAGCATACACCCATTACTTAAAAAAATTTCGACCAGAAATCCGCTGTTAACTACAACCTGTCTCTAATCTGCCCTTCATCTCTAAACATCTGGAACACTTGGTCCAGTCGCGTCTGATCTGCAATCAGATCTACAATCCAGATTACGATCCTAATGGTGGCATTACACGCAAGGATATCCTGAGTGACATCCTTGAAACGTCACAGATTTGTGATCGTTAAAAAGATATTGTTTGTGCGTCCTTGCGTGTAAACCAACAATATATGATAAAAAATCGTTCAATCGTTCATCCTAGATTTGAGATCCTGACCTCAAATCTATCGCTCATCGTCCAATTACCGCAGCTTGAAGAAGCCACATCGTTCAGTGTGACACCTTTATGAACGATCTTGTTCAAATATCTCCTATTCCTGACGCTTTAATTTATCATTCAGTTCTTGATCTCCTATTTAACTGCTGCACTGCCAAAATGGATATCGTTTATCCTTGTGTGTGACAACGCACGAACGATAATTCTATATCGTCTGTCACGTGACTTTACTAAGGATATCGTTCAGGATATCCTTGCGTGTAACACCACCATTACACTCTACAGAAATTGTTCTTAATAAAGTATCTAATGATCTACTAACAGCTTCAGTAAATCTATCATAGTGGTTGGATTATTGTCTCCACATGTTTCAGGCAAAAGCCCTTAGTCAGTGAGACTGAAACATGTTGAGACAATAATCCAACCACTTTGATATTTTACTCTTGTTTAATAAAGATGAAGATTTTAATCAATATGGGACTCGACACTATATCCTTTATATGAGAAGCTTCTGAGTCAAAGCTGTAGCTGGAGACCTGCACCAATAAAGTGGATTATAAAACAAACCAGGACACGGTGAGGCACTTTTCTCTTTATTTACGGTAAATCTAATAGTTACTTCTCCCTGCTCATTGTCCTGGATCTCTCTGCATTATTTAATGTGGTGGATCACCAGCTCCTTCTGTCTATGCTCCGCTCCATTGAGCTCAAGGACACCTTTCTATTAGTGGTTCCCCTCCTACCTCTTCGACTGCTCCTTCATTGTTTCATTTGCCGGCTCTTCTTTCTCTCACTTTCGGGGTTCCTCAGGGTGCAGTCCTAGGTCCCCTTGTCTACTCTCTTTACACTGTCCCCATTGGACAGATCATCACTAGATTTGGTTTTCAGTACCATCTCTATGCTGATTACACCTAATTATACACATCGTCTCCTGACATATCACCTGCACAGATACAAAATATCACTGATTGTCTATTAGCTGTCTTTAACATCGTGTCTAGTGATGAGTGAGTGTATTCGTTACTATTTGCACGAATAGTACAGTATTCGGGTTACTCCTTATTTTGTGAGCATTTGTGTACGCGCCTCGATATATTTGGATATCCCACCCTACAGTTTTGGCGCCTCCTTTGCAGCCACTAAACATGCTTGCATTCTTAACCTATCATAGTAATGCTGCAGACATCTTGGCTGTGACATTACTGTGATTGACTGGCCACTAGGGATGGGCGAATCCTAAACTACTCGGAATCGCTAGACTCCGACGAGTCTGAGTCCAGGACTCGCTACTCGTTGCGAGTCTAGCGATTCCAATGTTAATTAATGGGGAACGAGTATTGCAGCGATTCCTCTGCTGCCGGACCCTATAAGGGGTCCAGCAGCAGAGGAAAAACCTGCAAATCCCCATGTTATTCTTTTAAAGCCAGCGGCAAAAAGCCGCTGGCTTTTAAAGAATAGTAAGAAGAAAAATAAAGGATAGAACCGGGGGGGGGGAGGTGAGGGGGGTAGAGGGTGGAGAGGGTGGGGGGTGCACCGGACCGGCCGGCTACTTACCGCTGCCTCCACCGGCGCCGGCCGCAGACTCGCTCCCCGAGTCTCTGCTGCTCTTTCTGGAGATTCCTGAGCACTGACAGAAGCAGTGAATAAATTAATGAGTCGGGCTGACAGCAGGTTTCAGCTCAGGTCATAATGACCTGAGCTGAACCCTGACTGTTTAGTCAGTTCTCAGCTCTGCTATATCCCTGTGTATCTAAGCACAGACAGGGATGTAGCAGAGCTGAGATTGCGTTTTGGACTACGTCGGACGGAAGAGGATTTTTGGAATAAAGATGGAGTCCCTAATGTCTTTTTTGTTTTATTTTTAATAAAAAAAATTTCTCTGTGTTGTGTTTTTTTCTATTGATTACTGGAAATTCATGGCGGTCATGTCTAATATTGGCATGACCGCGATAAATTTCGGGCTTAGGGCCAGCTGGCCCTAACCCCTTTATAACCCAGTGAGCCACCCGCCACCAGGGCCACTGGAAGAGCGGGGTTAAGCACCAGAGGATGGCGCTTCAATGAATGCGCCATCTTCTGGGGCGGCTGTGGGCTGCAATTTGCAGCGGGGGGTGCCCAGAAAGCTTGGGCCTCCCTGCGCTGCAGATTCCAGCCCCCAGCTGCCTAGCTGTACCTGGCTGGACATAGAAATTGCGCAGAGCCCCACACATTTTTTTTTTATTATTTCATGAAAATCATGAAATAATTAAAAAAAAAAGGGCTCCCCTATTTTCTTGTGTCTGGCCAGGTACAAATAGGCACCTGGGGGTTGGGGGCAGCCCGTTGCTGCCTGCTGGATCCAGCTGGTTACAGAAATATGGCGAAGCCCACGTCAAATTTTTTTCTGACAAATCCATAAAACAATATAAATAAAAGGGAATGCATCCTTATTAACCCCTGGACCATGGGCGAGGGGTTAATAAAGATGCAGTCCCTTTTTTAGGATGGTTTTATTGATTTTTCAGAAACAAAATTACGTGGGTTTCGCCGTATTTCTGTAACCAGCCAGATCCAGCAGGCAGCGACGGGCTGCCCCCAACCCCGTGACCTTCTATCAGTTACAATTCCCCCAGCGGCACTGAAAACATGCTCTGATGTCACACTAGCAGCTGGGCAGGCCAGCACCTCCAAGGCATACAAAGCGAGCTCTGTCCAAGTGTGAAGCTTGGAAACCCAGTAATTAAAGGGTACAGAAGGGTCGGTTAGGAAGCTGGTGCTGTCACTGACATACACGTTCACCATGTTGGAAAATTGTTGTCTCCTAGTCAAGGTGACCGTAGGCATGATCCGTTGTTGATCAGAAGGTCTGTTGAACATCGCCCAGTTGGTGGACATCTTACCCCCAACTATTCTTGACATTGATGACGTTTGTGTCCCAACCAAAGGCTGTTGTTGCAAAGAGCTGGTTCTTCGGGGTATAGCGGAGTCAGACGGTGATATGGATAGCAAATGGTCAACAACAACACTCTTGAAAAAATCCATCGTTAAGCCCCTGGGTGACTGCAACAGCAGCGATGGAAATTTGTCTTTGTATCTGGGGTCCAAAAAGGTTGACAACCAGTAGAGGTTGCTGGCATATATGTGAATGACGCGTGGATCTTGGGAGAGACATTGAGACATTACGTCAGCCATGTGTGCTAAGCTGCAAAGACTCATCTCCTCGCTTACAACAGAATGAGGATCACTACGCATCATGGCCTCTACATCGGTCTCCGCCTCCTCCTCTTCAGCCCACCCATGCTGTACCGACATAAACGTAGGGTTGGGAGTACCATCAGGGTTCACATCAGTACCACAGAAAAATGAATCTTCTTCATCATCACCCTCATCACCTTCTTCTTCCAGACCCAATGTAGCCTGCTGATATTGGCTTGGCTGGCTACGATCAGCGATGTTAAATTCTGGCTCCATAGCCATTCGCTGGGCCCTCAAAGATTCTGTTTTCCGATCCAGGAGCGATTCTTTAAGCAAACAGAGCATGGGGATGGTGAGACTGATAATGGACTGATCACCGCTGACAAGTTTGGTGCAGTATTTAAAGTTCTCCAGCAACTCGCAAAGATCAGCGATCCATACCCACTCGAAAGTACTAATGTGCCTGGTCTGACTTCCGTGGTGACGGGCATGTTGCAGCTGATATTCCGCTATTGCCCTCTGCTGCTAATTAAACCTTGCCAACATATGGAATGTTGAGTTCCATCGCGTGGGCATGTCGCAAATTAGCCAGTGTTTAGGCAAATTTAATTTGTTTTGAAGGGCTGAAAGACTGCCAACTGCTGTGGACGAATGTCTAAAATGGGCGCAAATTCGCTTCACCTTCTCGAGTAGGTCAGATAACTCGGGGTATATTTTCAGGAATTTCTGAACTATTAGGTTCAGCACGTGAGCCAGGCAAGGCACGTGAACAAGATTACCGTGCTTTAGTGCCGCCACAAGGTTTCGTCCATTATCGCTGACAACAAGACCTGGTTGTAGTTGCAGTGGGGCCAGCCACTCATCAGTCTGTTGCTTAAGACCCTTCCACAGCTCAGTAGCAGTGTCACCTAGACAGATAAGCTTCAGAAGAGCCTGTTGTCGCCTTTCTGAAGCACTACTGCAAAGCTCCCAACTTGGACGTGATGGTGCGGGCAGCTCAGCAGTGGACAAGGAAGTTGCAGAAGCAGATTGTGTACTGGACATATATGATGAGGCAGCCACCTGGAATGATGTTGTGCCCGCTATTCGTGGAGTTGGTAGTATCTCAGATGGTCCACTTTGCGAAGTTGGGACACTGTCCACCAGGTTGATGCAGTGAGCCGTTACTGAAGTGTATCTACCCTGTCCACAACTACTTGTCCACGTGTCCGTTGTTAGGTGGACTTTGGCCGTTACAGCATTTGTTAGTGCACGCTTTAAGTTGTTAACAACGTGCTGGTGTAACGCGGGGACGGCACTACGTGAGAAAAAGTAGCGGCTGGGTACAGAGTATCGTGGTGCTGCCACAGCCAACAACTCCCAAAAAGATTCTGTACCCACAAGCCTAAACGGCAGCATTTCCACAGCTAACAATTTTGCAAATTGCGCAGTCACTTTTTGGGAAAATGGGTGTGTCGATTGGTACTTCCGCTGCCTTTCATACAGCTGTGGCACAGACAACTGGACGTTTGGGGCACACTGACCAGTGGCTTGACTACTGTCATGTCTCTCTTGTAGCGCAGCTTGGGAGGAGTACATTTGAGCAGGAGCTGATGCCTGAACACTAGCTGGTGAAGGATGGATCTGAGGTGGCCTGGAAGTGTTGGGATCAGAAGGCACTGATTGTGAACCCTGATGGGCCGACCACTGAATTGGGTGCTTAACAGACATAAGCTTACGCATACTGCTGGTGCTCATGTTTCCTTTTCCCAGTTCTCTGCTTAGCCTTGCATGGCAGATGTTACAGATAACCATATTTGGTACAGATGTGGCATCCTTAAAAAATTGCCACACAATGGCTTTTCGTCCTTTATGTTGAATTGGAGGCAGAGGAGGATGACTCTGTACAACACCAACATCCACCTCCTGAGATGCTGTATGCCTTTGCTGAAAGTGGCTTTCTTCAGTACGAGGTGCTTCAAAACTTTGGCCATGAATAGACATTACGTCTTCTTGAAGTATCTCGTCAGACAGTGACAAAGAAAGGCCAGATGCAATCGAGGGCTGATAAGAACCAAATAAATCATCGGAGTGACCAAGGTCGCACTCCAAGTTTTCCTCTGGCTGCCGATGGGTTGAGGAAATAGGAAGACTTTGAGGATTGGATGGCCCTGCGTTGTCTGTAGCGACACTAGACTGTGTTGGCAAGGACGATTGTGTACTGCAAGAACCAGTGGTCGAGGTGTTATCAGCCATCCAAGATGTTATCTGGTCATGCTCTTCCGGCCTCAAGACACGTTTTTGTTGAGTACTGGGAATTTTAGACGTGAGAAAGAGAGATCTATCAATCCTCGTCTGTCTACCTGTACCAGTACCTTCTTGGGCACGACTGCTACGGCCACGACCTCGTCCCCGTCCCTTTGCAACCTCTTTTTTGGGAAATTGTGGTTTTTGTGACATTGTTCACAAATGCACAGTCACCGAAATGGAGTTAGGTATTGCTGTAGGCGTCACCTGCTGGCGGGTTAAGTGTGTGCTAACACTTGTCAGTGAAGCAGCACACTAGTCCCTGAAAAAATTATTTAGTGCGCACAGCCACCGAGATGGAGTTAGGTGTTGCTGTAGGCGTCACCTGCTGGCGGGTTAAGTGTGTGCTAACACTTGTCAGTGAAGCAGCACACTAGTCCCTGAAAAAATTATTTAGTGCGCACAGCCACCGAGATGGAGTTAGGTGTTGCTGTAGGCGTCACCTGCTGGCGGGTTAAGTGTGTGCTAACACTTGTCAGTGAAGCAGCACACTAGTCCCTGAAAAAATTATTTAGTGCGCACAGCCACCGAGATGGAGTTAGGTGTTGCTGTAGGCGTCACCTGCTGGCGGGTTAAGTGTGTGTTAACACTTGTCAGTGAAGCAGCACACTAGTCCCTGAAAAAATTATTTAGTGCGCACAGCCACCGAGATGGAGTTAGGTGTTGCTGTAGGCGTCACCTGCTGGCGGGTTAAGTGTGTGTTAACACTTGTCAGTGAAGCAGCACACTAGTCCCTGAAAAAATTATTAAGTGCGCACAAGTAGTCGCACAAGTAGGTGGCGTACGTGCTATTTGCAGGTAGAGCAGCAACGCACTGATCTACCACAGACAAAATAAAGCTGAAGGGGTTTTTAGGACCCAAAATCTATCAGGTGCAAAAAAATTGTAAATAGTACCTCAGCTAAGCCTCTGACTTCAGCTATTAGGACAGCTAAGTGAGTAAGCTAAGCTATGAGGTCGGTCCTGTGAGCACTGTAAGGCTGCTCCTCCCTGCCTGCCTGCCTACAGTCCTCTACACAGTACTCCTCTGTCCTCCTGGTAGCTCTCACAAGAGCTGTTTGGGTTAAATATAAGGAATTTTTAAGGTTCCCTACACTGACTGACAATCCCTATGATCTGATCCAGCATCTACCTCACCCTGCTCTAGCTCAGATCTTCACAGGAATGTGCCCAAAATGGCGGTGGCAAGGCTTATATATAGCCTTACCTGTCATACATGACATAGGCATCACGATGGACAGAAGCCAATCATAGTCCTGCCACAACCAACATGGCAGTGGCATTACTGAATATGCTTGGCTAACATGCTTGTCCATCTTCACAAGTTTTCTGACCTAACACGCTAGGCTGTCTCGGAAGCTTTGTCGGAACATAACAGATTCTGTATTCGTGAGTCCCGAATACAGAATACAGGACTCGGATTCGTAGACTCGCTCAGAATCGCTAAGACTCGCTCAGACTCGCTCAGACAGCGGGTATCCGTGAAGCGGTGCAATTCTTTAAACGATTTGGGGAGATTCAAGGTACATAGCGATGTGATATAGCGAGTCTAGCGAGTGAGAAAAAGTAAACTCTGACAAAACTAGGATTGCCATTGACTTGCATTGGACTCGTTACTGTGCGAGTAATCGCTGGGAAACTCGCAGAGTACCGAGTCCTGCAAGTCCCTTACTACTCGCCGAGTAACGAGTAGATTCGCCCATCCCTAATCCTCTAATATTCTCTTAAGGGTATCCTTTTCCCAGGAATCTTTGTTTCAAAAGTTGTGATTCACTGCCAAAATCCTGATCTAGAGAACAATTTTTCCTAATTCTATAGTATTGCCCGTATGGTAATCCAAGAAGGGAGGTGTGCACTGGTGAACTTGAGATAACTATTTACGTCTACCTTTTTAAAATGTGTTGAGGTAGACAACCTCCTTGTTAGATCCATTTTTATCTCTAGGTCAAGATACTAAATACTTGAGTTAGACAAAGAGGCTGTGAATTTTAAACCCCAAGGGTTCCCATTAAGTTCATCCACAAATTCCAAGGCACTTACTTCAGATCCATCCCATATAATAATCAAGTAATCTATGAAAGACTAAATAATCTAATATGGTTGGATGCCAAGTGGGACTGCGCGAAGACGGTCTCAAATACACCCATGTACAGATTAGCATAACTGGGTGCGAATCTCATCCCCATTGCGCAGCCCCTTACCTGCCGGTATGTGCATCCTTCAAAAGTAAATATATTGTTGTTCAATATGAATTCAATGGCTGTTAGTAAAAAAGTCCTTTGTTCAATAGGCATTGTTGTATCTCCGCTTAATATAGATTCTATAGCCTTCAGGCCCAATTCATGAGTGATGTTACTATAAAGAGAAGCAACGTCTAATGTTATCAAAATACATCCGTTGCAAGCGAGTGACTCTTTCAACAATCTAATTACCTCAGAGTAACTCTGAGGTAATTAGATTGTTAAAAGATATCCATGGTTATGACCACAAGTCAACTAACTGACTTTCCCTAAATGCGTGACCGCTCCCATAGATACCTAAGGTTCTGCAATGCCCTACACATGAGGAAAAGGTATTGCTTGTTAGGAAAACCATGCTACATTCCTAATTGGAGATATTTACTAATATTGTAATTGTTACACCTACTACATATTGGGATAGGATAATGGATATGGGAATACCCCATTAAATCTGAGTCCCCGACCGCTGTTTTAGGGTGCACTCACATCTGTGTGTGAAAAGTGGCTCCATTGTTGCTCTTGAAAATGTCTTTGAGTAAGATCCAAGTGACATGCAAGTGTCATTCCATATATCATGTGAGTGCGATATTTCTCTCACCTGGTATCCATGTGTCATCTGTATGCTTTCTGTTTGACATCAGTGTGCGATCCGTGTGCTGTCCATGCGACATCCATGTGCTGTATATTTTTAACATAATCTTTTACATGCTATATTACTCTATGTGCATTATCTTTTGTTCAACAAGAAGAAAGCAAGCGTATAAAGATATAGATATACAGTGCTGTGCAAATTAATTGGGACAAAGCATTTTTGTAAGTAAAATCGTAAGTTGGTTACCAGTCAGTGATTCAAATCAGTTTTAACTGCTTTGAACAGGTGTGAGTGTACAACCTTGAGTAACAAAATGTGGTTTGACTGGTTTTAGTCAGAATACAACAGCTAGCTGCCCCCTCAGCTTCAGTTGAGAGCTTGTTTCTGTGAGGAGTGGTTTAGTGTACTTTTCACTAAGTGTGATTTGTGCCTGGAAAAATGGATGTTACTCCACGGAAGAGGTCTAGGATTATTACTCTTAATGAACATACAAGTGTGTGTGTAAGAGAAATTGCTTCCACCGTTGGTATTGGAAAATCTACCATTTCAAGAATAATTCGCACACACAATGAAACTGGATCGTTTTCTCCAAAATGAAGAGGGAAATGTGGAAGAAAAAGGAAAACGACACCAAGAACTGATAAAACAGTTATCAGAAATAGTAAAACTAATGCAAGAAAACAAGTAAAGACTTGCTTTGTCCCAATTAATTTGCACAGTACTTTATGTTAGAACAGATAAATAAATAGATTAATAGATAGGTAGATAGAATGATAAATGGACAAAATAAATAGAGAGAATGATAGAATACATAGATGACAAACAGCAATATATTATCCCACTGCTCTACATATTCTAAGCTGGCATTCTTTATTACTTTCAAGTGTCATTAAAAAGTGTTCAGCCTTGTATTTAACCTTAAAATAAAGTAGTCTGGGGATTCTTACATAGTCCATGGAATCCAACGTAGTCGTGAAATGTGAACATGCAAGACATAAAAAGATAGAAATAGTAAACAAATACAGACAACAGACATTCATCAATTTATTCTCCAACAAAATCCAAAGCATGTGACGTAATCCCATGGAGGTCCCACGAGAACTCAGTCTCTCAGCATATGGGTATGCAAATAGAGTCTGTTAGGAGTCTCAAACACAGGACTAACATCACAAAGCATTCACTGATCTCAGGGAGACCAGTCCAAGAAAACAGTGCGGGCAGCTGGCTAAAGCGCTCAACAGATTGAATTCCTAGCGCATTGCCTCCTGGGAATTATGAATATGCAAATAGAGTCTGTGGAGCCTCGGTTAGGAATCTCAACCACAGGACTAACCAGATATCCCTCCAGGTAAGGACCCAGCCAAGGGGTAGCTCCTTGCGGAGAACACCATAACCTCCATATTAAGTGGCCCTTTTAGTCAATATCCAACTCTTTTACAAGTTTAGAGCTATGACAAGGGAATACCAAGACCAGGTATCCATCCACAGACAGCTGTTTCAGGGTGTTGCCCCTCATCAGTGTGGGGTAGGATTCTGGCTAGGTGGGACCAAGGCCTAGTAGACCAACATCGCAAAGCATTCACTGATCTCAGGGAGACCAGTCCAAGAAAACACTGCGGGTAGCTGGCTAAAGCGCTCAAACACAGTGAATTGCTAGGCACATTGCCCCCTGGGAATTATGAATATGCAAATAGAGTCTGTGGAGCCTCGGTTAGGAGTCTAAAACACAGGACTAGTGCTTTGCGATGTTGGTCTACTAGGCCTTGCTCCCACCTAGCAAAAACTGTGTGAGTTGACTCCTGTTTTTGATTTCCATCCAAGGACTACAAAAATGGAGCTTACCTCAAGTCATTTTTTAAAATTAATAAATTATTATGTGGCTAAATACAAGACTGAACATCCCTTAGTGCCAAATGAAAGGCACTAAAGGGTGCAAGCTTATCTAATGTAAAGTGAAAAATGGACGGCAGCACTCTGGAAAAATGTGAACAACTTGGACTTTATTTGCCTCTGTGGCATGGCAACATTTCAGCCTTTGTCAATCAGTGAATAAAAGTGAACAGTACATATTTATAGGACTTGTGTGATAGTCCAACAATATATAAAAATTAATACAATTTGAGATTTTTTCAAAATACATATGTGCATAATAAATAAAGAGCATAGAGAAAATAATATGCTATAGTGCAGCTTCTAGTATTTTATTTCCAGTACCTCTTGTAATATTGAAAGATTATATTGTAGAATTGAAAGATGTTATACTAGCTGTAGTCACCATTGTTGCCCGGGATGGTAACTAACTCTTCTTACGGAAGCTATAGCAAAATAGAATGGGTTAACAAAGTGTTTCTATCTGCTGAGATACACAGATTGCAAGTGTAATACAGGGGATTTATGTGAGTTTTTGTGAAATACAGAGACTATGTGTGGGCCCCTGGTGTAATACAGTGGCTATGTGTGGACACAGGATGTAACACAGTGGCTATGTAGGGCACTGGCTCTAATGCTGGGGCTATGTTTTGGGCTCCTGGTGTAATATGGGGGCTATATGTGGACTCCTGGTGTAATATAGGGGCTATGTGTGGACACAGGCTTCAATACAGGGGCTATGCGGGGCACAAGTGTAATTGCAGCTTTTGTTTGTTGCTACTGGATGTGCGCCTCGTAACCCGGAAGTGCACCGCAGAGTCCTGGGAGTCAGCGGGGAAACCGGCAAGCGAGAGCGGTGATCTCCCTACGCAGAGAAAGCTCCAGATAAGGAGAAAGAGGACACCAGTGGAGTGGTGCCCGGCTGCCTATTGATCTAGTACGTGGCAGCATTTAATTCCCTGTTATTCACCCCCATACAGCATCCAGAGCTGAGAATGACCACAGACACAGGTCTTGGGAATAACAGGAAGAAAATGTCTAAATTTGTATTACGGTATATTTTGATTGATGTTGGTTTTGATATTTGTTTCCTTAACAATGACCAAAACCAAAGTTAAAATTAATATAATAATTATATAACAACAATTGGTCATTACTTATATAAGGGTTGTCAATTATTTTTTTTGGCCTTTTGTAATAACCTTTGCTGTGTCTAAATTTAAACTTACTTTATTCATTGATTGCATATTTAAGATTTGTGAGCCTTAAAATCTCATTAAAAATTATTTAAAATTAAGGAACAATAGTTGCGTTTACTATCGGAGGAACAGGGAAATTCAACGTGGAGTAAATCATTTACAGTTTCACATGGGTAGGCCACGGCAAGTGCAGTTTACAGTTGAATTCTGACATGGTTGCGGTGAGACAGGAGACCCTCACGTTTCTGAACACGCGGGCAGTAGGTTCTTCTGTACATTTAATATGCCATACTGCTGAAGAAGCACGCATAAATCCTGACAGTGAGGATCCAGGTTTAAAGGTCTTTAAAGAAGTCATAGAAATAATTCTAGGCCTTACGGCCTGGCTGGAAATCTTGTGGTGAAAGGAAGGATTAACTTTCAGGTCTTGGGCCTGGAAGTGGTGAGGAGAACCCTCACATGATCTCTGCTCTGTGTGGCATTTTGTCCAGAACTGGGGAAATTCCAGCTATGTCTGTCTAGACAAGAGGCTGGAAATAGCTCCACCTTTTGAGCCTTGTGACTGGGTCAATGGCCAATATGACAGCACTCAATTTACATGTCAGATTCTTGCAATGCAAAGTACTATAAACTATACATTTTCAACAACAGAGGGTGTTGGACCACTACAAATCAGAAATACTTGAGAAAGGCATGAAAAATGCATGATATGTACATCAAATAGAAATGGATTTAACTGAACTGCATATCTAACACTCCCTAATAATTGTAGAGAGGTAGCTAGGGAGTGAGCTATAGTGTACAGGATTACTCACGGTCCAGGGGTACTTAAAGAGACAGACAAAATCTGGATCGGGTCACTACACAGGCTCTAATACAGGGGCTATGTATGGACTCCTGGTGTAATACAAGACCTATATGTAGGCTCCTGGTGTAATATAGAGGCTGTGCATGGGCTCCTAGTGCAAAATAAGGGTTGTGTGTTTATTTATTCATTTTATTTTTCTTATTTTCACATGGTGTCCACACCTCTATGAAGATGACTCACCCAAGTCTACTTCAAAAAGGGAAAAAATGCATTTACAAATGAATGTCCTTCTTTAAAATAAAATAGAAAATGTATACAAGTTTATTCTGTTGTAAACCCATAGCCTTATATTCAAAAGTGGCAGTCTGTAGGCACAGCAGAGTCCGGGAGGTTTCTGTAGTTCCCATGTTTTAGCTTCAGGTACCTTGATTTCCCCTTTAAAGGGACACTGTCAGGTCATTTTTTTGTATGATACTAGTATTACCCTTGAATAGTGCCTGGGCAGACCTTTTAAAAACATGTAAAATCATTATTGTACTGTTTGTAGTTTCCATGTTGTCAGTATTGTCAGACCCTACAGGGAGCTCCTGGAATAGTCCTCTCCATTATAAGCAAACAGGAATAGTCTGGCTGCTCTGTATAAACTGTCATGTAATTATGCACTCCCTTTTAGAAGCTCTCTCCTCCCTCCTTTTTATGCTCTCAGTGCAGTGTAGTTTCAATTTCTATAGGACCTTCTGTTCTGATGAGGAGGACACCTAGGGAGAGAGCTATTGCCATTCTGCCTTGTCTAGAGTCCATTAGTTTCTGTAAGCAGGAATCCCTACTGTGACAGTTTCTGTGTTGTATTTCACCTCTTTCTTGGCTGCAGACACAGAGAGCAGAGAGGAGGATGTAGCCCCCCCACTGATCTCCTGTGCAGTGATATGAATATGTGACATGCATATTCATCTTATGGGGAGTGGACAGCAGAGAACTAAGTGGATCACTCACTGTGAGTGAAAGTTGGAATTAATCTCTTTATTTGAAGTTTACAGAAGATAGGAGGGAAATATAAATAAAAGAATACATAAATAGAGAGAGTTTAGAGTGAGGAATTAGAAAATAATAGCAGTTACATATGGATTTTTGACCTGACAGTTTTCCTTTAAGTATGGGGTAATCTATTGACTATTG
Source organism: Allobates femoralis (assembly GCA_033576535.1). Classification (NCBI taxonomy): domain Eukaryota; kingdom Metazoa; phylum Chordata; class Amphibia; order Anura; family Aromobatidae; genus Allobates; species Allobates femoralis. Next base: position 442,749,396 of record JARQOC010000004.1, read on the forward strand.
ATGCTGTATGAGACCTTTTATGGTACTTACCATTATGGAGTCTTTTTGTTGACTTTTTGGAATAGAAACAGCACAAAGGTCAGCAAATCAGAATGTAGTTTTGAAGGCGAGGGGTTTTTACTCAGTCTTACCCAGTCATACCTATTTGTGGCTGTGCAAATAAGATGTGAAAGTGACGTTAAACTGTGGAAATATTTAAAGGGAATCTGTTAATAGGTTTTTGCTATGTGGCATGAGGTAGGGAAAGAGACCCTAATTCCAGCAACGTGTCACTTACTGGGCTGTGTTTTACTCTTTCAATACAATCAGTGTCTCTGTCCCTACAATATGTTATTTTCAGATTGCGTAGCAAAAATCTGCTGACAGATTCCTTTTAAGGAAATCCAACTTGGAGTCCTATAATTTCCCCAGATGTCAAATAGCTCATTAGTCAGAATGACTGCTGCTTGATCATGTACCGGTAGGGCAACAATTATTCAATGTCTACTAACAATTTAAAGAATGGCAAATGATGACCTGCATCAGTCATTATCTTGGCTAATGTCCCTGTGTATAAACATATTGTCAATGAAGCAGGTGTAGTTCTCTTTACATTGGCACAGTTACTTATATTGATGTTTTCTCTAACAAACTCATAAACCTAATAACTTCCTTGACAAAATATAGTTGTTATTTTTACCACTTTCATTGTGGTTAGAAGCATAAATGGATGAACGTTTTCATTAGAATGTGACTCCTAGACAACCTCCTGCATATTTTTGGCATATGGTTATGGCTGTCATGGCGTGAACCAGAAATTAATAGTGATCACATGCAACAACTAAGCAATTAGTTGCTGGTTAAGTGATCGTTATTGATAACAGCCTGAGAAAAACATCAAAATGTTTTTAAACCATTTTTGTATTCAAAATCAATGAAGCCAGTGCACCTGACTGCACCTGTCTCATGTATAGCATGTCATACTTTTCGTATAAATCAGCATAGCTGGCAAGGACTTCTGAAGTGACAATTCTAGATTAGCGGTGTCATGACAGAGCAACGAGTCACCCGACATGCAGCACAAAAGAAGGGAAAGACATGGGAAAAAGTCAAAGAGGGACCTGATGATAGAAAGAGAGAATAGGGGGGACCCCTGTACACTCCCCTTAGACTAAACCAAGCACTCCCAATTGTCCCTAGATGGGTCCTTCTCCCCAAGCTCAATCACGTAGCTAAGACTTGACAGACCCTGGGTTAGCCCAGGCTAGTGAGTAGGGCAGCAAAACTTACTAATACACTAAGGCACAGGAAGGATTGCATGCTATATGTTGAATAGCTGCTTTATAAAGATTGAGTAGTGCTCGAGATTCTATGAGACTATATTACGTTACATACTTTGATATAAACTTCTCTTCCCCTTCTCCTCCCCTAACAGCTTGAGGCAATTACTCACGGGTAGACACTAATGGATTGGGAATCTAAAGAGGCCCAGTGGAGAGCGCAATCTTTTAATATCTTTGATACACCTGGGGACCTTCCCAAGAACACGACGCTGACCAGTCTATGTAACAAATTAAACCAATCTAATTGGGTATTAGAGTCTGGTGGAATATAAGGTGTTTGGAGGAGTACCTAAAGACAATCACAGTTCCCAGGGGTCTCAGGGTTACTATATTTCCCTCATGGGAACTCACTCTGGATTTTAAAAGAACCTGGGAACATGGCCTCCTTAGGTACTCATCAATCATTATTCAAATGCTTCTGAAACATGACGGGGAACACCTTGCATCCACCAGAATCAAAATTAAAAAGTTGGAGATTAAGCTAGCGACTAGTGGGGAACCACAAACAATTGATAACTTTAAGAGTAAACTTAAAGAAACCCTTGACAAATATGAGGGGAAGGTCATAGCCTAAAAAAGCAAAAATTCAATAGAGACCATTCTGATTTTGACTCATACCAGGCTTTTAAGTGGAGACATAAGGGAAATCTACAGGGAGGTAAACATCCTAAACCTAAAAAAAGACACCTACGGCCCCAACACCAGTACTCGGGGAGACCCCGAGTGGGTCATCCTCCGGAACGCAAGATCTGAACTCAGTGACCTCGGACGATTTTTTTAGACACCACTCTCAGAGACCAAGACACAGGACAAGAAGGGGGAGAGGACGAAACCGGGGAAGAGGCAGGGGCAAATGGAGGCAGAACACTAGCCTTCCTACCGGCCCCCAGGAAAGACGCGAGACCCCGCATCCCTTGTCCGAAAGCTTTGGGAGCCCCGCACCCATGAATGGGCAAGAAGAAGATATCCTAGAAACCCTACTGACTACAACTGGAACATGCACACAGGATCCTCAGAAATTACAGGTAATCAATTTAACTACACATACAGTTGTGGCCAAAAGTATTGACACCCCTGCAATTCTGTCAAATAATACTCAGTTTCTTCCTGAAAATGATTGCAATCACAAATTCTTTGGCATTATTATCTTCATTTAATTTGTCTTCAATGAAAAAACACAAAAAGAATTGTCCTAAAGCCAAATTGGATCTAATTCCACACCAAACATAAAAAAGAGGGTGGACAAAAGTATTGGCACTGTTAGAAAAATCATGTGATGCTTCTCTAATTTGTGTAATTAACAGCACCTGTAACTTACCTGTGGCACCTAACAGGTGTTGGCAATAACTAAATCACACTTGAAGCCAGTTGACATGGATTAAAGTTGACTCAACCTCTGTCTTGTGTCCTTGTGTGTACCACATTGAGCATGGAGAAAAGAAAGAAGACTAAAGAACTGTCTGAGGACTTGAGAAACCAAATTGTGAGGAAGCATGAGAAATCTCAAGGCTACAAGTCCATCTCCAAGGACCTAAATGTTCCTGTGTCTACCGTGCGCAGTGTCATCAAGAAGTTTAAAGCCCATGGCACTGTGGCTAACCTCCCTAGATGTGGATGGAAAAGAAAAATTGACGAGAGATTTCAACGCAAGATTGTGCGGATGGTGGATAAAGAACCTCGACTAATATCCAAACAAGTTCAAGCTGCTCTGCAGTCCGAGGGTACGACAGTGTCAACCCGTACTATCCGTCGGCATCTGAATGAAAAGGGACTGTATGGTAGGAAACCCAGGAAGACCCCACTTCTTACCCCGAGACATAAAAAAGCCAGTTTGCCAAAACGTACCTGAGAAAGTCTAAAACGTTTTGGAAGAATGTTCTCTGGTCAGATGAGACAAACGTAGAGCTTTTTGGGAAAAGACATCAACATAGAGTTTACAGGAGAAAAAAAGAGGCATTCAAAGAAAAGAACATGGTCCCTACAGTTAAACATGGCCGAGGTTCCCTGATGTTTTGGGGTTGCTTTGATGACTCTGGCACAGGACTGCTTGACCGTGTGCATGGCATTATGAAGTCTGAAGACTACCAACAAATTTTGCAGCATAATGTAGGGCCCAGTGTGAGAAAGCTGGGTCTCCCTCACAGGTCTTGGGTCTTCCAGCAGGACAATGACCCAAAACACACTTCAGAAAGCACTAGAAAATGGTTTGAGAGAAAGCACTGGAGACTTCTAAGGTGGCAAGCAATGAGTCCAGACCTGAATCCCATAGAACACCTGTGGAGAGATCTAAAAATGGCAGTTTGGAGAAGGCATTCTTCAAATATCAGGGACCTGGAGCAGTTTGCCAAAGAAGAATGGTCTAAAATTCCAGCAGAGCATTGTAAGAAACTCATTGATGGTTACCGGAAGCGTTGATCGCAGTTATTTTGGCTAAAGGTTGTGCAACCAAGTATTAGGCTGAGGGTGCCAATACTTTTGTCTGGCCCATTTTTGGAGTTTTGTGTGAAATGATCAATGTTTTGCTTTTTGCTTCATTCTCTTTTGTGTTAAGACAAATTAAATGAAGATAATAATACCAAAGAATTTGTGATTGCAATCATTTTCAGGAAGGAACTGAGTATTATCTGACAGAATTGCAGGGGTGTCAATACTTTTGCCCACAACTGTATATGTAGTTAAATTGATTACCTGTAATTTCTGAGGATCCTGTGTGTATGTTCCAGTTGTAGTCAGTAGGGGTTCTAGGATCTCTTCTTCTTGCCCACTCATGGGTGCGGGGTTCCCGAAGCTTTCGGACAAGGGATGCGGGGTCTTGCGTCTTTTGGCCACAACTGTAGCCTTTCTGAGGCAGAGTTGTCAGTTCTGGAACGGGGTTTAACCATTTCGCCCACGCAAACCTTTGATAAATTTACAACAGTGAAGGACCTTTATCTCTTTTGCAGAAAATTTGTATTGAGATACATTCATGAAAACCCGAACTGGCGGCTATATTACCAATGCAGGAGATCTTTTGGAATCTACTGGTCCTACAGGAGGAGTGTGATCCAGCACTGGGGAGGAAATCCTTCCCCTTTAGGAACAAATCAGAGGTATCCTTGGCCCCCAATGTTAAAATGTTTTTTTAATCTGGTTCGGGGTGATTTGATGAAAATCAATAATGTAGGAAGGGGACCCCTTAACTTAAGCCCTAAATAGAGAACAGCTTCACAAGATCTCAGCATCAATCCTGCCTTTGTTATAAAAGAGGCAGACAAAGGAGGCAACATGATCCTGTGGCCCACTGATATGTATCTTGAGGAGGTACACAGACAGCTCCATAACACTAGGTTCTACAACAAACTGCCTTCTGATCCAACTTCAGTTTTCTCCTCCAAACTCAATAGGCTCTTGGTCTCTGCTTTCAACATTGAAGTTATATCCAAGGAAGAAAGGCGATTCTTGACTGTACTACACCCCATCATCCCGACCTTCTACGTCCTTCCGAAGGTACACAAAGACATGGGTAGACCTCCCGGTCGACCAATTGTTGCTAGTATAGGTAGCTTAAATGAAAAGGCATGTATTTACATTGACTTTATATTTCAACCATTTGTGATCAAGCTACCTTCTCATTTGAAGGACACCTCCCACTTCATACGAGAATGTATCAATATCTGTTTGGAGGATGGGGATCTCCTCGTCACTTGTGATGTGGAATCCCTATTCTCAAATATCAAACATGAGGATGGACTATGGGCAGTCACCTTCTTCTTAGATTTACAGGAAAACTCAAACAGTTTACATGACTCGTTTCTATTGGATTTATTGGGATTTGTCCTTAGTCACAATTATTTTGTGTTTGACTGGCAGTTCTACCGCCAGGTATCAGGCGTAGCTATGGGGGCTAGATGTGCACTTGCGGTCTCCAATCTGCTTCTAGGGTGGTGGGAACAAACGATTGTTGTACCCCTCCACTCCGTACCAACAACATGTCAAGTTTTGGAGGAGATTCATTGACTACATCTTTTTTGTCTGGACGGGACCGATGGAGGCCTGCACTGATTTTTTGGCGTTTCTTAATACCAACACGCTTAATATTTTTCTTACATTCTCAACATCACAGACTTTACTCACCTTCCTTGACACCATCATAAGAAGACAAGGAGATGGAATTATCACGGATCTCTTCCGAAAACCGACGGCAACCAACAGCTTGTTGGAGTAGAAGAGTTTCCACCCCTTCCATACCAAACAAGGAGTGCGTACGGGTCAGATTCTTCGGGTACGTAGAAATTGTACAAATGGCATTGACTTTAAAAGATAAATGCAGGACCTTACAATACGGTTTGAGGAACGTGGATACCCTAAAAGGGTGATCTCCAGGGCATGACAATGAGCTATAGAGAAGTCAAATAGACTTACTGATACAGAGTGAAAGGGGACAAGAGAACAAATTACGATTCATCACCAATTATAATGACCAATGGTCCAGAGTTAGAAATATCCTGGGTTCCCACTGGGAGATTTTGACCATGGAACTCAACAGCACGAATGGTGGGGACTCTACCAGCTCTAACAGCTAAGAGGGTCCACAATTTGGGTGACTTTTTGACCAGCAGTCACTGCAAAAGACCAACGATCAGACTGAATCAGGGAACACGCATAAGGGGTTCCATCCCCTGTGGAGAATGCAACGTCTGCCCACTTATGACCCCTAGGCGTGACACTTTTGTAAATCCTACTAACAACAAGGGATATTGACTCAAGGACTTCATTAACTGTAAGAGCCGTAATGTGATCTATGCTCTTACCTGTCGCTGCAACAAGGTCTATGTAGGCCAGGCCTCCCAGGAGTTGAGAAAGTGAGTACAAAAACATGTTTCAGCAATTAATCAATGTTTCAAAAACATAATTTTACCTATACAAGTCACTAGTGCGGCCACATTTAGAATACTGTGTACAATTCTGGTCTCCAGTGTTTAAGAAAGACATAGCTGAACTAGAGCGGGTCCAGAGAAGAGAGACCAAGGTTATTAAAGGACTGAGGGGTCTGCAATACCAAGACAGGTTATTAAACTTGGGGTTATTTAGCTTGGAAAAACGAAGGCTTAGGGGTGATCTCATAATAATGCATAAATATATGAGGGGACAGTACAGAGACCTTTTTAATGATCTCTTTACTCTTAGGCCTGAGACGCGGATAAGTGAGCATCCTCTACGTCTGGAGGAAAGAAGGTTTAATCATAATCACAGACGTGGATTCTTTACCGTAAGAGCAGTGAGACTATGGAACTCTCTGCCACATGATGTTGTAATGAGTGAGTCACTACTAACATTTAAGAAGGGCCTGGGTGCCTTTCTTGAAAACTATAATATTACCAGTTATATATACTAGATTCTTTGATAGGGCGTTGATCCAGGGAACTATTAAACCAATAAATCCACTGCACACCACAAAACCTGGAATTGCCAAAATGGCTGTGTGAATATATTTCATCTTATGTATAGGAATCTAAGAAATATTAGTAAGATATCAAAAGCTGTCCCTGGTCTAAAAGGAAAATACGTGAAAGCATTAGGCTGGCTTCACATTAGCGTTTGTGTCTGCATGCTGATGGCATGCAGACACAAACGCTGTCAAAAGCAGGGACACTTTGATGTGTCCGCAGCGGATAATGTCCGCCTGCGGACACATCACTAGGGAGCCCGGCAGCCAATCGGCGCTGTCCGGGGGCGGGCCGGGGGCGGAGATCAGCGCCGGAGATCTCCGCCCCCCCCGGCCGCCGGTAAGCTCCGGGACATGTCGGCGGGGAGAACAGCTGATGTGAGAGCTGTTTGAATCTTCCCGCGCCGACACTGAGAGGAGATGTCGGCGCGGGAAGATTCAAACAGCTCTCAGATCAGCTGTTCTCCCCGCCGACATCGCTAGGAGATTACAGGCGGCGGGGAGAAGGAGGACAGCAGAGCCTCAGCTGATCTCCCGGTGGCCGTCGGTGAGCTCCTGTGACATCACCGGCGGCCACCGGGAGATTTTTCAATGGGTCCGCAGCGTTCTCCTGCGGTGTCATGCAGAGGACACTGCGGACCCATTGAAGACAATGCATTTTTTGTACGCTTGGGGACGCTTGCTGATTGTCCAAGGTCCCCAAACGCACAAAAAAACCCAACTGGCTGCGTCCCGGGTGCGGATGCTGGACACCGGAAGCAGCAGATATCGTCCGCATCCGCACCCGAACGCAGCAAACGCAGGCACCATGCGTTCCTATGTTAAACATAGGAACGCAGTGCGCATGCGTTTGACTGCGTATGGGAACGCAGCAATACGCTGCCTTCCCATACGCAAATGTGAAGCCAGCCTAAGTTTGATTCCATAGCTATGATATCATAAGCCCAGAAGCTATTTACAGAGCTCTCTCACCTGTTCTGGGTCCTATCTCACCCTCTGGACTGCAACTGTGAAATGTGGAATGGGAAAATGCCCTAATGTAATTAAAATCGTGCATCTTAAAGGGGATGTACTAAGACACTAGGTGTAACCCTGCCTTTAAAGGGTAAAGGTGAGAGTGTGAATGTTCTCCTAGCTATACTGGGCGGGGTGCAGCTCAAATAACCTTATATATGTGAAAACAATTATGAACGCACTCCTGCGCTCATAATTGTTTTCACACGATCCAGGGAACTAGTCTGACTGCCATATCTGGAGTCAGGAAGGAATTTTTTCCCCCAATGTGGAGCTAGTGTTGCCACATGGTTTTTTTTTGCCTTCCTCTGGATCAACATGTTAGGCTATGGGTTGAACTAGATGGACTTAAAGTCTTCCTTCAACCTTAAAAACTATGTTACTATGTTACTATATTTCAGATCGGAATTAAGGAATTAACATCACTCCCGTGGCTGCACATTTTTTGGAACACCACCAGAGCAAGAGCAACCTCCTTCGGGTGATGGGTCTGGAACATGTTAAAGGTAATGGCCGCTCAGATTTTCTTAGGAAACAGCTCCTACAGAGGGAATCAAAGTGGATTTTTGAGCTGAATACCATTAGTCCTGCAGGAATAATAAGGAGCTCAAATTTCGGGCTTTCTGGGCGATTAGAAGGGGTTGTCATGCTATGGATAATTGCTTGAATAATTTCTCAAAACTCCCCTTTCCTCATATAGAGCCTTAAGGATCTCGCCTGAGACCTCCTACTCCACCTAACGCTGAAACATGGATTTTCCCTTGAACTTATCAATACCTCTGGATCTTATCACCTAAGACACCAGCAAATAATACGGACGACTGTATATCCAACCTACGGTACCTCTTGGAAGATTGGGCTCCAAATCTCTTAGGATCCTCACATATCTGACAAGCCTAACCGACATCCAGAAGTAGCATAGCTGTGTATGAGACCATCGGGACCAGTTGATGACCACACAAATGAGAGTCTATAGGTGACTGGACTATCAAGGACATTTCAAGCTATGTATGGACTCAGAAATCGCTTGAATGAGGACCTTGGTCTTTAGTAGACATACTATATGTCTGCTTGATCCAGGACAGACCTATATGATTAAGACCATGGGGTTTTTAACCCTAATGGGACAATTATAACCTGCAGACTATTTTAGGCAATGTTCAACAAGTTAGCTCTAATATAGATAATCATAAACTTAAGGAAAAAAGGATAATTACCCGATAATACCATCGCTGGGGTTCTTCCTTCAACACTCTAAGTGCTGGTTAAAATCCAGCTCACATATGACGTACTGCATGGATGAGTGTGTGTATATACAAATGGCTATACATGGTATTATCTTCGTGACTGTTTCTTACAAAATGAGATACGCAGGAAATATTCCTTTTAGGTTGCCTTAATACCCTTTCCTTAACTGCTTGCTATTGGACTCTCTGATAAAAACGGTCCTGTGGTACACATATGGACTATTTTATCCACTGTGGGACCTGAGGACCGGGAGACACCTTGGTAACTAGCTAGCCTCCTTTTTTGCACCTAGCTAATTACTAACCTCCAAAGTCCTTGTTTGATTGAGGGTCATATCTCTTCTATGGACTGCCTGTGATCTTGGTGTGAGGCTGTGGTGTAGATGGAAACTTATCACACCCCTACCACGCACTCATGACACTAATGGGCATATGACACAATCCCTCCAGATCCACATAGTGGTCCCCCTGGGGGACTGGATGATTGGCTCTCACTTTGGCATCTCTATCAAAGTTCTGGCCATAATAAAAATTGGCTCTCATTTTGAGTTGGCTATAGTGCCAGATCGCTGCTAGGTTATATCCTATAGCCGCAGCGATAAATAGATACTGGCACCTTGCCCTCAAGCAATATGGCCACCCCTCTCATTTCCATCACTCCTGCACTGATCACAGTGAGGTAAGTGACAGGTCTCGGCTTGGCCAATCACCTGGTGTCACGTGTATACCGGATGTGATGCGCCGGAAGTGACGCGACGGACCCACTCGGCAGGCGGGCGTCGATCATGATGGAGGCTGGAGATTCCTCCATGGCACAAATAAAGAAGGGTTGTGAATAGAACGGCCTCAGCCCCTGACAAAGCCTCTTAAGACGACACGCGTTGTGCCGCTCTCCGCACCCCATACGCTCCCGTATTATTCTAATCCCAGCAGGATCCATAATTGGTAACTACCCAGCTGCTACTGGGGTAAGAAAGTTATGATAGAGGGTGCAATGTACCGAATGTTATTATCATCATCACTCTAGTGTTGGATTGAATACAACACTGTGGGCCCTGGCTGGCCTCACAAAAATCGGTACATATAACTGCTTGCACAATATGGTTACAATGGTAATAATGGTTATACCCAGGGCTGTGGAGTCGGAGTCAGAGTCGTGGAGTCAGAGTCGGAGTTAGTTTGGTTGGAGTCGGAGTCAGTAGAAATGTATCGACTCCGACTCCAGCTTTAAAAAAAATTTATTAATATTTCATAATTAAACTTTCATATGAATTTTATAAATGTTACTCAAATATATACAGTGCCTACAAGTAGTATTCAACCCCCTGCAGATTTAGCTGGTTGACACATGCGGAATTAACTTGACATTGTGACATTTGCACTGTAGATCAGCCTGGAAGTGGGAAATGCAGTGCAGCCAAAAAGATTTTTTACATTTTTTTTTTTTTTTTTTTTTTTTAAAGCGTTAAAAGTTAATTCAGAGGGTCATTTATTATTCAACCCCTCAAACCACCAGCATTCTGTTTGGTCCCCCTAAAGTATTAAGAAGTAGTTCAGGCACAAAGAACAATGAGCTTCACATGTGTGGATTAATTATCTCTTTTCCCAGCCTTTTCTGACTATTTAAGACCCTCCCCAAACTTGTGAACAGCACTCATACATGGTCAACATGGGAAAGACAAAGGAGCATTCCAAGGCCATCAGTGACAAGATCGTGGAGGGTCACAAGGCTGGCAAGGGGTACAAAACCCTTTCCAAGGAGTTGGGCCTACCTGTCTCCACTGTTGGGAGCATCATCCGGAAGTGGAAGGCTTATGGAACTACTGTTAGCCTTCCACGGCCTGGACAGCCTTTGAAAGTTTCCTCCCGTGCCGAGGCCTGGCTTGTCCGAAGAGTCAAGGCTAACCCAAGGACAACAAGGAAGGAGCTCCGGGAAGATCTCATGGCAGTGGGGACATTGGTTTCAGTCAATACCATAAGTAACGTACTCCACCGCAATGGTCTCCGTTCCAGACGAGCCCGTAAGGTACCTTTACTTTCAAAGCGTCATGTCAAGGCTCGTCTACAGTTTGCTCATGATCACTTGGAGGAATCTGAGACAGACTGGTTCAAGGTTCTATGGTCTGATGAGACCAAGATCGAGATCTTTGGTGCCAACCACACACGTGACGTTTGGAGACTGGATGGCACTGCATACGACCCCAAGAATACCATCCCTACAGTCAAGCATGGTGGTGGCAGCATCATGCTGTGGGGCTGTTTCTCAGCCAAGGGGCCAGGCCATCTGGTCCGCATCCATGGGAAGATGGATAGCACGGCCTACCTGGAGATTTTGGCCAAGAACCTCCGATCCTCCATCAAGGATCTTAAGATGGGTCGTAATTTCATCTTCCAACAAGACAACGACCCAAAGCACACAGCCAAGAAAACCAAGGCCTGGTTCAAGAGGGAAAAAATCAAGGTGATGGAGTGGCCTAGTCAGTCTCCTGACCTTAACCCAATTGAAAACTTGTGGAAGGAGCTCAAGACTAAAGTCCACGTGAGACACCCAAAGAACCTAGATAACTTGGAGAAGATCTGCATGGAGGAGTGGGCCAAGATAACTCCAGAGACATGTGCCGGCCTGATCAGGTCTTATAAAAGACGATTATTAGCTGTAATTGCAAACAAGGGTTATTCCACAAAATATTAAACCTAGGGGTTGAATAATAATTGACCCACACTTTTATGTTTAAAATTTATTAAAATTCAACTGAGCAACATAACTTTTTGGTTTGTGAGATTTATGCTTCTGTTAATAGATCCTACTCTCGTTTGCAGTTTGAAGGCTCTAACTTATTTGCATCTTATCAAACCACCTAAATCTGCAGGGGGTTGAATACTACTTGTAGGCACTGTATGTATCAAACTATGAACAACAGTGATAAGCAGTTCTGCTGGAGATAGAGACATTTCTTACTTCTTGTGTGTCACTGTTCTCCACTGTCCTTATCTAATCTTATACTTGGTTAACCTCATGCTGCCCCAACACCCCTACTTACAATGTATGAAACTGAAAGTGAAAATGTGTTGAAAATTCTTAGTAGTAAAGCTCCTCCTCGTCTAGACTAGATCATACTAGGTGTGCATCTTCCAAGCATCTCACAGCTGCCTGCTACTCAGAAGAGGAAGGCTAGGGTCACATCTCCGTTTTGTTTTTTTTTTAAATCCTGATCCGGTTTTGAGCTTTCAAAAAGCTAAATTCGCGTCACACCAATAGCCCCGCCCCTTTCATGACGCGGCCGCCCTATCAACACTGGAGCAAGCCCAGAGGGGGCGGCCATAATGAAGTAGCGGGCGGAGGCAGCAGCACACAGCCCCGCCCATGGATCGAAAAGGAAACTGCCTACAATAGCACGTAGCTATGAGCAATAATCTATACTTTAATACTTTGTTTATGCCACATACAGGAAGAACTATACAAGAGGGGTGCAGGGACCCCTCTATATAGATACGGGGGGGGGACTTTGGGGGTAATGGACGGAGCTCGGAGGAGCCCGTCGCATAGGGACATTACAGTAGAAGCCCACCTGAGTGGGCGTCCGGTCTCTAGGGGGACTAAGCCCCCCTAGAGACATTCAGCAATCATTTATTTATTTAATTTGAGGATTTACAATAGATAGAACAGCACGGATGAGCAAACTATGCAGTAGCCGCATTGCTCAGGATTACACATCCTGAGCAATCCGGTTACTGCAGTGTGGTTTACAACACACATTTTTCCTCAAAAATGTGTGTGAAGGCAATTGCGTTCACCGCATCAGGATCTGAATGCAGTGAACGCAATTCAAGTTTTAAGTGTGACCCTAGCCGAAGACTGTAAGAAGCATTATCCTTTCTGCAAACTTTGCATCAGTTAACTGTGAGTACATGAAGAATAATAACAGTATTACTGACCACTATATCAGTTGTACGACCTGGAAATAATTTTGTACAATTGTTTTTAGGAAAAACAATTGTCATTTGGATTGTGAATGCAGAATTAAAAACCTAAGAATGTCAAAGAGGCATCACATTAAATCAGCTGTATTTGAACATTTCACCATCACTCAAGATGGAAAACATTATGTCTGTCAGTGTATGACAAATGATCGAGACGAAAACAAAAGCTGTGAAGCGAAGATAAGTGCATTTTCAGGCAAAGATAAAAATGCTCCTACCAGAGCTTCTAATCTAAAGAGACATTTACAGCGCTTCCATCCAGAAGTACTGAAAGCAGTGGATGAGAAAGACTGCATCCAAACCAAAGAACCAGTGCCCAGCTCTTCCAGCCAAACAAAGGAGCAGAGAACTTTGCAGCCATCAGTTGCAAGATATTTTGTCAGTGACAAAGTTACTGTGACAATGACAGTAGATACATTTAAAAAACAGATCATAGAGCTTGTTGTAAAGTATAGTGTGCCTAATTCATTATTTTCACGACCAGCTTTTATGTGTCTGAATGGGGAAATGGCCCTCAAGCTTGGTGTTTCTCTGGAGAGAGAGAGTATTAGAAAATTAGTAATCGAAGAAGCTTTTAAACAAAAGGAAGAACTTAAAAAAACTCTCAAGGGACGCTTTCTGTTTCTTAAAATGGATGCCTGCACACGTCACAGAGTGAACTATTTTGCCATCAATGTCTGATTTGTTTGTGACAAAAATGAAATAGTTACCAAGACATTGGCAGTAAAAGACACCAAAGCTCATCACACCAGTGAGTTTCTCCAGGTCTTGGTGGAAAAGGTTCTGCAAGACTATGAACTTAAAAAAGAGCAAGTTCTTTCTGTTGTAATTGACAATGCTTCAAATATGATAAGTACTATTAAGCTAATGAATGAGAGTAATGATGGTGACCAGCAGCTAGAAGAACATTCTGGGTCCACAGACACAGAAATGTTTGAAATAGAGGAACACAGTATTGTAACTGAGGAGCAAACTGAAGTTTCTTCAGATGATCAGCAACATGATAGTTTAGATGATCTTGTTGAAACTGTGTCAATACGTTCTTTCATTCATCACATGCACTGTGTTGTGCATACACTACAGCTGGCTATAAGAGACAGTCTGCAAGAATGACATGCTGCTGCACTGATTGGCAAGGTGAGAAAATTGGCTACTGTTGCCAGAACCCTAAAGTTGACTCAATTTTGAAGAGACGTGCTGGAAAAGGGGCAATTATTGATTAAGCCACACGATGGGGCAGTAATTACTTAATGATTCAGCGCTTGGTTGAATTGGCAACCTTTCTTGTAGACACAGCTAACCATCAACTGACGCTAAATGAAAGTCAGTGGAATCAGGTGACTGAGCTGGAAAAATTGCTAGAGCACCCATTTACAGTGACTAAAAAATTACAAGCAGAGGACTTAACTCCAGGTATTTTCTTAAAGGAGTGGAAGAACCTGATGTTTCGCCTGTCCCAAAGAGGAGGGTTAATTGGCTATATTCTTTAGCCCTTAGGGCGTGTTCGTTATGTGCCCTGTCATCATAAGATCACGCCCTAATGGGCATGATCTTTTATTCATGTTCTATTCAGGGGCCCTCCCTGCTCTGCACGGAGCTGGCTGGGCATTAATGATGCAACTCCCGTCATTTCCGGTCAGGTGACGTTAGTACACCCACGCCGCTGTGTTATGCTTCAAGCACCGCATGCGCAATGCGGTGCTTGAAGCATAACACAGCAGCATGGGTGTACTGACATCACCTGACCGGAAATGACGCGAATCGTGTCATTAATGCTCAGCCAGCGCCATGCAGAGCAGTGAGGGCACCTGAATAGAACATGAATAAAAGATTATGCCCATTAGGGTGTGATCTTATGATGACAGGGCACATAACGAACATTTCCTAAGGGCTAAAAAATATAGCCCCTGCTAATTAGCATTGCTAATGAGGGAGTATTAAATTGTTTTTATGCACTTTCACTGGATGCTTTTAGGACACAAAAGAAGTGTGAGATTAGTGATAGGATGCTGCAGGGACGTGTTTTGGTAGCTTAGGTGGCGTTTTGGAGGTGACAGGATCCTTTTAAATGTTTTTATTGTCTATTCACACCTGTCACTTGCATATTAGAAAAGAGAATAAAAATAACTTTCACCTATATAGTGTGCACCCCCGTTTATACAGTGCTTCTTTTTTCTCCCCATTGCCAGGCTAGTGAGTAGGGCAGCAAGATTTGCGAATACACTAAGGCAAAACTGGAAGGAAGACAAATGGGAATAAAGCAACGAACAGAACTCCACAGCTTCCACAAGGACAACTTCTCCTGTGAGGTCAGCATAAAAGAACTATAACTGGCACATGGAAGAACAAGGATTGAGTTTAAATAACAGAAGGGAATGGCAGCATGAACCAGAAGCAGAGATTAGAGCTATATGGAATCTCAGCATCTCATGAAAATATCTCATCACCAAATGAAAATAAATCCTCGCCAAGTTTGTTTGGCAGCTCTGCTTAAAAGCAACTCTAAGGATTCAGTGCCCCACATATAATGTGATCATTTGCAATTGCACAGGGCAAATTAATTTATGGGCACATGCACTTTATTGAGTGGACTTTGATGCACTATCTAGAGAAAGATGCATGGTACTAATGCACAGTACCATGTAACTTGTGAGTAACATGGATACACCTGTTTGCATTATACATGGAACACATTGATTTAAGAATATGGATGATAAATAGGTATGTGTTTTTGATTGTTTATAATATAAATATAGTGCATGGGATGGTCACTATAATACCTCATAGTCCTGTCATGTAATCTTTTGCAGTCTATTGTATATCCACTGTTGAACTATTTTATGCTGGCCATACTTTTGTACCCAACGCCATGCTTTTTGTTTGTTTGCTTCGCAATTAGACCTACTTTTGCACTGATCTTTTTTCCCTATTGATCTCTATGTATTTTTTCAAATTGAATCATTAAAATATTATTCTTTTTAAATCTAATGTGCATTTCAACTGCTTTTCTTTTCATTGACGGATTTAATTTAAATACTTTGTGAAAATAAAACAAAGATTAGCAATACTGGATTTGTAATTGCTGCAGCTATGTGATTTTACAATAAATTGAATAAATGATAGAAAAGTATTGAGATAAATGACAAGAAACGAGGTGCTGGAAACACACTAGATGTGTGTGAAGCATCAACAAAATCCATGTTATAGAAGAATCAAGTCAGTAATTTATACTGAATGCTGTGAAATGATTTCATTAGAACATCACAGTGGAAGATGTCATGAGGTTAGTAGGAAAGAGAATTTAAATGGGTTGTACAGGAGCAACTAACATGAAATGAGCTTATTTCCTGTTGATTAACTCATGTCCAAAGGTGGGGAGAGGGAAACTGGCACTGATGAAGTATGACGTCACAACTTTCCATGAGCCCCAGGAACACAAGCGCTGACTCTGCTGGGACGGCACCACCACCGGAGGTGAGTATAAGCTTCTTTATTTTAATTGGGGAAAACTTCTGGAATGAGAAGGGCTTGCCCTGTGAACAACCTCTTTAAAAGCTGAAATGCCATTGGACTTATGAACAGATAAAATGGTTGGATGGAATAGATTATAATAGAAGGTGGGTACAGACAATAAAATAGTGGAGAATATATAAAATAATAGAAGACAAATGACATCGGGGTGTATTATACAGACATTGTCAATAAATTATACCTGCAAAAGGACAGATAATGCTTAATAAAAAAAAAATACCCTGGGGCAAGAGTGTGAATGACTCCATTAGAGGTTAAGGAGATTATATTGTTTGTACTAAATAATTTATATTATATATCATAAAATATAATTGATGAATAAATAAAATAACACCATATGGAAGACAATTATACAGATGAAGGATTTATGAAATGATAATTAAGTGATGGGAGGAAGATGGTTTGGCATGATCACCCATATTTATAGACAAAAATGGAAACAGGTTCATTTTCACAGACTGCAAAATGTGTTTCCTTCATTTCCTTTTTCCTTTCTTTTTAAACGCTCAAGCTGATTGAATTTGTCCGTAGGAATAATTTGGAAGTACTCAATGTCTTCATGTCCTAATGACAGGTCAGGTAATATAAATGGAAAAAATGACCCTTCTTTAAAAGTTTTGTTTTTTTTTGTTACCCACCAACTAGTTTGTTTATTCTGTAACACATAGCTTAATCTGAAAATTCTGTAGACAATGAAACTAGCTAGTTTATGCCACCCCAGCTATTCCTGTCTGTAGCTGCAGCTTTATAATACCAGTCTAATCATCCCTGTCTGTGCTCAGATTGTAACGTGAAAAGTAAAAAAAAAAAGCATTTATACATTTACATTTTCTCATGTAAATGAGGCACAGTCTACATCTTGGAGATTGTAGTCTCTGTTGGCCTAATGCATATTGATCTGTATGTATTGCAATAACTATTGTTTGTTTAATATGATGTGATTTTATGTCTGCATGCATATTGTGCAGATGTCAACAAAGTTATATATATAAAAAAAAAAAAAAAAAGGTCCTCAGTCAGAGACAGGATGTCCCTCCCCCTGCTCCCTGCAAGCACATTCTAGTGTGGAGCTGAAAGCTGAAAGTCACAGCAGATCTCTCCCTCCCTCTCCAGAAACCAGATTGATCCTATTCTCATGTTATAAGCTGGATGTTGTTAATTCTGAATAAATGAATATTCTCTGTTGCTCGCCGTGGACATCACGCTGATTAACGCGCTGCTAACAGGTTATGGGCCCAGGAATCACAGAAGTCCCAGACCTCCAGAGCACAGAGATTGAAAGACAACAGAAAACTGAGAAGAAGTAAAGATGGCCACTACCAGCAACTCAGCAAAGTTTACAGTGCCAAGCCTGAATAACCAAAACTACCAATCCTGGAAATTCAAGGTGAAGATGCTGCTGATAAGAGAAGGTACGTGGAAATACACTCAGGAGAACAAGCCTGACCCAGTACCACAGGACTGGCTAGAGAAGGATCAGAAAGCACAGAGCACCATATCACTCAGCATAGAGGATGATCAGATTGTGCATGTGTGTAAGTGTGAATCTGCAAAGGAAATGTGGGAGCAGCTGCAGAAAGTACATGAGAGGATAAATCTAAGTAATAAACTCTATCTAATGAGAAAGCTATATCAGTCTAAGCTACACAGTGACCAGGACATGCAGGACTACATTAGAAGCACTCTAGAGACTGTAGAGCGCCTGCGGGGCATTGGGGAAGATATGAAGGACTTCCATGTAGCAGCACTACTACTTAGTGGTCTCCCAGAAAGCTATGACACGCTTGTAACTGCACTAGATGCACACCCAGATGATGAGCTTACATTGGAGTATGTCAGAGGAAAGCTTGTAGATGAATATAAGAGAAAGGCAGAAAGTGTGAGCAGCAAAATATGCAACAAGAAAACTACTTTACAAACACAGGATGAGCCCACCAGCAGAAACCATCCTAAAGAAACACGTGAATGTTTTGTATGCAAGAAGCCAGGTCATTTAAAAGCTGAATGCAGAGTCTGGAAAGCTAAAATGAATCAGCTGAAGAAGCAAAACAGTAAACAAAGAATTAAGGGTGCTGTATTTGAAAATAATGATCCTGTAAATACTGAGGCTGCATTCACATTAGTCAATGCATTTAAATCAAAGCATGCGTGGTGTATAGATTCTGGTGCGACCAGTCACATGACCAATGACAGAGACTTCTTTACTAAGCTTAACCAAAGCTAGTCAGAGAAAGTGATAATGGCGAATGGTCAGTGTATGAACTCAGAAGGCATAGGAGATGGTTATATTGATTGTAACATCTCTGCAACGCAAAGCAGAAGGATTCCTGTGAAGGATGTGCTATATGTGCCTAGTCTTGAAAGTAATCTATTATCCGTGAAAAAGCTTACAAAACAAGGGAATGAAGTTACGTTTAAGCACGATAGCTGCATCATCTCAAAGGAGGGTCACACACTAGCAAAAGGAGAAATCAAAGATGAACTGTATCAGTTGAAATGTAAAAAGTGTGTATACACAGCTAAGCAAGAAATGCACAAGAACTGTATTCATGTATGGCACAGACGGCTTGCGCATAGAGACCCAGAAGCAATAAGAACGTTTTTTCAAGAACACTTAGCTGATAATATTACAATTGATCCATGTAGCTAGACAATGAGGTGTACCAGCTGTATCAAAGGAAAAATGTCCAGAAAGGCCTTTCCTAAGAAAAGTACTACAAGAACAGAACAACCACTAGATTTAATACACACAGACATCTGTGGCCAAATGCGTATTCAGACCCCTGGAAAGAAGAGATATTTTCTTACATTCATTGATGACAATTCAAGATACACAGTTGTCTATCTACTTCACAGCAAAAATGAAGTTCCAGAGAAACTTGAAATATATCTAGCTGAAGTATATAACAAGTTTGGGAGAATGCCAAAAATTCTACGTGCAGATAATGGGACTGAATATACAAGTAATGAGACACAGAGCATTTTAAAGAAAAATGGAATCATATTTCAGACTACTGTACCATACAACCCTGAGCAAAATGGTGTAGCAGAAAGAAGGAACCGAACACTCTGTGAAAGCGGAAGGAGTATGTTATTTGATGCAAATCTGCCTACAGAATATTGGGGCGAAGCTATTATGACGGCTTGCTATCTTCAGAACAGACTACCAGGTAAAGCGACAGAGAAAACTACATTTGAGCAATGGAATAATGCAAAGCCAAAACTACAGTACATAAGGATTTTCAGAAGCAAAGCATTTGCACACATTCCCAAAGAAAAACGAACTAAGTGGGAATCTCATGCTAAGGAAGGCATTATGGTAGGTTACAGTGAAACCCAGAAAGGTTATATAATTCTACACCCAGAGACAAACAAGGTCACAATAAGCAAAGATGTAGTGATTGATGAAAATTTTGTGTCACCCAAGTTTGTGATATTATGCCAGTAGTCCAGATGAAGCAACAACAACAATCTCAGTCACAATCACAAGACAACGAAAGGGAGAATTTAGAAGTCTGGCTAGATTCTTCAACCACTGAAGGAACAACAAAAAGCCTAAGTGAACCTGAAATCAGACGATCGTCAAGATCAAACAAAGGAATACCAGCTAAACGTCTATTCTACATTGTCAAGACACTACCTGAGTCAGAGCCACAGTCATGGGATGAAATGCAAAAACTACCTGCTCATGAAAGAACAAAGTGGATCAATGCCGCTAATGAAGAAATGAACTCGCTTCATCAACTTAAAACTTGGAAACTCACTGAGTTGCCACAGGGTAAAAAGGCAATCAAGTGCAAGTGGGTATTTAAAACCAAATATGACTGTGAAGGTAAAGTCCACAGATTTAAAGCGAGGTTGGTCGAAAAAGGATATTCTCAAAAATATGGCGAGGACTATGATGCTAATTTTTCCCCAGTCGCCAAGCAGACAACATTTAGAGCCTTGATGGTCGTAGCTGCTGTACAAAAGATGTTTGTCAGACATTTGGATATTAAAACTGCATTTTTAAATGGTGACATTGAGGAGGACTTATACATGACTCAACCTGAAGGTTATATAAAGGAAGGTGAACAGAATCTTGTTTGCAAACTACAAAAATCTCTTTATGGTCTTAAGCAATCGGCAAGAGCATGGAACACCAAAATGAACAAAGTCTTGTTGGAAGAAGGATTTAAAAGACGTCAAGAGGATCCATGCCTATATACGAGATATACAGATGGAAAGTGGATGTATATTCTCTTATATGTGGACGATGTAATTGTAGTTCATCAAGAAGAAGCCTAAATTGGGAAAATTACTAAGATTTTGAACCAGCATTTTGAAACAAAAGACCTTGGAAATGTAACATATTATCTAGGAATCCATATCCAGAGAGAGGAAGATGGAAGTTTTCTTCTAAATCAAAGTGCAAAAATTAATTCAATTTTGAATCAGTTTGGAATGACAAAAGCCAAAGGTGTATCAATGCCAATGGAATCATCCTACCTGAAACTGGAAGAAGATGACCTGTTGCCTAACAATGAGAAATATCGACAGGCAGTGGGGCACTTCTATACATATCGACTATGATTCGACCAGATATTACAACAGCAGTTGGAATATTGTGCAGATATGTGGAGAAACCGCGCCAAAAGGACTGGAATGCCGTTAAAAGAGTTCTCCGATATTTAAAAGAGACACAAGGGGTAAATTTAAAGTTGTCTGCAGCAGGAAATCTAAAACTCACCGGCTATGCTGACGCAGATTGGGCTGGTGATTTGCATGATCGTAAATCCACAAGCGGATACGTATTTAAACTTGGAGAAAGTTCAATCTCCTGGTCTAGTAGAAAACAAGTATCTATTGCTTTGTCATCCACAGAAGCTGAGTATGTGTCCGCAGCCTATGCAAGTCAGGAGATCATTTGGCTAAGACAACTGATGGATGATCTTGGTAAACCGTTAACTCAGCCAACGGTGATATATGAGGACAACCAAGGATGCATTAAACTTGCATGCAGTGAGAAGATCAGTGCTAGAACTAAGCACATCAACGTCAGATGTCATCATCTACATGATTTGATAGATCGTGGCATAATTCAGTTTGTTTATTGTGAGACTGATAAGATGGTAGCTGACATTTTGACCAAGCCATTGCCACGACCTAGGTTCCAAGAATTGAGAACCGCTATGGGACTAACAGAATAAGTAGTTGTTGAGTTGGCCTAATGCATATTGATCTGTATGTATTGCAACAACTATTGTTTGTTTAATATGATGTGATTTTATGTCTGCATGCATATTGTTCAGATGTCAACAAAGTTATATTAAAAAAAAAAAAGGGTCCTCAGTCAGAGACAGGATGTCCCTTCCCCTGCTCCCTGCATGCACATTCTAGTGTGGAGCTGAAAGTCACAGCAGATCTCTCTCTCCCTCTCCAGAAACCAGATTGATCCGTTTCTCATGTTATAAGCTGGATGTTGTTAATTCTGAATAAATGAACATTCTCTGTTGTTCGCTGTGGACATGACGCTGATTAACGCACTGCTAACAGTCTCTCTGGCAGGTTAATAGTTAACATTTCAGCCTTATGTTAGAACATGTTGGGAGACCTGATGTGATGACATAATGTCGGACCCCAGAGCCGTGGGGTACTTGGAACCGGGCTATACTGTCTCTGGGGAGTCACAGGGGTCGAGACCTGGCTTCTGTGACCCTGGGTGTAGCTGAAAGGGGAACTTCTGGCTTTGTAGGGAAAGGGGTGATGATTAAGGGTATTATTCTAGATGCCACCCGTGTTATGTGGCTATAGAAGGTGTGGTGTGTGGTGACCCGCCTGGTGTGAATACCCTTCTGTTGCTCTCAAGCGTGACATTACCACTCGGGGGCAATAATGACACTGTGGCAATGGGACCCTGGGGTGCCACATTCTCCCTTAGTGAAATACAGTACTTCGGGACTGTGCAATTTTTCAAAAGAGAAAATATATAAACAATAATAAGGCTAAATGGCAATAAATGTTAAACAGAGTCTCAAAATATAAAAATTACAAATACCAAGAAAATTCAAAAAATTGTCACTTGATGATTAGTCCTTCCACCTTTGGATGAAAATATTATTTACAAGAAGTCTTTACCCCAACCAGTCCAGTAGTATAATGGTCCTTATTTAATAAAAGTAAAAGTTCATGCAGTAAAGTCTCTTTAGGTGCGTACGCTTGATGGTTGCAAAAGTTACTTACTTACATAATATATACAACAAGATAAAAGTTCCTAATAACTAGACTTTTTCTTTGTGGGTATTTCTCCTTAGGAGTCCTGTACTCTACTTCTTTCCTCCAGGAACCTGACCTCCTAACTTGATGTTCCAGGATTTGACTCCAGTTCCTCCACCCGTCTGTACACTACTCTTACAGTTTAATTATTTACATTTTTTTACATACATAAGAAAACATACATACTCTTTATTCCCGTTAACGGGCTGGAATCTGACCTTGTGTACTACGCTGTGATCTCCTTAGTACTGGAGTGTCTACTGTAGGTGTACTAAGCACAATGCTATGTGTAGTGGTATAGCATATTGGTGCTTCTGAACCTGAGGGGAGTATTGGTCTTACCACGGAATCAGCAAGTTCACTGTGAGCAGGAATCTGTTCTTCCTGTGCTTCTTCTACAGGTGCCACTACCGGTACTTCAACTTGTTGTATTTGTCCTTCTTGCCTCACTGGTTCAGGTATCTTCACTTGATGGAACGCCAGCATGGGTATAATAACTGCTCCATGATACTGGGTCCAGGTCTTTGGAAAGTCTCCTTAGACGGTATGGAAGACATCTTCTTCTTTAGATGGTGTTATTATGGGAACTGGGATCTCTGGTTCATTTTCTGCAATCTTCAGGGTTTCAGGACATAATTTGAGGTGATCTCTAGACACAGCTGATGTTGTTTTTCCTTTGTCCTTACTTACTAAACATACTTTGGTGTTATCAAAGTTAGATGATAGTATGGTGTATGGTACTGTTTCCCACTGGTCATCTAATTTGTTGGTGCGCCTCTTTCTCATAAGTACTTGTGCTCCCGGTGTCAAAGGGGTTGCTGGAGCATGTTGATTGTAAGCCCTCTCTTGTTTTTCTCTTGCTTGTAAGAGACTCTTTTCCACACACTTTTGTACTTCGCGGTATTTTTGCTAACGAGCGGTATCCTGACTGGTTTCTGAGATGTCAACATCTGACTTCAGAATTCCCATATCCAGATCAATTGGTAGCTTTCCAGGCCTTGCTCTTATCAACTAAGCTGGAGTACAGTTTGTAGGACTCAATGGGACATGGTTGTATAGGTCCACTAAGTCTGGTAGCTTCTCTGGTCACATGTACCTTTCTTCTGCTGGTAAGGTCTTAAATAAATCCATCATGATCTGATTCATTTTGTCACACAAGCCACTTGTTTGCGGATGGTATGGAGTTTTCCTGATCTTCTTACAACCATAGAGATTACAGAATTCTTGGAGCACTTCAGCTTCAAATGCTGGACCTTGATCTGTGAGGACCTGTTTCGGATATCCAGGTGGTCTGCAGAAATAGGCTTGGAAAGCTTTAGCCACTGTTCTGGCTGTTAAGTCTTTTACAGGTACTACTACTAAGAAACGGGATTAGTGGTCCACTATTGTAAGGGCATAGACATAGCCTGATCTACTTTGAGTTAACTTGACGTGATCCAAGGCTACAAGTTCTAGGGGTTGTCTTGTTACAATGGGCTGGAGTGGGGCTCTATGACGATCCTTGTCTTTCCTTCTTAGGTTGCATGGGCAACAGTTTCTGCACCAATTCTCAATTTATCTTCTCATGCCAACCCAATAGAATCTTTTTCTCAGCAGAACCTTCAATTTCTTCCAACCGAAATGCCCTGTGCCATCATGGTAGGCTTCTAAGACTATCTTGACACACATCCTCATTGTACCATCTTTCTTTCTAACCAGGACTAGAGGAGCTGCCCAGGGGCTACAACTATCTTTAATCACCCCTGCTTCCTTCATTTCCCATAACATGTCTTTGGAACATTGATAGTGAGCTGGTGGTACAGGCATATATCTTTCTTTTATTGGAGGATGATTACCTGTGGGTATGTGATGTTCTACCCCTTTTATCTGCCCAAAGTCTAATGGGTGTTTGCTGAAGATTTGTTCTCTCTCACTACCTGATATACTCCATGCTTTTGATGGGAGGGTGTAGAATCGGTACCTACATGTAACTTCTGGCACCAATCCTCCAGCTTTCCCTCTCAGCCATTGCTCTCTGCCGGTTCAGACGGGTTCAAGGGTTCTACTGTATTGATGGAGTTGTTATCGACAGTGTATAATTTAACAATGGTAGTATACTTTGGCAAGGTAACTTCCTCCTCCCCTCAAGGAGTGGAAGAACCTGATGTTTCGCCTGTCCCAAAGAGGAGGGTTAATTGGCTATATTCTTTAGCCCTTAGGGCGTGTTCGTTATGTGCCCTGTCATCATAAGATCACGCCCTAATGGGCATGATCTTTTATTCATGTTCTATTCAGGGGCCCTCCCTGCTCTGCACGGAGCTGGCTGGGCATTAATGATGCAACTCCCGTCATTTCCGGTCAGGTGACGTTAGTACACCCACGCCGCTGTGTTATGCTTCAAGCACCGCATGCGCAATGCGGTGCTTGAAGCATAACACAGCAGCATGGGTGTACTGACATCACCTGACCGGAAATGACGCGAATCGTGTCATTAATGCTCAGCCAGCGCCATGCAGAGCAGTGAGGGCACCTGAATAGAACATGAATAAAAGATTATGCCCATTAGGGTGTGATCTTATGATGACAGGGCACATAACGAACATTTCCTAAGGGCTAAAAAATATAGCCCCTGCTAATTAGCATTGCTAATGAGGGAGTATTAAATTGTTTTTATGCACTTTCACTGGATGCTTTTAGGACACAAAAGAAGTGTGAGATTAGTGATAGGATGCTGCAGGGACGTGTTTTGGTAGCTTAGGTGGCGTTTTGGAGGTGACAGGATCCTTTTAAATGTTTTTATTGTCTATTCACACCTGTCACTTGCATATTAGAAAAGAGAATAAAAATAACTTTCACCTATATAGTGTGCACCCCCGTTTATACAGTGCTTCTTTTTTCTCCCCATTGCCAGGCTAGTGAGTAGGGCAGCAAGATTTGCGAATACACTAAGGCAAAACTGGAAGGAAGACAAATGGGAATAAAGCAACGAACAGAACTCCACAGCTTCCACAAGGACAACTTCTCCTGTGAGGTCAGCATAAAAGAACTATAACTGGCACATGGAAGAACAAGGATTGAGTTTAAATAACAGAAGGGAATGGCAGCATGAACCAGAAGCAGAGATTAGAGCTATATGGAATCTCAGCATCTCATGAAAATATCTCATCACCAAATGAAAATAAATCCTCGCCAAGTTTGTTTGGCAGCTCTGCTTAAAAGCAACTCTAAGGATTCAGTGCCCCACATATAATGTGATCATTTGCAATTGCACAGGGCAAATTAATTTATGGGCACATGCACTTTATTGAGAACACCCAGAGACAAACAAGGTCACAATAAGCAAAGATGTAGTGATTGATGAAAATTTTGTGTCACCCAAGTTTGTGATATTATGCCAGTAGTCCAGATGAAGCAACAACAACAATCTCAGTCACAATCACAAGACAACGAAAGGGAGAATTTAGAAGTCTGGCTAGATTCTTCAACCACTGAAGGAACAACAAAAAGCCTAAGTGAACCTGAAATCAGACGATCGTCAAGATCAAACAAAGGAATACCAGCTAAACGTCTATTCTACATTGTCAAGACACTACCTGAGTCAGAGCCACAGTCATGGGATGAAATGCAAAAACTACCTGCTCATGAAAGAACAAAGTGGATCAATGCCGCTAATGAAGAAATGAACTCGCTTCATCAACTTAAAACTTGGAAACTCACTGAGTTGCCACAGGGTAAAAAGGCAATCAAGTGCAAGTGGGTATTTAAAACCAAATATGACTGTGAAGGTAAAGTCCACAGATTTAAAGCGAGGTTGGTCGAAAAAGGATATTCTCAAAAATATGGCGAGGACTATGATGCTAATTTTTCCCCAGTCGCCAAGCAGACAACATTTAGAGCCTTGATGGTCGTAGCTGCTGTACAAAAGATGTTTGTCAGACATTTGGATATTAAAACTGCATTTTTAAATGGTGACATTGAGGAGGACTTATACATGACTCAACCTGAAGGTTATATAAAGGAAGGTGAACAGAATCTTGTTTGCAAACTACAAAAATCTCTTTATGGTCTTAAGCAATCGGCAAGAGCATGGAACACCAAAATGAACAAAGTCTTGTTGGAAGAAGGATTTAAAAGACGTCAAGAGGATCCATGCCTATATACGAGATATACAGATGGAAAGTGGATGTATATTCTCTTATATGTGGACGATGTAATTGTAGTTCATCAAGAAGAAGCCTAAATTGGGAAAATTACTAAGATTTTGAACCAGCATTTTGAAACAAAAGACCTTGGAAATGTAACATATTATCTAGGAATCCATATCCAGAGAGAGGAAGATGGAAGTTTTCTTCTAAATCAAAGTGCAAAAATTAATTCAATTTTGAATCAGTTTGGAATGACAAAAGCCAAAGGT
The DNA here is from genome assembly GCA_033576535.1 of Allobates femoralis. Classification (NCBI taxonomy): domain Eukaryota; kingdom Metazoa; phylum Chordata; class Amphibia; order Anura; family Aromobatidae; genus Allobates; species Allobates femoralis. The sequence continues at coordinate 442,776,564 of JARQOC010000004.1, forward strand.
GTATCAATGCCAATGGAATCATCCTACCTGAAACTGGAAGAAGATGACCTGTTGCCTAACAATGAGAAATATCGACAGGCAGTGGGGGCACTTCTATACATATCGACTATGATTCGACCAGATATTACAACAGCAGTTGGAATATTGTGCAGATATGTGGAGAAACCGCGCCAAAAGGACTGGAATGCCGTTAAAAGAGTTCTCCGATATTTAAAAGAGACACAAGGGGTAAATTTAAAGTTGTCTGCAGCAGGAAATCTAAAACTCACCGGCTATGCTGACGCAGATTGGGCTGGTGATTTGCATGATCGTAAATCCACAAGCGGATACGTATTTAAACTTGGAGAAAGTTCAATCTCCTGGTCTAGTAGAAAACAAGTATCTATTGCTTTGTCATCCACAGAAGCTGAGTATGTGTCCGCAGCCTATGCAAGTCAGGAGATCATTTGGCTAAGACAACTGATGGATGATCTTGGTAAACCGTTAACTCAGCCAACGGTGATATATGAGGACAACCAAGGATGCATTAAACTTGCATGCAGTGAGAAGATCAGTGCTAGAACTAAGCACATCAACGTCAGATGTCATCATCTACGTGATTTGATAGATCGTGGCATAATTCAGTTTGTTTATTGTGAGACTGATAAGATGGTAGCTGACATTTTGACCAAGCCATTGCCACGACCTAGGTTCCAAGAATTGAGAACCGCTATGGGACTAACAGAATAAGTAGTTGTTGAGTTGGCCTAATGCATATTGATCTGTATGTATTGCAACAACTATTGTTTGTTTAATATGATGTGATTTTATGTCTGCATGCATATTGTTCAGATGTCAACAAAGTTATATTAAAAAAAAAAAAGGGTCCTCAGTCAGAGACAGGATGTCCCTTCCCCTGCTCCCTGCATGCACATTCTAGTGTGGAGCTGAAAGTCACAGCAGATCTCTCTCTCCCTCTCCAGAAACCAGATTGATCCGTTTCTCATGTTATAAGCTGGATGTTGTTAATTCTGAATAAATGAACATTCTCTGTTGTTCGCTGTGGACATGACGCTGATTAACGCACTGCTAACAGTCTCTCTGGCAGGTTAATAGTTAACATTTCAGCCTTATGTTAGAACATGTTGGGAGACCTGATGTGATGACATAATGTCGGACCCCAGAGCCGTGGGGTACTTGGAACCGGGCTATACTGTCTCTGGGGAGTCACAGGGGTCGAGACCTGGCTTCTGTGACCCTGGGTGTAGCTGAAAGGGGAACTTCTGGCTTTGTAGGGAAAGGGGTGATGATTAAGGGTATTATTCTAGATGCCACCCGTGTTATGTGGCTATAGAAGGTGTGGTGTGTGGTGACCCGCCTGGTGTGAATACCCTTCTGTTGCTCTCAAGCGTGACATTACCACTCGGGGGCAATAATGACACTGTGGCAATGGGACCCTGGGGTGCCACATTCTCCCTTAGTGAAATACAGTACTTCGGGACTGTGCAATTTTTCAAAAGAGAAAATATATAAACAATAATAAGGCTAAATGGCAATAAATGTTAAACAGAGTCTCAAAATATAAAAATTACAAATACCAAGAAAATTCAAAAAATTGTCACTTGATGATTAGTCCTTCCACCTTTGGATGAAAATATTATTTACAAGAAGTCTTTACCCCAACCAGTCCAGTAGTATAATGGTCCTTATTTAATAAAAGTAAAAGTTCATGCAGTAAAGTCTCTTTAGGTGCGTACGCTTGATGGTTGCAAAAGTTACTTACTTACATAATATATACAACAAGATAAAAGTTCCTAATAACTAGACTTTTTCTTTGTGGGTATTTCTCCTTAGGAGTCCTGTACTCTACTTCTTTCCTCCAGGAACCTGACCTCCTAACTTGATGTTCCAGGATTTGACTCCAGTTCCTCCACCCGTCTGTACACTACTCTTACAGTTTAATTATTTACATTTTTTTACATACATAAGAAAACATACATACTCTTTATTCCCGTTAACGGGCTGGAATCTGACCTTGTGTACTACGCTGTGATCTCCTTAGTACTGGAGTGTCTACTGTAGGTGTACTAAGCACAATGCTATGTGTAGTGGTATAGCATATTGGTGCTTCTGAACCTGAGGGGAGTATTGGTCTTACCACGGAATCAGCAAGTTCACTGTGAGCAGGAATCTGTTCTTCCTGTGCTTCTTCTACAGGTGCCACTACCGGTACTTCAACTTGTTGTATTTGTCCTTCTTGCCTCACTGGTTCAGGTATCTTCACTTGATGGAACGCCAGCATGGGTATAATAACTGCTCCATGATACTGGGTCCAGGTCTTTGGAAAGTCTCCTTAGACGGTATGGAAGACATCTTCTTCTTTAGATGGTGTTATTATGGGAACTGGGATCTCTGGTTCATTTTCTGCAATCTTCAGGGTTTCAGGACATAATTTGAGGTGATCTCTAGACACAGCTGATGTTGTTTTTCCTTTGTCCTTACTTACTAAACATACTTTGGTGTTATCAAAGTTAGATGATAGTATGGTGTATGGTACTGTTTCCCACTGGTCATCTAATTTGTTGGTGCGCCTCTTTCTCATAAGTACTTGTGCTCCCGGTGTCAAAGGGGTTGCTGGAGCATGTTGATTGTAAGCCCTCTCTTGTTTTTCTCTTGCTTGTAAGAGACTCTTTTCCACACACTTTTGTACTTCGCGGTATTTTTGCTAACGAGCGGTATCCTGACTGGTTTCTGAGATGTCAACATCTGACTTCAGAATTCCCATATCCAGATCAATTGGTAGCTTTCCAGGCCTTGCTCTTATCAACTAAGCTGGAGTACAGTTTGTAGGACTCAATGGGACATGGTTGTATAGGTCCACTAAGTCTGGTAGCTTCTCTGGTCACATGTACCTTTCTTCTGCTGGTAAGGTCTTAAATAAATCCATCATGATCTGATTCATTTTGTCACACAAGCCACTTGTTTGCGGATGGTATGGAGTTTTCCTGATCTTCTTACAACCATAGAGATTACAGAATTCTTGGAGCACTTCAGCTTCAAATGCTGGACCTTGATCTGTGAGGACCTGTTTCGGATATCCATGTGGTCTGCAGAAATAGGCTTGGAAAGCTTTAGCCACTGTTCTGGCTGTTAAGTCTTTTACAGGTACTACTACTAAGAAACGGGATTAGTGGTCCACTATTGTAAGGGCATAGACATAGCCTGATCTACTTTGAGTTAACTTGACGTGATCCAAGGCTACAAGTTCTAGGGGTTGTCTTGTTACAATGGGCTGGAGTGGGGCTCTATGACGATCCTTGTCTTTCCTTCTTAGGTTGCATGGGCAACAGTTTCTGCACCAATTCTCAATTTATCTTCTCATGCCAACCCAATAGAATCTTTTTCTCAGCAGAACCTTCAATTTCTTCCAACCGAAATGCCCTGTGCCATCATGGTAGGCTTCTAAGACTATCTTGACACACATCCTCATTGTACCATCTTTCTTTCTAACCAGGACTAGAGGAGCTGCCCAGGGGCTACAACTATCTTTAATCACCCCTGCTTCCTTCATTTCCCATAACATGTCTTTGGAACATTGATAGTGAGCTGGTGGTACAGGCATATATCTTTCTTTTATTGGAGGATGATTACCTGTGGGTATGTGATGTTCTACCCCTTTTATCTGCCCAAAGTCTAATGGGTGTTTGCTGAAGATTTGTTCTCTCTCACTACCTGATATACTCCATGCTTTTGATGGGAGGGTGTAGAATCGGTACCTACATGTAACTTCTGGCACCAATCCTCCAGCTTTCCCTCTCAGCCATTGCTCTCTGCCGGTTCAGACGGGTTCAAGGGTTCTACTGTATTGATGGAGTTGTTATCGACAGTGTATAATTTAACAATGGTAGTATACTTTGGCAAGGTAACTTCCTCCTCCCCTCAATTTAAAATGTGTAACGGTACCCTTTCTCTGTATACCTCCACTACCCCTCTGACTGTTAGGACAGTGGACCTACTGTCTGAATATACAGGCTCAACCAGTGTTTGGTAATCTCGCCCTCTAAGGCCTACTGCTGCCCCAAAGACCAACATTTCACTTTTCGGGGGTATTACAATAGGTACCGGGTCACTTACTCTTGCCCTGCCAATTTTCACCTCCGGACAACTCTACCTGCTGTCTCAGCGTCAGTGCTTTTATTTCCTTCCGCAGGGCCCGTTGCTGTCCACTGTTGGAAGTGTCGGCAATCTCCTGTAACACAACAATAATTTCGGCAAGACAGTTTTCTATTACAATAGTACCCAAAATAATCATTGGATTACATTCATGCCGGTCAACATCAACAATAACAAACCCTTGATCTTTTAACTCCACCCACCCCACCTTTAACTCCACCCTCCCCACCTTAATGGTCACCTCTTTGAACCCTATCTGCGGCACCGGTTTACCGTTACTAGCTACTATATTAAAGTCATTATCTGGGCCATGCAAAATGTCTGAGTCTGCCCAGTATCTTTTATAAAGGATATACAGAATGGTTGTCACCTGTGAACCAGTGTCCAGCAAAGCGTTCATGGGAATTCCATCCAGCACGACAGGCAGGACTGGGCGTCCTCCCATGTACCTGTCACGCCAGTTTGGTGGGCGTGGTGATCTTATTCCTGAGGGGGGCCCGCTTCCCCAGGGATTCTCGTTTAAAGTACATTCCCTGGCAAAATTACCTGTTATATTTCTGGACCTCACGGGGCTGTATGGTCCTAGTAAAAGGGATGAGAGGGAGAGAAGTGCAGATCTAAGTGTAGATGCATATAAGTCCAACCATATATTTGCAGATAATCTCCTCACCTTTCTACCTTTCTGTCGTCTTCTGGCAAAGTGACCTGGCTTTTCACAACAGCGGCAGATGGGCTGTCCGTCAGGTTATACCGATCGCTGGGTCGTCCTCTGGTCGCTTGATATCTTATTGGTTGCATCAAAGGGATATCATCTCTGCTATAAGCTAATTCGATCTTCTCCACCGGCTTGGATCCTTGCAGCTTTTGCATCGCCTTGGCCATTTCAGCTACACTTTTAGTTAGGGCTTCAATTTTGGAATTTAGAGCCTCATTGGTGATAGGCCCCTGAGTCTGTGCATTTTCCCCCTGCTGTAGCCGGCAAATCCTGTAACCCCAGCTGTTGGTAGGAGGAAGCTAAGCATTGTGCAGGTTCTGTAACGCGAGGTGCTTCCTCCTGTAGAATGAGGATAGCTCTGTCTTTAAACTGCACAAAGTCCAGATCAGGATTTTGTATATCTATCATTTATGGCCCCTTTACACGCAGCTACAGGTAACAGGTTTTCCACAGGTAACTTACTGGTTGCAGTGAAATCATGGAGACATGGTTCTATCTTGTTGCTGTGTACAAATGGAACTATGTTTCCATGATTTCACTGCAGCCAGTAAGTTACCTGTGGAAAACCTGTTACCTGTAGCTGCGTGTAAAGGGGCCATTACAGTTGCGCTCTATGAACAGGGAGTAAGAGTCCATCAATAAATTGGTCAATAACCAGTTTGTTCTCTCCTTGCGCCAGAGTAGGGTCTGTCTGTTTCAATGCCCTGAGCGCTTCCTGTAAATTTAATGCAAAGTCCCATGAGCTCTCCTGTGACTTCTGCCTGCCAGGAATCTCATTTTTATCAAAAGTAGCTTTCAGCCTGGCAATTATATGTTCAATGGTATCTTTATCAGTGTTCAGCCCGGACCTCACCTCCCGCTGTGCTGTACCAGTTAATTGTCCCATTAATATACTGACTCACTGGCATTCCATCAGGGGTAAAGTCTATAGTAATTGTCCAGTCTCTCCCTGAGGCCGGTCTCCCCTGCGTATTGCTGCAACCACGTCGCTCCGGGCGTGTATGGCATTAGGAATGGCATTACTGGTGACATGGCTTGCGCTCCTGCAGCAGGTGCTCCATCCACTCCTGGGGCTGCATTTAGTACTGCGGGACCGGCTGCACCTGCCTCCTGCACGGGCTCTCTTCTCGGCTCCGACATTTTCATTCCCCTTAGTGAATCTCAACTCTTCCGGTCTTTCACTTCCATAAGGATGTACAACTTTAGTTCCGCCGGGGGAACAGGATTTTTCGTTCCCACCGGATGTCGTCAGAGCGCAGGTTGGGCGTCGCTTCATGCCCTTGTATGGGTACCGTCCACGATTACACGCTCCCTCGGCTTCCTGCGCGCCTCATGCGTTAGTAATGGCGACAGTGAGAAACATGCATTTACATAGTTCCGGGCACACAGCACCCGGTAGTACGGGCTACGGAATCCTGTTTGTGACCCCAGGGCCATGGGATACTCAGAACTGGGCAATACTGTCTCCGGGGAGTCACAGGGGACGAGACCCTGGGTGCAGCTGAAAGGGGAACTTCTGGCTTGGTAGGGAAGGGGGTGATGATTAAGGGGATTATTCGTGATGCTACCCGTGGTATGTGGCTATAGATGGCCTCTGCTGCTGCAGGACCTCCAAAGATAATGGACGGACAGCTGGGATGGAGTCGCTCTCTATGGGCAGAGCAGATCCCTGGGGCAGTGGATGAAGAAAGGATGTAGGGAGCAAGATGGCGGGCGCAAAGGACCACACAGACTCAAGATTTTGTAGTTCCTCAGTCTTTTTACTGATGAACTGTAATTCAGATTGTGGTTACTGGGGTGCTTGCCTGAGAGCTACTCGGGGTAATCTTCACCTGGCCGGTTCTGAGGCTTCCTTGCTGCGCTCAGTGTGTAGCCTCCTGCTGCTGCTTTAGCTAAGCTGCCAGCCCTCTCTCTCCTAAGAGGTGCTGGTATGGCAGGCAACTTGAGTCCTGTATTAGTCCCTTGTCTTGGGTGATGGCTCCTGAACTCTCTATGTTGCTTTAGCTCCGGCCAGAGTGTGGCTGGAGAACCTGGAATTCCCACCTACCGGTATTGACTGCTGGGATGTTAGACCCTGCACAGCCTCGGACTCCGTTGTCTGTTCTTTGCACTGTTCCTCTGGGGTGAGCACGGTGCTACTCTGCTCCCCTTCTCTTTCCTCAGACCCTAGCCATGGGCCTTTACGCTGAGTTAGCGACCCTGGGACGAGCTTAGCACTGCTCTCTGTCTGTCCGTAGATCCTCTTCACAGTCCTCCCGGGAACAGAACTAACTACCTCCACCCCAGACCAGAATTTATAGGGAGCTCACCCTGAAACCAGGTTTAGGTCTCCCCCTTCAGGCCTGGAGGCAGAGGTGTTGTGTGTGGTTACCCGCCTGGTGTGAATACCCTTCGTTGCTCTCAAGCGTGACATTACCACCTGGGGCAATAATGACACTGTGGCAATTGGACCCTGGGGTGCCACAATAACCATGTGACTACAATAGATGGAGTTAAGTCTCCATAGACATAATAAGTTTACTCACTTAGCTCCGCCCACTATGGTCACATGATCATTACATCACACAGGTCCTTTAGCCATGCAAGTTAATAGTGAGTTAATTATTATCCTGCCAGATAGTCTACCTCCTCCAAGGTGTAGGCTGAAATGTAAGAGTATAAATGCTTTTTTTCACCTTTACCATTACACTATGAGCTCAGACAGGGATGATTAGAATAGTATTATGAAGCTGCAGGTGCAGACAGTGAAAGCTGGGAGGGCATAAACCACCTGACAGGTTCCTTTTAAGTGTCAGATAATGAAGATAAGGTACCGTATATACTCGTGTATAAGCCGACCCGTGTATAAGCCGACCCCCCTACTTTTGCCCCCAAAACCTGGGAAAACCTATTGACTCGTGTATAAGCCGAGGGTGGACTCCAGCACAGGTATACAGCCCCCAGCAGTGTGGTATACAGCAGCCTCCCCAGTGGTATATACAGACCCCAGTGGTAATACAGCAGCCCCAGTGGTAATACAGCAGCCCCAGGGGCTATACAGCAGCCCCAGGGGCTATACAGCAGCCCCAGGGGTAATACAGCAGCCCCAGGGGGTATACAGCAGCCCCAAGGGCTATACAGCAGCCCCAGGGGCTATACAGCAGCCCCAAGGGTAATACAGCAGCCCCAGGGGTAATACAGCAGCCCCAGTGGTAATACAGCAGCCCCAGGGGCTATACAGCAGCCCCAGGGGCTATACAGCAGCCCCAGGGGCTATACAGCAGCCCCAGGGGTAATACAGCAGCCCCAGGGGGTATACAGCAGCCCCAAGGGCTATACAGCAGCCCCAGGGGCTATACAGCAGCCCCAAGGGTAATACAGCAGCCCCAGGGGTAATACAGCAGCCCCAGGGGGTATACAGCAGCCCCAAGGGCTATACAGGAGAGCCAGGGGTAATACAGCAGCCCCAGGGGCTATACAGCAGCCCCAGGGGTAATACAGCAGCCCCAGGGGCTATACAGCAGCCCCAGTGGTAATACAGCAGCCCCAGTGGTAATACAGCAGCCCCAGGGGTAATACAGCAGCCCCAGGGGGTATACAGCAGCCCCAAGGGCTATACAGCAGCCCCAGGGGTAATACAGCAGCCCCAGGGGCTATACAGCAGCCCCAGGGGTAATACAGCAGCCCCAGGGGCTATACAGCAGCCCCAGTGGTAATACCGCAGCCCCAGTGGTAATACAGCAGCCTAAGGAGTAATACAGCAGCCCAAGGGGTAATACAGCAGCCCCAGGGGGTATACAGCAGCCCCAGGTGCTATACAGCAGCCCCAGGGGGTATACAGCAGCCCCAAGGGGTATACAGCAGCCCCAGGGGGTATACAGCAGCCCCAGGGGCTATACAGCAGCCCCAGCGGTAATACAGCAGCCCCAGGGGGTATACAGCAGCCCCAAGGGCTATACAGCAGCCCCAGGGGCTATACAGCAGCCCCAGGGGGTATACAGCAGCCCCAAGGGCTATACAGCAGCCCCAGGGGCTATACAGCAGCCCCCTGGGGGTACCCAGCAGCCCCCAGGGGGTACCCAGCAGCCCCCTGGGGGTACCCAGCAGCCCTCAGGGGTTACCCAGCAGCCCCCAGGGGGTATCCAGCAGCCCCCTGGGGGTACCCAGCAGCCCCCAGGGGGTACCCAGCAGCCCCCTGGGGGTACCCAGCAGCCCCCAGGGGGTACCCAGCAGCCCCCTGGGGGTACCCAGCAGCCCCCAGGGGGTACCCAGCAGCCCCCTGGGGGTACCCAGCAGCCCCCTGGGGGTATCCAGCAGCCCCCTGGGGGTACCTAGCAGCCCCCAGGGGGTACCCAGCAGCCCCCTGGGGGTAACCTGCAGCCCCAAATGCTGGCACTCACCCCGCCTTGCAAGGGGACCCCCCCCGGGCGCTTCTCTTACCATCCCGGTCTTCTGATCCGTGCTGCTCCTCGGTGCTGCGTCCTCGCAGCTCCCGTCCTGCTACATCCGGGATCCCCGGCCGTCGCACGATGACGTCATCGCGCGACGGCTGGAGATCCCGGATGTAGCAGGACGGAGCACCGAGGACGCAGCACCGAGGAGCGGCGCGGATCAGAAGACCGGGATGGTAATATAAGCGCCCGGGGGGGGGGGGCCCTTGCAAGGGGGGAGTGAGTGCCAGCATTTGGGGGCATATGCACTGCTTCCCCCTGCCGCTGATTGACAGGGGGAAGCAGTGCATATTTAATGAGCGGCCCCACGTGACGGGGCCGCTCATACAGCAGCCTCCCCCCGCCTCCTGCAGCCACCACAGCCCCGGGACACAGCCCCCACCCGTATTGACTCGTGTATAAGCCGAGGGGGAGACTTTTCAGCCCAAATTTTGGGCTGAAAAACTCGGCTTATACACGAGTATATACGGTAAGTAAAACTGTACTGCACTGGTCTAAACCCTGCAGTAATGCAACTTTTGTGACTCTATAACTCCTGTGATGATCTAGGAGTCTGGGCATTGTCAGACTGCTATAGTAAAAGCGGAACTCTGCTATGATAATTACAATACAGAGATATTTCAGTTAAGCAAAAAATGCAAAAAGTGAAACACTTAGCTTTATGAATATGGTCATATCGATAAATCGCCCAGCCACTGTGTCAAGGTATGTCTCCTTGACCATGTCCCCAACCTTCCCTTTCAGCATCTATCTGGGTTTAAAACCTCTTAATTTATAGAATGGAAAAAAATGATAACTGAGAACAGTCCCAGGGTGGGGAAAGGTGCACAACAAAGGGAGTGAACCCATACAACAAATCAGAAAAAGCTGTGGCACTCAATCCTGTTAGTGGGCACAGGTGCATCGCCAAACGATAATTACAATAGTAAAAAATGTGGCACTCTGCTATGACAATTAGAATACAGAAATATTTCAGATAAGCAAAAAATCCAAATGTCTACCACATATGTCCACTATCTGTGAAAGCATCTGTAATTGGATGTTGCGCTCCCAATCATTGTACCGGCTCCTGTAATTGGTTGCCATTTATATTAGTGTATTGGCAACGAACCTGCCATCAAAGGTGTGTAAAAATAAATTATTACATAAGGATCCCCGTATTTATTATTCTCAGCACAGATAAAGCAGCCAACTGTGGACTGCCACTCCCAGCTGCCTTGTTTTACCTTGGCTGGTAATTAAAAATACAGTGAAGCCCATTATTTTATTTTTTTATAATTATTTAAATAAATAATAAAATAAATGCCTAGGCTCTGCCCTCTTTTTCATTGCCTGCCAAGGTGAAACCAGATAGCTAGGGGCTGGTATTGTCAGCATGGTAAGGCTCATGGTTATTGGGCTCCCAAGGCTACAGAATAGCAGCACACAGCCACGCCAGAAATTCTCCAATTCCTAGTGCATTAAGAGACTTTTCCCGATGCCCTGGTGCAATGGCAATCAGGGTAAAAGAAGGTCTAAATAACAGCTGAGTATTGACATCTGTCATTAAGCTCTAGATTGGTAATGCGCCGATCTCTGAGTCCCGCACATTACCAATCCTGTAAGGAAATAGGTAAAAAACAACACATACACAAAAACCATTTATTTTAAATAAAACACACAAACAACCCTCTTTCACCCATATATTAATCCCAAACAAACCCTCTGACAGCAATATATAGTGATGTCCCTTAAAGCTTCTCAGCTCTGCTACATTGCAGTAATCAGACACTTTACAGTGTCTGGTCACCATGACTAGAGTTCTCAGACTGACAGGCGACTGCAAGGGTGGTGACATCAGAAAATTCATCTGAGATCACAGCTGGCATGGCTCAGCATAAGGATTATTGAGTGGAACCGGAAGCAGTCTGATAGTGGCGCGTAAACGTTGTTGGTAAGTATACGGTAATTGTCTTGCTTTAATACCCATTTTGCACTGGTAAAGCTTGCTAATTGGCTGTACTGTAGCATTTCATACATTTTATCCAGGCAGCCTAATCTGAAGAGTAACACTGATTTCCTTGAGAAGCCCATGTTTAGGGTCCATGTACAGACACTAGGAGTCCGGTATGACAGTGCAGGATCACCCATCACTAGTGATGAGCGAGCACTAAAATGCTCGGGTGCTCGATGCTCGGGTGGAGCACCGAGCCCAATGTTATCCTATGGGAGACCCGAGCATTTTTACGGCATGACCCCCGGCAGCCTGGATAAACCCTGAAAATGTCACAAAAGTATAACAGTGCTCAAATTACATGGGAACAGCATGGGGAAGACCCCTTTCAGCATTTCTGACTCCCAGGTCACTGCTGTGAACAATGTTGTCTGAGTATTATACCACTTTTACGGACTCACAATAAAACATCCAAAAATGAAACCAAAATGCATTCTCCTGGGGAAAATGTTAAAGGCTCATACTCATTTGTGAGACAGTGTTTCTATATGATAGTTTATTGGATTACATGAAAGATTTAAAAAAAAAAAGAAATGCGTGGCACTCCGATGCCCCTCTGAAGAGACGTGGATGAGGGTCTCTTTAAATAAGGTGCCCATTAATATAAAGTGGGTCTTTTCTGGTATTGCCCTAGGCAGGGCTGCCAAAAATTGGGAGGCACTCCGATGCCCCTTGGAAGAGACGTGGAGAAGAGCCTCTTTAAATATTGTTCCCATTACAAAGGAGCGGGTCTCCAATATTTGTGATGCCCATGCACTAAGTATGGACTAAAACATTTATCCCTGTGGGATATATATGAACCTACTGTCTAACTTTTAATGGTTAGGGGCATCTTGAACAACATTTAAATAAAATATCTTTTTGTGGCATCATGGACCACGGTTGCCCTGATGATATGGTGGTGGCGGATGAGAAGGAGGAGTACAGCAAATAGCCCAAATCAGGACGTGTGTACCTATGTGTGGGTGTGAGGAGGGGCGTGGGAATATAAATCCCCAATAAATACAATGGCTTCAACTTTACATTACGCTGCTATCATTTGGTGGTGTGCTGAAGTCAGACCCAATCCAACCCTTGTTCATCTTGATCAGAGTCAGCCTGTCAGCATTTTCAATTGACAGGCGGGTGCGTTTATCAGTAATGATTCCACCGGCGGCACTAAAAACCCCCTCTGACAAAAAGCTAGTGTCATGAAAGGCCAGGTCTTCCAAGGCGTAGAGAGCCAATTCATGCCACGTGTCCAGCTTCGATACCCAAAAATTATAAGGCACAGAGGAATCCCGGAGCACTTTTGTATGGTGACAGTACCCTGCGCCCCAGGGTCTGTGCTATCGGAGGGGCTGAGAAAACTCTCCCATATCTATGAGAGTGTTCCTCTACTTCTGCTGGATTGGAGTTGTGGCTCTCTCTCTCAGACACCTTGGTGGGCTATTGAACTGTGACCCCTGCCACCAGCGTTTTTCGAAGGGATTTTTTTTTTTGACTAATTCCCCAACAAGGGCCTTCTGGTACTGCAGCATGTTTGTAGACCTCTCCACTGGTGGAATAAGAGAAATAAAGTTCTCCTTGTAGCGTGGGTCTAAAAGTGTCACCAACCAGTAATGAGTGTCCGCCAAGATGTTGTTAACGCGAGGGTCACGGGACAGGCAGCATAACATAAAGTCAGCCATGAGCGCCAGACTGGTAACAGGCAAGACTTCGGGTCATCAACAACAGGATGACTGACTATGCTGGCCTCATCCTCATCCTCCTCCTCGTCCCTGTCCTCCGGCCATCCATGTTGGACCGACGGTATGACAGTTGTGCAGGTAGTACAGTCAATTTCGCATGAAACTAGCTCCTATTCTTCTAACTCCTCTTCCTCATCCTCCTCCTTGTCATTGTTCCCAAATGCACGATGGGATGATATGAGGCTGGGCTGTGTGTAATCACCCACTATGGTTCCTTGCTCCATCTGATCGTGCTCCTCCTGCAATGCATCGTCTTTTATTTTGAGCGGAGAGCGTTTTAAAATACAGAGAAGCGGGATGGTGACGCTAATGATGGTGTCATCGCCGTTTACCATCTTGGTGCAGTCCTCAAAGTTTTGGAGGACTGTACATATGTCAGACATCCATGTCCACTCCAGAGGTCTTTTGTGTGAAGTTTGAACCGAATACCGAAGGCATAGTTGATGCTGGTAGTCAACAACTGCCCTCTTCTGCTTACAAATCCTGACCAACATCTGCAGAGTGGAATTCCAACGCGTGGGGACATCACACACCAGTCTGTGAGCTGGAAGCTGCAAACACTGCTGAAACCTGGCAAGGGAGGCCGGAGCAGTAGGTGACTTTCTAAAATGGGCACACATGCAGCGTACTTTGACGAACAGATCTGGCAGCTCCGGGTAGGATTTAAGAAACCACTGAACCACAAGGTTGAGAACATGGGCCAATCATGGCACATGTGTGAGCTCGCCTCGCCTCAGAGCCGTCACCAGGTTCAGGCCATTGTCACACACGACCATGCCTGGCTCTAGGTTCAGCGGTGTGAGCCAATGATCTGCCTGCTCTTTCAGAGCTGTCCACAACTCATCAGCATTGTGGGGTTTGTCACCTACGCATATTAGCTTCAGCACAGCCTGTTGCCGCTTGGCCGAGGAAGTGCTGCAGACCTTCCAGCTTGGGACTGTTGTGAAGGCTGAGGAGGAGGAGGATGACGTTCTGGAGCTGTAGACTGTGGGGGCAACCCTGACTGAGTCAGGGCCCGCAATCCATGGTGTCAGGAGGACGTGTTCTGTCCCAAAGTCCGACTGGGTCCCGGCTTCCACTATATTAACCCAGTGTGCCGTCAGCGAGATGTAGCGTCCCTGCCCACAAGCACTTGTCCACGTGTCCATGGTTAGGTGGCCTTTGCCGAAAACCGCATTGCTAAGGACACGGCTAATGATTTGGCACACGTGCTTGTGTAATGCAGGGACGGCACACTGGGAAAAATAGTGGCGGCTGCAGCCATCTGGTTGCGGAATGCTTCTGTCTCCACTAGCCTAAAAGGCAGCATTTCCAGCGCAAGCAGTCGCGAAATGTGCGCATTTAGGAGTGTGGCATGTGGGGCGTTGGCAGCGTATTTGTACTTGCGTTCCAATGACTGGGGTATTGCTATCTGAACGCTGCGCTGGGACAAGGACGTGGTTGATGATGGTGGCATTTCTGATTGTGCAACGACAGGTGCAATACAGGAGGCATCTTCACATACACTATGGACAGTGGATTGGCTTGGATTGGCTTGCACGCACAACAGTGGAAGAAGCAGCGGTGTCACCCGCAGACACTGCTCTTGGACCCTGTGGTACATCCCACAAAGTCGGGTGCTTAGCTGCCATGTGCCTGATCATGCTGGTGGTGGTCAGGCTGCTACTTTTGCTACCCCTGCTGATGCTGGCATGGCAGGTGTTGCAAATGGCCATTTTTGAATTCACTGCAGACTCCCTAAAAAACTGCCAGACTCGGGAAGACCTAACTGTTGTACTGGCAACTTGCGTCTTGTTGCTGTTTTGAGTAACAGTTGCCCGTCTTCTGTCTGCCCGAATCCTTAAAGGGCATACTGAACAGCTCTTCGGAGTGTCCAAGTGTGGGATCACACTTGGCATGGTGGGAGGAAGGAGGATCAGGGTGACGAATATGCGCGTCCAGTCTCATGGCTACTGACACTTGACCGTTTGAAAGACAGGTTGTTTGTGGTGGTGCCTGGAAGCATTATCTGCTATCAAACTAACAACCTGTTGACACTGCTCTTGATTTAAAAGTGGTGTATTGCTGCGGCCCCCTAGAAATTGAGACAGGAAGGTCGAGCGCGATGACATTGGCATTTCTCGTGCCACAATTTGAGCTTGCCCACAGCCTCGGTCTTTGCATGCACCAACATCACGTCCACTTCCTGGCCCCTTGCCACCGACCTTGCACATTTTGAATGGTGTGCTATATACACTTCCTGTATACAACTAACTGAAGGATTCCAATAAATGTTTTTTAGATGGATTGATGAAATTAGTATTACAGGCTAGACACCTGCTACAAATGCTGTGTACAGGTAGACAGCGTTTTGTGAGGTCTAGAAAATGGAGCTATATACCCCTCTTGCCTATAGAGATTTAAATTAATCCTTAACAGGACTGTTTTGGGATGGAGAGATGACAAATTAGATAATACGGGCTACACACGTGACGTGCTACAAATGCTGCGTACAGGTTGACAGCGTCTTGTGAGGACTAGAAAATGGACCTATATACCCTCTTTTGCCTATAGAGATTTAAATTAATCCTTAACAGGACTGTTTTGTGATGGAGATGACAAATTAGATATTACCGGCTACACACGTGACGTGCTACAAATGCTGCGTACGGGTAGACAGCGTCTTGTGAGGTCTACAAAATGGAGCTATATGCCCCTCTTGCCTATAGAGATTTAAATGAATCCTTACAGGGTCCGTTTTGGGATGGATGGAGGAGATTTAAAGCCAGCACACCGGCCACAGATGTGATGCTGGCTGGTACACTGGCACACCTAACTTTCCTATATACCCTGCCTCCCTGCCTGCTTGTATACAGCTAATTAGTCCTCAGAAGGACTGTTGTTTGTGTTAGATTAGCACAGCCCTGCACCTACATTAGCTGAAAGGCACGAAATCTGTCCCTGGATCAGCAGCAGCTCTCCCTACACTGACTGTCTATGGCGCAGAGTAACGAGCACATCGCGGTCAGGTCTTATAAAGACCTGATGACGCTGTGCGGTCAGCCAATCACTGTAATGCCACAACCAACATGGCTGTGGCATTACAGTGTCTGGTAGCCAATCTCTGTATGTGGGCTGCCTCTGTATAGAGCTCTATCATGCAGGTAGGTGGACCCGAGCATGAGCACAAGTATCGCGCCATTACTCGGTGCTCACCGAGCATTCCGAGTTCCGTGATACTCGTGTGAGTACCGAGTAGTGGCGAGCATGCTCGCTCATCACTTCCCATCACTGATGGCTAGCACTTTCTTTCTTCAATATTAACTAGTGATGATCGAGCACTAAAATGTGGTTGTTACTCAATTCAAGCACTATGGACTACTCAGGTGTACGACTCAAAAAACAAATATAATTGAAGTCAATGTGCAACTTTTTCAGAAGACCTTCCAGGGGAAATATGGCGACAGGAAAATTGCTGAAAGTGATGGAAACATCTTGGGGAAGATGCCCGAATGCTTCTGACCCACCTCAGGGCCTTGGGGGTACCTGGCCCCGGGCGGTTGTAATGGGGAATGTGATGGGTGGCAAAAAGGGGAAAAATAAAATAAGAGAAAGTCTCGTGATGCCACCTACGGTACCTGGTAATGATAAATGCAAAAGACTCCAGCACTTGACTTCAATCTTCATATGTCCAAATTTATTTGTGCAAGTTAAAGCATAAAGGCATGATTGAAAAGGGGAACGTGGTCCCGCACGCTGAACGCATTTTGGATCACATCCTTTATCAACAGCATTAGAAAAAAAAACCTACTTCCTTTTATACAATAAAAACACATGCTGATTAATGCACACAGGGGAATAATCAATGAATGTGAGGTGAAGATTTAAGCTCAAAACTTGTAACACATTTACATATGCAAGGCTGTCCATAAGTAACATTAAGATGCAGAATACTTAGTAAATATAAATATATGCCATGGTGGCACTACTTACAGTAACAACATAAAAATGCTACATTATTTGTTTGTAGTATCAAATCTAACCATGCGAAGCAGTGCCCCATTGGTTACATCATTGTAGAAAAACGTTTGTATGTGTACTGAGCACATTAGAGAATTTTTTGTATGTCAATAAAAGTAATATAAATCAGAGTGAAGATTTAAACCCTCAGGAAATCTACTAAGGAGGGTAAGTATCCAATGAGCTTTGTGCTCTAACACTTGTCTTTCTTTGTCTCCGCCCCTTTCTGATCCTGTGATGCTTTCTATACCTTTTACTGACAACGATTTAGTATCACCACCATGTGTCTCAAGAAAGTGTCAAGATAAACTTGACATCTGTCTGAGGCTGGCAGATAGAAAACAAGCGGTGGATCCACTTGAGAAAGACGCATCTGTGCGTAGAAACGCGTTGTGGCATACTGGACCCCTGCTGTTCGTGCAATAAATTATTGATAATATAATCACCAACCCGTGGTTTCTTTAGCGCTCCAAACCTCTGACACCGCTTGTTTTCTATCTGCCAATCTCTTTCTCCCTTGTTGGGAGTGCGGTGTTTGAGCTGCTCTAAGATCCACAGGACCTGGCAGTACTTCATAAAGACCCACCCTTGAATGATCAACTGATACACAGTGTGGAGCTGGGACGGAAGCCAGTGCATCGAGTCTGCCTCTTCGGGTGGAGGAGTGAAGGAGCTCACCTCCATCTCCGGAGGAACTAAGGAGCCGACCACCAGGCCCGGAGTATCAGAGGAGGAGGGAATATTGGCCCCTGTCACTACAGTGACCCACATTAAGCCATCAGTCTGGTTGTGCGGGGTTTTGCACAACCAGTAAAGGTTAGTGCACACATAGTAAAACCGTGTATTAAGTTCCTCCAGTTGCAGTGTGGCGCAATATCTGTTTTTTCTTTTAATTTGTCTGAGGCTAGCATTGTTCAAAGGATTCGCCGCTGACAGATGTTTCCCAATACCAATTTTCAAAGTTCTTGTCGTACATCCCACATAATCTTTCCTACATTGGGTACATGAGGCTAAATATACCAAGTTGGTGGAATTGCAGTTGATGTAAGTTTGTATGGTGAATTTTCGGCCCGAAATACGGTCCTGAAAATCCTTGCTGATTTCCATATGTTTACATAATCTGCATCTTGCCCCATTACAGTGATAGTTACCCTTTGTGGTTAGCCATGTGGGGTTATTACTCTTGGATCTAAATAGTGACAGGGATAATATATTCCCTAAACACAATGATTTTTTGGGGACACATCTGAAGCCCTGTATCAGAATTTTGGAGAGTATAGGATCCTGGTATAAAATCGGTATGCATTTGTGGAAGGATTTGATGATGTTAGTATAATCAACACTAAAGCTTGTAGAAAAGGTTGGAATCCAATTCTTTCTCATGTTGTTATTATTATAACTGCTCGTAGATTTTTCCTCCAACAAAGTAGACCCAATAATCATCTGTACTTTGTTTTTAGCTTTACTCAAATAGTATGGTCTGTAACCTCTTTTAGTCAAATGATCAGTTAAAACACTTACTTCTCTAGAATAGGAAGCCTCAGTAGAACATGAGCATCTAGCCCTGATATGCTCACCCATGGGAAGATTGTTGACAACATGCCGTGGGTGGCAGCTTTCAGCATGCAAAATCGCATTACCACTACTGGGCTTCTTATACAAATCAGAGCCAATGACACCAGTATTTGGATTGAGTGTCAGATCTAAATAAGATACTGTGTTAGTATGTACCTCATGAGTGAATTTTACATTCATGTCATTATTATTATTAATGTAATTGACGAAGTGTTGAAAATCGTCTGCTGATGGGGGAGGCACATCATCACCATTATACCATATGTCGATGATGTCATCAATGTACCTTCCCCACCATCTTAACCTTCCAAAGAATGGGTTCTCTTCACAATGAATAAATGTATGCTCCCAAAAACTCATGAATATATTGGCCAATGAGGTTGAGAAACCCGCTCCCATTGTACATCCACTTAATTGGAGATAGTACTGAGCATTAAATTTGAAAAAATTTAGTACTTAGAAAGTACTCCACACACATGACAGCATATGTTTTTATTGTATAAAAGGAAGTAGAGGGGGAAGTTTTCTAATGCTGTTGATAAAGGATGTGATCTGAAACGCGTCCAGCGTGCGGGACCACGTTCCCCTTTCAATTATGTCTTCATGTTTTAACTTGCACAAATAAATTTGGACATATGAAGATTGAAGCCAAGTGCTGGAGTCTTTTGCATTTCCTATTGGGAGGATTATAGATGGCCTGCTCTGAACACTCATTCCTCATTCTTAATTGACCCGGTAATGATACCAGCGCTGCTGTCAGACCTCCAGGGATGATGATGCTGCAGCCAGATGATAACGCTCCCCGTAGGTGGAGCAGGATCCCCAGGGCAGTGATGTAGAATAAGGATATTGCACAGGGAGGCAGCTCTTCACACAGCCTTGTCCCTGGTGCTGCAGGAGAAGGCGGCTCATCAGGTGGAGATGCTGTCAGGCAGTCTATGCTAAGGGCAGGATCAGGGACCGTAATAACACACACACAGCTGGAAGTTGTTTCCGTACCTTTTACTAATGTTGTTGCAAGGTAACGTCCAGGGTACACTCCAGGTGGTTGGGAGGCACTTCAGGATTTCCACAACCCGGTGAGTTGTGACGCCTCCTTGTCATTGTGTATGTGTTTAAGTCCTGGCCTGACTGGAATCTGGCCTGACCTCCTCTGTATCTCTCACTTGTATTGCAGGCGGTGAGAACCTTCTGTTGGGTGCTGCTTTCTTTCCTGCTGTTCCTGGCTCTCATGGTTGCTGTGCTACAAGAGTCCCAGAAAACTGAAGTCTCCTTGGTTGACCGGTGTTTTCTGCTGGGCTAAGTAGTCCCTGGCAGACTTGGACTTTGGTGTCCAGGTTGCTTCCTGGGGTGAACCGGTATGGTTTCTCTGCCCCCACTCTGTTACTCGCCTTGCCTCCAACCCTCACTCTTGGGCCCCTGCACTGGCTAGGCTTCCCTCTAGCATAGGCCTAGAGTGGCTCCGTTTACCAGGATGTCTTCATAGTACTGCTCCGAACTGCACTGCCTAACTCCACCCCGGGCCTGAATTTATAGAGAACCTTGCATGAAGGTGGCAAGTAGAGCTCCCCCTTCAGGTCTGGGGTGGAAGGTGTTGCATGTGTAGGGTACCTGATGTAGAATTCCCTCTGTGCACCAGGTGGTTCTGTGGCTACCTATACTGCAGGGTGCCACATTCCGCCCTAGTTAAATTCAGTACTCTCGGACTAATATATAACAATAACAGGTATTATGTATAGAGTCTCAAGATTCAAAAATGCAAAAACTAAGAAAAATGGTGAAAAACAAGTAAAGCAGTCCATATGGTGCTAGTCCATCCACCACAGGCTGTAAAATGAGTTTTTGCCACAACTAGTCCCGTGGCTATGGTCCATTTTTAAATTGTCCAAGCAAATGCAAAAGTTCTTACAGGTAGAGTCTCTGTAGGTTCAATACTTTTAACAGGTTCAAGTTGCAATAAATTATTCAACACATTTACATTCCCTATCATTCCTATGGGCGTCTTGGCTTAGCAGTCCTGGTTACTCTCTCTACCACAAGGAACTTTCTTTTCCTAACTTAATGTTCAGGGGGGTTAGTCCAGTTCCTCCACCCTTCTTTACACATGTTGGTGGTGAGTACATCAGTGCCCCTGCTAGGAGGAAGATGCGGGGTTTTTTTCAGACACTTGCATTACAGTGTCAACAGGGTCAACCTGCAGCCCTTGTGCCACATTTTTTTCAGGTTATCAGGCAACCCTTGCTTCAAATTTTAAGAGTCTATAAATGTGAAGCTCACTTTTTTTAGAGTGGTAAGGCCGCCCATGCTTCAAATTTTCAGAGGCTAAATGGGTGGCCCTCGCTTCACCTTTTTGAAGGATCATCAGGCCACCCTTGCTTCAAATTATAAGGGGCTAAAGGTGTGGCCCTCACTTAAAATGTTTAGAGGTTCATCATGCAACCCTTGCTATTAATTTTTCCACATGTGTGTATGATGCCCTCCTTCATAATTTTTTCAGGTGTATGTGTGGCACCCTAGAGTCCGGTTGCAATAATGGCATTGCCTCCCTCGGGGGGTGATGTCATGCTTGGAAGCAAGAAGGGGTATACACATCAGGTAAACTGACAGCATGCAACACATTTCCTGCCTCCAGGCCTGAAGGGGGAGCTCGAGATCCGGGTTTAAGGGAGCATCCCTATAAATTCCGGCCTGGGGGAGGGGTTAGTCAGTGAGTCAAGTAGTGAGAAGTCAAGTAGTCAGTCTGAGAGGAATAACAGTGGAGAAATCCTGGGGACTGGAGACGGAGGAGCTCATCCCAGGATAGACCGCCGCAAGTGTGAGGGACCTGTCAGAGAGGGTCTGAGGAAGGAGAGAACAAGGCCTGGGGAGTGGAGCCAGTTGCTGGCTCACCCCAGAGCAGAGCCCCAGAAACAGACAGCAGAGTTCGAGGTTGTGCGGGTACTGAAGACCCAGCAGCCAAAACTGGAGGACGGGAGACTCCATGTCTCCTAGCCATATCAAAGCACCTGGAGACACAGCAGCACCAGAGAGCTCAGGGACAGTCGCCAGAGGAGTGGTGCTAGAGAAGGGCTCAGGAAGAGAGGGTCGCAGCTTAGCTACAAGAAGTCAGGACCAGCAAAGAGGAGTGCAACAGGGAGGCCTCAGAACTCGTCTGGTGAGGAGATCCGCAAGTTGCTTCCAGGTTGTCTGGACTCACAACATCACCGGTGGTCAGTGTCCTGGTTTAAACCTGCAACTACCAGTAAAGGTAACGGAGACTACATACTGTGTGTCTGTCGATTATTCCGCACCTTCAGTCCTGCACCCCAATGACCTACTACTGTCATAGACTATACTGGTTGACCTGGAGAACCGCTCCACTCATGGGGAGTGATATCACCTTAGCTGCGAATCCATCATCCCCAGAGGTCCCGCATCGCAGTGTTGGCCATCAATAGACGAACATCATGGGTGGCGTCATGACTTCAACCCCCAAAACCTTAATTCCCGAATTTTTATTGACACCGCCAGGGTCACGGAGCCGGGTTTCGACCCCTGTGACTCCCCAGCAGTACTGTAGCCCGGTTCCAAGTATCCGACAGCCCTGGGGTGTGTGTCATATGAGGTCTACATATTTAATTAAAATACATAGATAGATGTATACGCCCAAGGGAAAATGTTTTTCAGCCCTTGCACCTAGTGTATCCACTTTATGAATCTCAGAGTCCATACTATCTAAAAATGTTAACAGAAAGTGTAAGAGGCCCTTCTTTATGTCTAAGACAGGGAGTATTGAAGTCTCTTTTCCATCAAGTTGTTGTCATTTCTTGAATTGTTTGCATAGTGTCACGATGGCCTCTCATGTTTGGAACTGTGTTCTCTTCCCAGGTGTGGCTACTTTGTGATATCTCCCATTTCCTTTATATGGTTGCATGATCCAGCATTCCTTGCTGGTGATTGAACTCCATTCATGGCCTAGCTACCTGAGGTGAAGGTAATATTGTGGAGAAGCTGACCGTTGCAAAGCCGTCTGCTGTCTGGCAAAGTGGCAGCAGGCGTGAAGTTGTCTAGTCATTTCCTTGTCTGTCTTCCCTTCCCCTCTTGTTGTTATTAGTGCAGCGGTTGGAACTAGTGCTCCTGCCGGCCACCTCTCTATTTAGGGTTAACATCAGGGCCAGTGAGGGACTAGGTATCCTGCTTGGCGACGAGATGAAAGCACCCTTAAAGGGATGGTAGGGATATCAGGGCACAGCCACAGATGAGTACAGGAGGTCTCCTTTTGCACGTTCTCTATGAGCTTGGCCCTCCATTGTATTTGTCTCCCCCAGAGTTTCTTCAGTCTGTTGTGTGTACAGCACCTTACACTGTTTGTCTGTGCGCCACTGTCATGTACTTTACCCTGACATACTCCAGTCCATGGAGTGACACATAGGCTTTGTGAGTTTCAGAGTCCCCCTTCATAAATTAAACAGGATATGTCTGACCATGTCACACACACCACATGTCTACATAAGGTAGGTCATTGTTAAAATTAAAGTTACTGGTGAATACTAGCGGGTGTAGTTTTATTTCCTGCCACACTACTATGTCATCCACTATAATCAGAAGCAATAGGCTGAGAGATGGCATGGCTAGTAAGGGGTGGAGTAGGTGGGTTATATTTTCCATATTTAATTTAACCTTATATACAAGGCATTATACAGGAAAGAATGTTTACTATATCTTTTTCATTTTATGTTTGATCTTGTATGTTTTACTATAAGTCTGTAAAAGTGGAGTAAGGTAATTAACCCTGCCTATTATACCACTAATCCAAAACTATTCCTCCTCCAGCATCTAGCCCTACAGTCAATGCAGTTAAAAGCAGTTTGACTCTAAAAAAGAACAATAATTGTCCCCAAAAAGGACTTTTGGTTTTAAGTTGCAGCAGCAAGGACTGTAAGATTCTAATCATTGCCTATAGTCATGATGGCTATGGGGAAAGAAAATGAAAACTGGCGTACCTGATCTGTCCCTCAAACTAAGGAGACCTGAATTATCCGTAACTCAGGAGTACTCCTGATGGTGGAGAGGCTTGATCTTCCACCCTGGCCCTGCTCCTGTACAGCCCTCAACTGATTTCAATTTCCCTTCACCGAGAGCTGGGAAGTAGAGAAACCCACAGATTAAGACAGACAGGGAAGAACCAAAACTCAAGCTCACACCACTCATACACAGGGAGAATGCAATATGGGATAAGGGATAAATCAAGCAGGAGATAAAAAATACAACAAGGAAGTTCTCACCAAACTAGTAGCAACTGTTTCCAAATAACTGAAAGCACCAAGCACAGGACCGGTATTGCTGGAACAACGCTGAAGCTATAATCAACATAAGAGATTGGGTCCACCATACAAAGAGTGGAGACTTCCGTGATAGGACAGAGGCACCCAAAAACTCCAGCAACAAATTATCAGCCATCAGAAAGTTAACCCCTGCAAGATTGATGGCTAGTGAACACAAAACAGCTGATGCCTAACTCTGGCTAAGCAACAAAGAAGCACAAGGCTTGTATATCAGACTTCAAAGTGTGAATAGAGTCAGAAGATGCCATGACACCAAGTGAGCACAGAGTGGAACAGCGCATAACACCTATATGTCTTTAATGCAAAACTAATATGCCATCTCTACTCTAACATCTCTCCCTACACTAATTCTAGCTAAGAACAGTAATAATAGAGGATGGATTAGATTTTTATATGTTGAAGAACCAGCAAGAACTGTAAAGGTACCCTTACACTCCACCACTATCCCTGGCAACCGGTATCAACCGTACGTGGACCCGCACGTTTCTAACGGTTGCTAACGATCGCTGATGCTGCATGTACACGCCGCCATTGTGTCGTCAACTCAAGGTATCATGGTTCCCCGGAAGTTCCTACAGATCCTTCGGATAATGTCCTGTTGAATACCGTTGCCGCTTCACATGCCGCTACCCACAAAAGAATATGGGCGTATATCTTTAGCGCAGAAAGAACCTAGGCATGACAGAGTTGTGTATTCCGTGACGCTAACACGCTGATTGGACAACGCAATAGCGTCATGATTGGCCAGCCTGCGCAGGAAGGCTGGCTAATACATGACGCCATTGCAATTGTGTAGTGTGAATGGACAGCTCTTTAAATATGGTGCCCTGTGAAGGGACAGCCAATGGTAACATAGTAGCCCCCACCAATTATTGCTGATGGTGCGCGGTATCCTTGAGGCTGTGGCACGCCCCTGGGAAATCACTAGGCGACGCATATTCCATCCCTATCCCCTATTTACACGCCACTACCATGGCAATTCTCCCTTTGTGTTGCCTTGGATTTTAGAACACGGCTCGGAAACAGCTACCCGAAGCAACTGCGAAAAACCTGATCACTTTCCCAAATTACACGCAGCCAATTCGTAGCAATTTCAAGGCAACAGACACAAAAATCTCGATTGCCAGGCAGTTGCTACCACGCAGTGGCGGCGTCTTAAAGTCCCTTAAGACAAAAAAAAATCCCTGGATAACTCTAATTCGCTGTCCATACTCCAGCATCTCTGTCTATACTGATAGCGCTATATAAATGAATAAATATTATTATTATTATTATATTATTGCAACTAAGAGCGGTATTATTGTAGAATAAAATAGATATTTTTTTTATGTTGCAGCACCAGCAAGAAAGGTAAGGCAATAAAGAATCCTTGAATAGATGACTGTAATACTCTGTCCCTACTCCAGCATCATTATCTAGACTAATTCCAGCTAAGAGTATTATTATTAGAGAATAGAATAGATTTTTTACATTGCAGCACTAGCAAAAACTGTAAGGCAATTAGGAATCCTTGAATATATTACTGTATTAAAGATTCCATAATAACAGGGTCTGTACCACAGGACTGGCGTATAGCAAATGTGGTGCCAATATTCAAAAAGGGAACTAAAACTGAACTTGGAAATTTTAGGCCAGTAAGCTCAACCTCTACTGTGGGTAAAATCCTAGAGGGTTTTCTAAAAGATGCTATACTGGAGTATCTGAAGAAAAATAACCTCATGACCCAATATCAACATGGTTTTATGAGGGACCGTTCCTGTCAAACTAATCTGATAAGCTTCCAATAGGACAAAGTACCTGTAGCTGTTTAGTAGCTGTTTATTTTCCGTGTTCCGCGTTTCGGAGTCATATCCCAAACTCCTTCCTCACGGAAAATAAACAGCTACTACTATACCCAGACATACCGCTGTATCTGGTTTTTACATCATACGAACACAGCAGCTCGGACCACGAGGTACTTTGTCCTATTGGAAGCTTATCGTGACCACAGTGACCTGTGGAGGTACGGTCCTGGCAGCAGCTGTATTGTTCTGAGCGATCACGCTGGTTGTGTGCTACACAACCCTATCAGGTGAGCAGTTCCTAAGTTACACCATCAAAACCTGTCTCCTAAGGATAAGACCCTATTTTGCGCATTCTCACCCCTTTCTTAAACTAATCTGATAAGCTTCCATGAAGAAGTAAGTTCTGGACTGGACAAAAGAAATGCAGTTGATGTGGTGTATATGGACTTTTCAAAAGCTTTTGATACGGTGCCACACAAAAGGTTGATACATAAAATGAGAGCAATACGGATAGGGGAAAATATGTGTAAGTGGGTTAAAAACTGATTTAGCGATAGGAAACAAAGGGTGGTCATTAATGGAACACACTCAGAATGGGTCACAGTTAACAGTGGGGTACCACAGGGGTCGGTGGTGGGCCCGTTTCTTTTTAATATATTTTTTAATGACCTTGTAGGGGGCATACAGAGTAGAATCTCAATATTTGCAGATGACACTAAACTGTGCAGTGTAATCAATACAGAGGAGGACAATTTTATATTACAGGAGGATTTATGTAAACTAGAAGCTTGGGCTGATAAATGGCAAATGAGCTTTAATGGGGATAAATGTATGGTCATGCACTTGGACAGAGGAAACAAAAGGTATAATTATGTGCTTAATTGAAAAACACAGGGCAAAACTGTCACTGAAAAAAACCTGGGTGTATGGGTGGATGACAAACTCACATTTAGTGGCCAGTGTCAGGCAGCTGCTGCAAAGGTAAATAAAATAATGGGATGCATTAAAAGAGGCATAGATGCTCATGAGGAGAACATAATTTTACCTCTATACAAGTCATTAGTGCGACCACACTTAGAATACTGTGTATAATTCTGGTCTCCGGTGTATAAGAAAGACATAGTTGAACTAGAGCGGTCCAGAGAAGAGCGACCAAGGTTATTAGAGGACTGAGGGGTCTGCAATACCAAGACAGGTTATTAAACTTGGGGTTATTTAGCTTGGAAAAATGAAGGCTCAGGGGTGATCTTATAATAATGTATAAATATATGAGGGGACAGTACAGAGAACTTTTTAATGATCTCTTTACTCTTAGGCCTGAGACGGGGACAAGGGGGCATCCTCTACGTCTGGAGGAAAGAAGGTTTAATCAGAATCACAGACATGGATTCTTTACTGTAAGAGCAGTGAGACTATGGAACTCTCTGCCACATGATGTTGTAATGAGTGACTCACTATTAACATTTAAGAAGGGCATGGATGCCTTTCTTGAAAACTATAATATTACCAGTTATATATACTAGATTCTTTGATAGGGCGTTGATCCAGGGAATTAGTCTGATTGCCATATGTGGAGTCAGGAAGGAATTTTTTTCCCCAATGTGGAGCTAGTGTTGCCACACGGTTTTTTTTTTGCCTTCCTCTGGATCAACATGTTAGGCTATGGGTTTAACTAGATGGACTTAAAGTCTTCCTTCAACCTTAAAAAATATATTACTATTAGGGATGGGCGAGTCTACTCGCTAGAACTCATTACTCGGCGAGTAGTAAGGGACTCGCAGGACTCGGTACTCGGCGAGTTTTTCAGCGATTACTCGCACAGTAACGAGTCCAATGCAAGTCAATGGCAATCCTAGTTTTGTCAGAGTTTACTTTTTCTCACTTGCTAGACTCGCTATATCACATCGCTATGTAGCTTGAATCTCCCCAAATCGTTTAAACAATCGCACCGCTTCACGGATACCTGCTGTCAACAGCGAGTCTGAGCGAGTCTGAGTGAGTCTGAGCGAGTCTACGAATCCGAGTCCTGTATACTGTATTCGGGACTCGCGAATACAGAATCTGTTATGTTCCGACAAAGCTTCCGAGACAGCCTAGCGTGTTAGGTCAGAAAACTTGTGAAGATGGACAAGCATGTTAGCCAATCATATTCAGTAATGCCACAGCCATGTTGGTTGTGGCAGGACTATGATTGGCTTCTGTCCATCGTGATGCCTATGTCATGTATGAGAGGCGAAGCTGTATATAAGCCTTGCCACCGCCATTTTGGGCACTTTCCTGTGACGATCTGAGCTAGTGCAGGGTGAGGTAGATGCTGGAGCAGATCATAGGGAGTGTCAGTCAGTGTAGGGAAACTTCAAGATTCCTTATATTTAACCCAAACAGCTCTTGTGAGAGCTACCAGGAGGACAGAGGAGTACTGTGTAGAGGACTGTAGGCAGGCAGGCAGGGAGGAGCAGCCTTACAGTGCACACAGGACCGACCTCAAAGCTTAGCTTACTCACTCAGCTGTCCTAATAGCTGAAGTCAGAGGCTTAGCTGAGGTACTATTTCCTATTTTTTTGCACCTGATAGATTTTGGGTCATAATAACCCCTTCAGCTTTATTTTCTCTGTGGCAGACCAGTGCGTTACTGCTCTCCTACCTGCAAATAGCACGTACGTCACCTACTTGTGCGACTACTGTGCGCACTTCATAATTTTTGCAGGGACTAGTGTGCTGCTTCACTGACAAGTGTTAGCACGCACTTAACCCGCCAGCAGGTGACGCCTACAGCAACACCTAACTCCATCTCGGTGGCTGTGCGCACTTAATAATTTTTGCAGGGAATAGTGTGCTGCTTCACTGCCAAGTGTTAGCACGCACTTAACCCGCCAGCAGGTGACGCCTACAGCAACACCTAACTCCATCTCGGTGGCTGTGCGCACTTAATAATTTTTGCAGGGAATAGTGTGCTGCTTCACTGCCAAGTGTTAGCACGCACTTGACCCGCCAGCAGGTGACGCCTACAGCAACACCGAACTCCATCTCGGTGGCTGTGCGCACTTAATAATTTTTGCAGGGAATAGTGTGCTGCTTGACTGCCAAGTGTTATTACGCACTTAACCCGCCAGCAGGTGACGCCTACAGCAACACCTAACTCCATCTCGGTGGCTGTGCGCACTTAATAATTTTTGCAAGGACTAGTGTGCTGCTTCACTGCCAAGTGTTAGCACGCACTTAACCCGCCAGCAGGTGACGCCTACAGCAACACCTAACTCCATCTCGGTGGCTGTGCGCACTTAATAATTTTTGCAGGGAATAGTGTGCTGCTTCACTGCCAAGTGTTAGCACGCACTTAACCCGCCAGCAGGTGATGCCTACAGCAACACCTAACTCCATCTCGGTGGCTGTGCGCACTTAATAATTTTTGCAGGGAATAGTGTGCTGCTTCACTGCCAAGTGTTAGCACGCACGTAACCCGCCAGCAGGTGACGCCTACAGCAACACCTAACTCCATCTTGGTGACTGTGCATTTGTCAACAATGTCACAAAAACCACAATTTCCCAAAAAAGAGGTTGCAATCTTGTATGGCTGATAACACCTCGACCACTGGTTCTTGCAGTACACAATCGTCCTTGCCAACACAGTCTAGTGTCGCTACAGACAACGCAGAGCCATCCAATCCTCAAAGTCTTCCTATTTCCTCAACCCATCGGCAGCCAGAGGAAAAATTGGAGCGCG
The DNA here is from genome assembly GCA_033576535.1 of Allobates femoralis. Classification (NCBI taxonomy): domain Eukaryota; kingdom Metazoa; phylum Chordata; class Amphibia; order Anura; family Aromobatidae; genus Allobates; species Allobates femoralis. The sequence goes on from JARQOC010000004.1 coordinate 442,805,990, forward strand.
ACCTTGGTCACTCCGATGATTTATTTGGTTCTTTTCAGCCCTCGATTGCATCTGGCCTTTCTTTGTCACTGCCTGACGAGATGCTTGAAGAAGACGTAATGTGTATTCATGGCCAAAGTTTTGAAGCACCTCGTACTGAAGAAAGCCACTTTCACCAAAGGCATACAGCATCTCAGGAGGTGGATGATGATGAGGATGATGAGACACACATCTCATCTGGCCAGCCTGCTCAGTCACGTTATCCAGAAGACTTTGAAGAGGAAGGCGTGGATGATGAGACCACAGATCCTACCTGGACTCTTGCCATGCATAGCCAACAGAACACCCAGGAGGAGGAAAGTGGCTATGTACCACCGCCAAAAGCACCAAGGCTTACTCTTTTCTCCAGAACACAAACTGTGACAATAGTTGCCCAAATTGTGTCAACTGTTGCACAAACTGTACCAACTGTTGCACAAACTGTAAACACAGTTGCCCAAACTGTGTCAACAGTTGGTGTTGTACAGAGTCATCCTCCTCTGCCTCCAATTCAACATAAAGGGCGAAAAGCCATTGTCTGGCAATTTTTTAAGGATCTGTACCAAATATGGTTATCTGTAACATCTGCCATGCAAGGCTAAGTAGAGGCCTGGGAAAAGGAAACATGAGCACCAGCAGTATATGTAAGCATATGTCTGTTAAGCACCCAATTCAGTGGTCAGCCCATCAGGGTTCAAAATCAGTGCCTTCTGATCCCAACACTTCCAGGCCACCTCAGATCCATCCTTCACCAGCTAGTGTTCAGGCATCAGCTCCTGCTCAAACGTACTCCTCCCAAGCTGCGGTACAAGAGAGACATGACAGTAGTCAAGCCACTAATCAGTGTGCGCCAAACGTCCAGTTGTCTGTGCCACAGCTGTATGAAAGGCAGCGGAAGTACCAATCGACACACCCATTTTCCCAAAAAGTGACTGCGCAAATTGCAAAGTTTTTAGCTGTGGAAATGTTGCCGTTTAGGCTTGTGGGTACAGAGTCTTTTCGGGAGTTGTTGGCTGTGGCAGCACCACGATACTCTGTACCCAGCCGCTACTTTTTCTCACGTAGTGCCGTACCCGCGTTACACCAGCACGTTGTTACCAACTTAAAGTGTGCACTAACAAATGCTGTAACCGCCAAAGTCCACCTAACAACGGACACGTGGACAAGTAGTTGTGGACAGGGCAGATACATCTCAGTAACGGCTCACTGGATCAACCTGGTGGACAGTGTCCCAACTTCTCAAAGTGGACCATCTGAGATACTACCAACTCCACAAATAGCGGGCACAACATCATTCCGGGTGGCTGCCTCATCATATATGTCCAGTACACAATCTGCTTCTGCAACTTCCTTGTCCACTGCTGAGCTGCCCGCACCATCACGTCCAAGTTGGGAGCTTTGCAGTAGTGCTTCAGCAAGGCGACAACAGGCTCTTCTGAAGTTTATCTATCTAGGTGACACGCCTCACACTGCAACTGAGCTGTGGAAAGGTCTTAAGCAACAGACTGATGAGTGGCTGGCCCCACTGCAACTACAACCAGGTCTTGTTGTCAGCGATAACGGACGAAACCTTGTGGCGGCACTAAAGCACGGTAACCTTGTACACGTGCCTTGCCTGGCTCACGTGCTGAACCTAATAGTTCAGAAATTCCTGAAAATATACCCCGAGTTATCTGACCTACTGGAGAAGGTGAGGCGAATTTGCGCCCATTTTAGACATTCGTACACAGCAGTTGGAAGTCTTTCAGCCCTTCAAAACAAATTAAATTTGCCTAAACACAGGCTAATTTGCGACATGCCCACGCGATGGAACTCAACATTCCATATGTTGGCAAGGTTTAATGAGCAGCAGAGGGCAATAGCGGAATATCAGCTGCAACATGCCCGTCACCCCGGAAGTCAGACCAGACACATTAGTACTTTCGAGTGGGTCTGGATCGCTGATCTTTGCGAGTTGCTGGAGAACTTTGAATACTGCACCAAACTTGTCAGCGTTGATCAGTCCATTATCAGTCTCACCATCCCCATGCTCTGTTTGCTTAAAGAATCGCTCCTGAATCTGAAAACAGAATCTTTGATGGCCCAGCAGATGGCTATGGAGCCAGAATTTAACATCGCTGATCCTAGCCAGCCAAGCCAATATCAGCAGGCGACATTGGGTCTGGAAGAAGAAGGTGATGAGGATGATGATGAAGAAGATTCATTTTTCTGTGGTACTGATGTGAACCCTGATGGTACTCCCAACCCTACATTTATGTCGGTACAGCATGGGTGGGCTGAAGAGGAGGAGGCGGAGACCGATTTAGAAGCCATGATGCGTAGTGATCCTCATTCTGTTGTAACCGAGGAGATGAGTCTTTGCAGCTTAGCACACATGGCTGACGTAATGTCTCAATGTCTCTCCCAAGATCCACGCGTCATTCACATCTATGACAGCAACCTCTACTGGTTGTCAACCTTTTTGGAACCACGATACAAAGACAAATTTCCGTCGCTGCTGTTGCAGTCACCCAGGTGCTTAACGATGGATTTTTTCAAGAGGGTTGTTGTTGACAATTTGATGTCCATATCACCGTCTGACTCCGCTATACCCCGAAGAACCAGCTCTTTGCAACAGCAGCCTTTGGTTGGGACACAAACGCCATCAATGTCAAGAAGAGGTGGGGGTAAGATGTCCACCAACTGGGCGATGTTCAACAGACCTTCCGATCAACAACGGATCATGCCTACCGTCACCTTGAGTAGGAGACAACAATTGTCCAACATGGTGAACAAGTATGTCAGTGACAGTACCAGCTTCCTAACCGACCCTTCTGTACCCTTTAATTACTGGGTTTCCAAGCTTCACACTTGGACAGAGCTCTCTTTGTATGCCTTGGAGGTGCTGGCCTGCCCAGCTGCTAGTGTGACATCAGAGCGTGTTTTCAGTGCCGCTGGGGGTATAGTCACTGATAGAAGGTCACGGCTTACTACTGAAAATGCCGACAGGCTGACTCTTATTAAGTTCAACAAGGACTGGATATCATCGCAGTTCGTAAGCCCCCCAGATGACAGTACCCAAATGTAGAGTAACCAAATCATAATTAATATGATTGGAAGATTGTGCTTTTAACTTTATGCCCTTTTAAGACAGGAAGTATCGGCATGTCCTTCAGCTCAGACGATGTGATAAGTCATGTTCCTGCAACATTTGCTGCATGATAACAAAACTATGCAATCAGTAAAAATCATTGTACTTTAGAAGTGCCTCCGCTTATGAGCATTTTTCTTTTTTTTTTTTTCCATACAATACAATACAGCCCCTTGGGCTAATTTTTTGAGGCAACAAGCCTATGCCTGCATCGTGGGTGTTGCTTGTACTATGCTCGTAGGACAAGCAAGTATATACTAGGGGCCACGCGCCCTCCTCTATTTCAAAAAAGACTTTATTAAGCCCTTTGAGCTAATCTTTTGAGGCAACAAGCCTATGCCTGCATCGTGGGTGTTGCTTGCACTATGCTCGTAGGACAAGCAAGTATATACTAGGGGCCATGCGCCCTCCTCTATTTCAAAAAAGACTTTATTAAGCCCTTTGAGCTAATTGTTTGAGGCAACAAGCCTATGCCTGCATCGTGGGCGTTGCTTGTGCTATGCTCGTAGGACAAGCAAGTATATACTAGGGGCCACGCGCCCTCCTCTATTTCAAAAAATACTTTATTAAGCCCTTTGAGCTAATTTTTTGAGGCAACAAGCCTATGCCTGCATCGTGGGCGTTGCTTGTACTATGATCATGCTGGAGCCTGGCCAAGTGTCTCACTGTACGCTCCGGAGAAAACGCGTAGACGCGCTGTGTTGCAAGTAGACGTCCTAGCCTCTCGCATCTGTGTTCCTAGCCTTGTTGCCATAGCGAGGCATTAAGTTACCCCCCCAAACACAGGCACTATTTATTTGTCAGCAACATTTGTATGTGGAGTCATGATTTTACACATACTAACCAAGGTGCCTTCATGCGCCATGCGGGCCGTAAAGTACTTGCTGATGATGATGACTTTAAGCCCACCCACAAAACAACCTACATATCCATTCCCTGAAAAAAGACAGACACAAAGCTGTTTTTTCAAACTGTGTAGTAACACGCCTTAATGGCAAAGATGTAAAATAGCTTTTACTTCACAAACGCACAATATATAAAAAAAAAAAAAAAAAAAAATTAAAAAAAAAGAAACAAATTGTGCACTGCACATTTTTTATAAAAAATTTAAAAAAAGAAACAAAAATGTAACCTACAGCTGGTGGTAGGTGGGCTGATTGGGTGGGGTAGGCTCTACCTGCCCACCATCACCCTGGTCCTGGAGGAGGTCCAGGGCTCCATGTATGGCCTCCGGCACAGATTGTAACCCTGTAGGGTGGGTCATCTGGGCCGGTGTGGGGAAATGCCCTTGTCTCAGGAGGTCCCTGTTGGGTGGCCACAAAGGTGGTATAGGCCTCTGTGTCGTCACATAGCTGTCCCGGGGTGCGGGCCTGTCTAGCCTGTTGGAGGTTGACTGTTGCCACCCCTCCAAATAGCTAAATACCTCGCCAGGGTGGTTTGGGGGCCGACAGGCATCAAGGACAATGTGGATTGCTGACCTTGCCCGCAGTCGTCTCTCCGATGGAATGAGAGCCAGGAAAGGTATCAGACTGCGGGCAAAGTCAGCATCACATTGTCCAAGCTGGTCAGTTTGCGCCACCGGCATCTGACCATGGCTGCTGTTCTTCTGTAGAGTCCCCACACTGCTGCCAGTTGGCCATCCAGCTTTCTCCACTGCAGGAGGTTGGTCTTGGTGGGGAGAGCGTGGTTGTGGCCCTTGAACCTCCTCTTCTTGTGGCCGGCCATTCCCCAAAGGTGGTGGTGGTGGTGGTAGGCCTCGTTCCTCCACTTCAAGTCGGGGTGGTTCAGGGGCCTCCCTCGCCTCTTCAGGCAGCTGTGCTGGAGGGTTTCCACGCCGCCTGTGGTAGTGAGCAGCTCTGTGGGTAAATCCAAAAAAAATTTGGTGAATGGGTTGCGTTTGGAAACCAAAACATAGGCCAAACCTAAAATGTGCACGCTTTTTTGACTCTGTGTATCTGTGTATTCTGTGTTTTCATTGTTGGCCTTCAGATGGAATTGCAGCAAATAAATGAAGGATATTTTGGCTCATGCTTCAACCAATATTCTATGTGTGGGTAGTGATGGTCCTCGATTTTTTGCCATTACATTAGAAATGTAAAAATTTGTCTGCACAATTACACTGTGCACTGTCTTAGGCAGGACAGCTATTTAGGCACTTGAAGACAAATTAGTGGCCACAACTATTTCATTGACTTTTTGTTGTAACTTTATGTGGACAAAGCTATAGCCTGACACTGTGAGGCAAACACATTCTTCAGGGTTGTTTGCCATCAGATGGACACTAAAAGACGCAGTGTGAGCGGCCTTGGTCTGAATGCACATAACCCAGATCTAGAGGGCAGGTGAGCAAGACAGGAAATGGAGTCATGCACTATAGGTGACACATGAGCATTCGGCGTTAGTGGCCTACACTCCTTGTTGCTGCCATGTATGCTAATCAGGAATGTCTTGGTCAATAAAACCCACAAAACATGTGGCTTGGCTTTTGAAACGACTGTAATGGACATAGAGTATGGGGTTGTTTTTGAGCAGCAGGTCACACATCGTTGGTGCCAAACAAGGTGGTATGCATAGATGGACAGTTTTACAATTATTCCAACGGGGCCGAACACAAAGGCGGGAGCAGCAAGGGCAAACCTCTGGTTTCCTAAAGGACCTTGGACATAAAAGCCTGTTGCACTTAAAATATGGCCCCCTTTAGTTTGATTTTATACAGCATTAATACACTATGCTTTTCGGAGGATTCGTAATGTGGCCATGAGTTAACGACAAAAAAATAAAATTCACATGTGGGCCCTAATATCTACACCATCACCTTGCAGGCCCAAATATACCCATGGGAAAACTCACCCACACGTATTTGTAGTGATACAGGGTATGTCCTCAAATGTGTGTGACTGTGTCAACAATCTGGGATGGTGTACAAACAGTTTAGTGCAAAAGGGGTATATCCTTACAACGTTATTTAGCCGAAAAAAACACCCACAACTAAACGTGTAGGGATGTATGTGGCCCTTATGCAAGTCGAGGAAATTAGGAATAGATACAAATGATGCTTACGACAGGCAAACCAGACAAGGCCACACACCTTAGAGGCCATTGCAGGGAAGAACATGGCTTTGTTCCACAAACATGCCAACAATAATAGCTAATTGTGAGGTCACGGAACATTGTGTCTGCCCACCCTGCAGAACATTGCTTATTTGTCCCAACGTCACAATGTGGCTATAAATGTGTATGTCCTGGATCATTGCCAAAGGTAATAGAATTCTGTTGCACCATGGCAGAAACAAACCACAGTGTGGGTATGTAAACCACCACACTTATTATAGAGCTTCATACGTAGACTGTGTGCCCTCGTGGACAGGGTCCTCTCCTCTTGTACCTGTATGACCTAATTGTCTTCATTTACTGTTTTTTGTTGTTAACTTATCCTCATGTAAAGTGCCATGGAACCTAATGGCGCTATATAACTAAATAATAATAATAAAAATAGTACACAACAGTGCAGCAGACACATACCTTGGCATACGGACCACCAGTTCAAGGAAGGACAACCAGTCATAGTGGCGATATATCGGTCCTGGATCAGCTTCCGGTCCCCCCTCCGAGATCTTTCGGTGCTGCTTTTTGTGCTGATCCTGGCAGCTCTTCCACCGTTTAATAAGCAGGTCAACTGTGAAATGATTTCAAACCGGGTTTAGACATGTGTAACATTTGAAACACTAAAAGTATGTGTACAAATCAACAATAACATTTTATTCATGTGGTGTGTGTAATGTGTATACAAGGCACAGTGACACGACAGTGTGGAACATCATCAACAGCATTACGGACATTGAGCTCACATGGCAACAATCACAAATGAGGCAGGGCACATGTCAACGCATAGAGAATGTAATAGTGCGGGCAACAGACTCCGCTCATTAGTGGTATTAATATACACCCAACCCCCTGGACTTCAGAGCCAGGAGGACCAGCCCTTAAACTAAGTGTACTGTTGTGACCCCATCCAAATATAGGCAACCATGCGACGGCGCATGATAACACATTGAGGGCCCTGTATACCATACTATGGGGGGCCTGTATACCCACGGGGGCCCTATATACCTACTGCTGGGGGGTCTGTATACCCACGGGGGCCCGGTATAACCAATGCTGGGGGGCCTGTATACCCACTGAGGGCCCTGTATACCCTAATATGGGGGGCATGTATACCCACTGGGGGGCCTGTATACTCTGCAGGGGGAGCTGTATACTCTGCTGGGGGGCTGTCTACCAGTGATAGACGCTGTATACCAGGATGGCGGTCAATATGTTTTCACAGTTTTTGGGGGCAAAAGTAGGGGGGTTGGCTTATACACGGGTCGGCTTAAACACAAGTATATACGGTAAATGCAATATAACGTGTGAACACATTTAACTGACCCATATTGCTCTGTGAATCCTGGCCACTGCGATGGAATGCAGGGAACATGACTTGAGCGAACTCCCTCCAGGCTGTAGTCCGCTGGATGTTATCCCCATAGGCAGGGTCAGTGGGCAGCCAAAGCAGGGGCCGGGCCTCCACCAGGTCAATCAACTGCAGCGTGTTGACACGGGCCATGCTTGCTCTGTGTGTGTGCGTCTGTCAGCTCGAGTCGGCTTATTTCCTGTTTGCTAAAAGCATGGTGTGTGCTGGAGCAAATCGCTTGCCTCACCTCATCGGCGACAAATAAGACAAACACATGCGAGTTTGCCCTCGGACACAGCAGCAAAAAACTGTTGCGAGTGGGATTTCCAAAACGGCAATGCGAGCGCTTTCCGGGACACATTACTCGCTATTACTCGCTTCCCCATTCATTAACATTGGACTCGCTAGACTCACAACGAGTAGCGAGTCCCGGGCTCGGACTCGCTAGAGTCAAGCGATTCCGAGTAATCTAGGACTCGCCCATCACAAGTTACTATGTTACTATGTTATTATGCTACCACTATTCCAGCATCTCTTACTACTCTGATTTTAGCTAAGAGCATTATTATGAGAGAATAGAATCTGTTTAAATTAGCCCTTAAAAGGACTGTTGGTTTAACGTAGCCTCAGCACGAGCCATAAGGCTATAAAACACTGTGATATGCTTTCTCTTCTCTAACAGAAGCTCTCCCTACACTATTTCTGGGGACAGTGTGCAGAGTACGGCAATACCGTGTTTTATATAGACCCAATGACGCTATGCGGCCAGCCAATCACAGGCCAGTAGCCAAGATGACTACGGCATTTTCTTGATTGGCAAGCAATCCTTGCATGTTTACTGGCTTAAAATTATCTGTAAAACATGCAGGCCAGGGAGTCGAGCACGGTGCCTGAGTACATGGATACACGGTCAAGGTCAAGAATCGTGCATCTCGAGCACACTGATGCTAATGAACAGTGCCAAGTATGGACGCTCGTCACTACGGTAATTGCATTTCTTCTACTTTTTCATATGTAAACAATACTAGTATATGGAATAAGAAATAGAACACTGATATGATGTATGTCTTGTTCAAAGTATCCTAATACATACAACATGAATGCTAAATCCCTGGATTAGTCCTCCTTGAGTCAACCAGCGTCAGAAAAATCCCAGGATCTTAAATAAGCAAGTTGTTGATGGTTTGATACATTCTCAAGACATATAATGAAGAATCACTACTTTGAATGAAAGAGTAGACCCTATTAAAATGGAAATTATTAGTTCTCTTCTCCCATTACGGTATCTAAAATTATACATTGCTGTTACATTAGTTCTGAACTTGTTTTCAAATGTAACACCTGTTATACAATTAGTCATACTATTGTTTTTTTTTGTTGAATTATAACAACCTAACTCATGAAGATTGAAGAATCCCATTAATACCTTTCCATCTACAGCTAATTTATGTTTTTGCAAGTCCTGTTTTTTTCCTCCCCTTTTCCAAAAGCCATAACTTTTTTCTATTTCTATTTATTATCAAACTTGTTCAGAGTTTTTTTTACTTTAGTTTTAGGGGAAAAAAACAAAGATTTGTAAAAAAAAAAAAATTCCCAGACCTGCAGATTGATTGATTTTATATTTTAAGGGATAAGACATTTATGAATGCAGCAATACCAAATATGTCTAATTTATTTATTTGTTTATTTATTTTACATTTTTAATCAATCCAGAGATCACTTAAATAGCACCTGCTTGAAAAAATGAAGTATACCATAAGATTCTCCAAAGCTATATATCATGTCACGATCCAAAGAAATTCAGTACAAATGAGAAACAAATTAATTGAGATCTATCAGTCTGGAAAAGGTTAGAAAACCATTTCTAAAGCTTTGAGACTCCAGCAAACCATGGTAAGAGCCATTATTCACAAGTGGTCAAAACATGGAACACTGGAGAACCTTCCCAGGAGTGGCCAGCTGACCAAAATTACCCCAAGAGTGCAACATTGACTCATCCAAAAGGTCACAAAGCATGGTACAAAGACCTGCAGGCTTCACTTGCTTCAGTTAAGTGTCAGTGTATGATTCCATCATAAGAAAGAAAAGGAACAAAAATAGCCTGCATCGCAAAATTCCAAGACAAAAACCACTGCTCAGCAAAAAGAACATAAAGGCTCATTTAAATTTTGCCAGAAAACATCTTAATGATCCCCAAGACATTTGGGTGAATACTCTGTGGACTGATGAGGCAAAGTTGATTTTTTGGAAGGTGTAAGTCCCATTAAATAGAGTGTAGAAGTAACACAGCATTTCAGAAAAGGAACATCATACCTACAGCAACCTAACATGGTATTAACCCCTTCCCGACATAGGATGTTGTGCAACGTCCTGTGTTTCTGCCCGTTCCCGACACAGGACGTTGCACAACGTCCTGGCAGATTTGAGCTGCTGCAGCTCCTGTGAGTGGGGTCGCTCAGGTGTCACAGATGCTGCTGCTCTGTGACAACCTGTAGACGACCCCACAGGGGGTGGATTAACCCCCCCGTGCCCAGGACCCCTCCGATCGGCAGTTTAAAAGTGAAACTGCCGATCGGAGGGAATCACAGGGATTCACCCCTCCAGATCTGATTGGAGCTCTCCAATCAGATCTGGAGGGGCGGATCGGCAAGTGCCCACCCCTCCTCACCCCCCTCCAGCTCCAGGACTGTCCAGGGCCCCCCCGCCGTCCCCCCCAACCGCCCTCCCCCCTCTATTATAATGTATCTGCCGGCGGGCTGCACCCACGTGCGCCCGCCGGCAACACTGCCTGGTCCCCTGCTGCAGTGCTCCCCCCAGGCTGCCCCCACCTCCGGGCCCTGTGCCTGGCCCCCCCCTCACCTCCTGCGGCGGGCTGCACACTTTGGTGCACCCGCCGCTGCTGCCGCCGCCGCCGCTGCTGCAGCTCCTCTTTCTCTGCCCGGCCCGCCGGTCTGTGGCCCCGCCTCCTCTCCCGGCCTCCTCCTGCTCATCGGTGGAATGAGGGAGGTAAGTATGTATGTATGTATGTATGTGTGTGTATGCATGTATGTGTATGTATGCATGCATGTGTATGTATGCATGCATGTGTATGTATGCATGTGTATGTATGCATGTGTATGTATGCATGCATGTGTATGTATGCATGTATGTGTATGTATGTATGTGTATCTATGTATGTATGTGTATGTATGTATGTGTATGTATCTATGTATGTGTATGTATGTATGTATGTGTATGTATCTATGTATGTATGTATGTATGTGTATGTTTGTATCTATGTATGTGTATGTATGTATGTATGTATGTGTATGTATCTATGCATGTATGTATGTATGAATGAATGAATGAATTGATGGTGGGTGAATGGATAGGGGGTGCATGCGTGGACGTGAGCATACATGAGCGTGCGTGGACGTGAGTGTGCGTAGACGTGTGCGTGTGGACATGGGCGTGCATAGATGTGTGTGTGCATAGACGTGTGCGTGCGTGGATGTGTGCATAGATGGATGTGTGCGTAGACGTGTGCGTGCGTAGACGTGTGCGTGTGTGGACATGTGTGTGGACGAGTGCGTGCATAGATGTGTGTGTGCATAGACGTGTGCGTGCGTGGATGATGGGTGCATAGGTGGATGGATGGGTGCAACAAGGGATCAAGTGTCCTCTTGTTGTAGTCTCTGGGATCATAGTCATGGTGCACTGTATGACAGGTCATTGTCATACAGTGCACCATAACTCTGACCCCAGAGACTGTAAGAAGAGGACACTTCATCCCTTGCTGCAGTCTCTGGATTGACCAGAGGCGATCGAGCGTCGTGGGACCTTCGTTGTGGACTACGTCGGAGGCGATCGTGCGTCGTGGGACCTTCGTTGTGGACTACGTCATAGGCGATCGAGCGTCGTGGGACCTTCGTTGTGGACTACGTCGGATCTTTATAATAAAGATGGAGTCCGAATTTTGTTTGTGTTTTTTTTTCAAATAAAAAGATTTTTCTCTGTGTGTATTTTCTGACTATTTACCAGAGATTCCTAATGGCGGGTCTAACATTGGCCCTATATTATGAATCTCGGGCTTAGTGCCAGCTGCCAATAAAAAGCTGGCATTAAGCCCTTTATTACCCAGTTTGCCACCGGCACCAGGGCAACTGGAAGAGTCTGGGTACAGCGCCAGAAAATGGCGCTTCAATGAATGCGCCATTTTCTGGGGCAGCTGTGGGCTGCAATTCGCAGCATGGGGGGCCCAGAACGCTTGGGCCTCTCCATGCTGCGGATTCCAGCCCCCAGCTGCCTAGTTGTACCTGGCTGGACCAAAAATATGGCGGAAGCCCCATGTCATTTTTTTTCTAAAATTAGTTCTAGAAGAAAAAAAAGGGCTTTGCTGTATTTTTGGTGGCCAGCCAGGTACAACAAGGCAGCTGGGGGTTGGTGGCAATCCGTAGCTGCCAAGTTGTACCTGGCTGGACCACAAATATGGCGGAGCCCCACACCATTTTTTTTCTAGAATTAGTCCTAGAAAAAAAATAAAAATGGGCTTTGCTGTATTTTTGGTTGCCAGCCAGGTACAATGAGGCAGCTGGGGGTTGCTGGCAGTCCGTAGCTGCCAAGTTGTACCTGGCTGGACCAAAAATATGGCGGAGCCCTACGCCATTTTTTTTCTAAAATTAGTCCTAGAAAAAAAAAAAATGGGCTTCGCTGTATTTAGATGCATAATGAACACTTTGAACCCCCAGGTGCTTCACAAATTGATCCGTAAAAATGAAAAAAGAAAATTTGTGTGAAAACAAATGTACTTTTTCCTTCTTACGGATCAATTTGTGAAGCACCTGGGGGATCAAAGTGCTCACTATGCATCTATATGCATTCCTTGGGGGGTCTAGTTTCCAAAATGGGGTCATTTGTGGGGGAGCTCCAATGTTTGGGCACACAGGGGCTCTCCATACACGACATGGTGTCCGCTAATGATTCCAATAGTTAGCGGACACCATGTCGCGTATGGAGAGCCCCTGTGTGCCTAAACATTGGAGCTCCCCTACAAGTGACCCCATTTTGGAAACTAGACCCCCCAAGGAACATATCTAGATGCATAGTGAGCACTTTGAACCCCCAGGTGCTTCACAAATTGATCTGTAAAAATGAAAAAGAAAATTTGTGTGAAAACAAATGTACTTTTTCCTTCTTACGGATCAATTTGTGAAGCACCTGGGGGTTCAAAGTGCTCACTAAGCATCTAGATACATACCTTGGGGGGTCTAGTTTCCAAAATGAGGTCACTTGTGGGGTAGCTCCAATGTTTGGGTACACATGGGCTCTCCATACGCGATATGGTGTCCGCTAACAATTCCAATAGTTAGCGGACACCATGTCGCGTATGGAGAGCCCCTGTGTGCCTAAACATTGGAGCTCCCCACAAGTGACCCCATTTTGGAAACTAGACCTCCCAGGGAACGTATCTAGATTGGTTATGAACATTTTGAACCCCCAGGTGCTTCACAAATTCATCTGTAAAATTGATTAAGTACTTTTTTTCCACAAAAAAATTCTTTTTTTATTTTTACAGATTATTTTGTGAAGCACCGGGGTGGTCAAAATGCTCACCACCCATCTAGCTAAGTTCCCTGGGGGGTCTAGTTTCCAAAATGGGGTCACTTGTGGGGGAGCTACAATGTTTGGGCACACAGGGGCTCTCCAAACGCGACATGGTGTCCGCTAACAATTGGAGCTAATTTTTCAGTCAAATTGTTAGCGGACACCATGTCGCGTTTGGAGACCCCTGTGTGCCTAAACATTGGAGCTCCCTCACAAGTGACCCCATTTTGGAAACTAGAGCCCCCAGGGAATTTATCTAGATGGGTGGTGAGCATTTTGAACCCCCAGGTGCTTCACAAATTCATCCGTAAAAATGAAAAAGTACTTTTTTTTCTACAAACATTTTCTTTTAGCCTAAACTTTTTCATTTTCACATGGGGAACAGGATAAAATGGATGCTAAAAATTGTTGGGCAATTTCTCCTGAGTACACCGATACCTCATATGTGGTCATAAACCACTGTTTGGGCACACAGCAGGGCTCAGAAGGGAAGGAGCGCCATTTGACTTTTTGAACGGAAAATTAGCTCCAAAAGTCAAATTGCGCTCCCTCCCTTCTGAGCCCTGCCGTGTGCCCAAACAGTGGTTTATGACCACATATGAGATATCGATGTACTCAGGAGAAATTGCCCAACAATTTTTAGGATCCATTTTATCCTGTTGCCCATGTGAAAATGAAAGAATTGAGGCTAAAATAACATTTTTGTTGGAAAAATTAAAATTACCATTTTTTCCTTCCACTTTGCTTTAGTTCCCGTGAAGCACCTGAAGGGTTAATAATCTTCTTGAATGTAGTTTTGAGTAGCTTGAGGGGTGCAGTTTTTGGAATGGTTTCACTTTTGGGTGTTTTCTGTCATGTAAACCCCTCAAAGGGACTTCAAATGTGATGTGGTCACAAAAAAATATGGTTTTGTAAATTTTGCTGGAAAAATGAAAAATTGCTGATGAACTTTGAACCCTTATAACGTCCGAACAAAAAATTTTTTTTTCCCAAAATTGTGCTGATGTAAAGTAGACATGTGGGAAATGTTATTTATTAACTATTTTGTGGCACATACCTCTCTGGTTTAGCAGAATAAAAATTCATAATTTGAAAATTGCAAAATTTTCAAAAATTTTGCCAAATTTTTAATTTTTTCACCAATAATCGCAAAAATTATCGACCTAAATTTAATACTAACATGAAGCCCAATATGTCACGAAAAAACAATCTCAGAATCGCTCGGATCCAATGAAGCGTTCCAGAGATATTACCTCATAAAGGGACACTGGTCAGAATTGACAAAAATGGTCATTAGGGTCAAAATAGGCCCAGGGGTGAAGGGGTTAATGTGATTGTCTGGGGCTGTTTTGCTGCTTCAGGACCTGGAAGTTGCTGTGGTAAATAGAGGAAGGAATTGGGAGAACGTCTGGCCATCTGCGTGACCTAAAGCTGAAGCGCACTTAGGTTATCCAGCAGTAAAATGATCCAAAACACACCTGCAAACCCACCTCTGAAGGCTTAAGAAAAACAAAATTAAGACTTAGGAATGGTAAAGTTAAAGTCCTTACCTTAATGTGGCGCCCCTGCGACCAGGTGGCCACAAAGGGAAGTGCAGCCAGGTAAGGCCTCAGAGAGGCAGCACTGGCCCGATTCCCGAGTACCCCATAGCCTGGGGTGCATCAGTTTTTCTGGCGTTGCGAACAGGATACCATGCCCGTTAAAAGACTGACGCAATGTGCTTGGAGTGGGGTGTGCCAGTGCCCCTTGTCGTGGACCGAGCAAGCCAGGAGTGGGAAAAGAAGATTCCGCCCCTGCCATCCTTCTCTCCGGGGGAGCTTAATGCCAATCAATTTGATGTAGCCCCACCTGGGAGCGGGTCGGCCGACAGCGCGGCAAGAATCGGTGAAGCCCCAGGAAAGAGAGGAGAGAATGAACGATGTGGTGAGCAGACGCCATTATTGTATGAAGACCTCCGGGTGGAAGCAGAGGAGCACCCGGAGATGGATACTAGGAGAGAGATATTGAGGCTGATCCCGACGGGCCAACGGAAGCGAGGAGCAGTGGAGGAAGTCGGGCGTGGAGTGCAGCAAGAGTCCCAAAGAGAGAGCAGCACCCAGACGGGTGGTCGCAAGCAAGAATCCCGGCCTGCAGGAGAGTGTGCAAGGCCGATGCGGATGGAAGACCTACTGAGGGCCTTGGAGGAGAGTTGCCCAGGCCTGCCAGAACCGTTGATTCCAGCGCCCTCAACGCAGGAGGTGAGCAGGGAGATCATGAGATGCTGGTGGCAGAACAGGAGAGCAAGGTCTGAATGGCATGCGTGTAAAGAAAACCGTCCCTGAGAGGGCCCGCAGCTACAAAAGCATCAGATCCATACCCGGATCCTACAGATGCGGCGGCCCCAGAACAGCAAACTGCAGAGACTATGCCCGACAGGAGACTTTGCCGTGGAAGGTGCCAAAGAAGGAGGATCAGAAGAAGGACTGAGCTGTACCTGACAACTATTGATTAAGTGAGAATGTGATGTTTTCCGTGGTGTCTCCATCCTTTTCCTGAATGTGTGTGTAGCCTCCCCCATTACTTAATAATGTTTAAAGAACTTTGTGGTCACGTACTATGATTGACCTGGACTTGAAATGTATATAGTTGAGTACCTAGTGTGCTCCCTATTGATTTTATAAGTAAAGTTTGTATAATGAATAGAATAGCACTTAAGAGTAATGCAGAACTGTGATCATTGAACTGGACTTATGAGAACTTGAACTTATTGCACTTTGGACTCTTTTTCTATTTTTATATAGGAATGTTTTTATTATGCAATGTTTATGCAAGAACCTCCTGGAATGGAAGACCCAAGTATTCTTATGTCATTGTTGTATTTTGCATAAAAATAATTGAGCTTACAGGAGGTGTCAACGTGCAGACACGTTGGTTTAGCTCCAGGGGAATGTGGCGCCCCTGCGACCAGGTGGCCACAAAGGGAAGTGAAGCCAGGTAAGACAAGATGGTTGGCAAAACACACACACAGTTGCACACACTGACCCTAGGCCTAGGACTCTAGGTTCGGCAAAGGGTGGCAGGTGTTAAGAGAAGTGGGTGGAGTGTATGTGAGCACTGACAAAGTGGGTGGAGAGACCAACACAATAAAAACCCGGGAACAAACAGGGGCAGTCAGAAAAGAACGGAAGAAGAGAGAGCGAGAGGAGAAGTAGTGAGAGAGACTTCCCAGGAGGTTTTGGGTTCCCTGGAGGCACAAAATCCTGAGAGGCACAGACCCTAGGAGAGAAAGCCCACTCCATAGCCTGGAAGTGACGGGAAGGAGAAAGAGACGGAGAGAGACCCCACAGCTGAGAAGGTGGGAGGACAAGGGCTCGGCAGCCGCACACATCTTAGCTGACCGGAGGAACCCTGAGTTGAAACAGTGACTGACAGAAGGAGCCTGGTGTGACCAAATATCTGAGCCTGGGACACTGGAGGCTAGGCCACGACCAGAGAACTGGCTTTGAAGAGGTAACCGGGGATAATCCAGACCCTAATCCCAAAACACACTGGTGTGGGGCAGGTGCTTTATGACCTGCAGCCTAACTTTCCACCACGGTCTAAGAACACAGTTGTCATACTAGGACTGGTGACCCCGACTGTGAGGGAAACATTCACCCGTGAGTCCGCGACGACCAGACTGAACCCGTGGGTGAGGTACTACGTTGAGACTGAGAGGCCTGAAAGGACTTTGAGGGAACAACCCAGAAACCCCACCTGAGCTGCAGAGTTTGAGTTATGCGGAGCAGTGTAACTTGTGTGAACTGTAAACTGCGTGAACTGTTGTGCTGTGAAAGAACTAAAGTAAAGTACCCAGTAAGCTTATCACTGCCTGAGACTGTTTCCTTCCAGCGTCGCAGAAAAGTCCCGCCGGAGGAGCCAAAGACTGTCATCCCTGCACACTAGCTGGAGCGGTGGTTCTCTTAACCACATACCCGGGTGGCGTCACGACAAATCCCCTGTAAATAACCCCTTTTTGGACTGATCCCAGACCAAGGGACTGGGTCATGACTACCGTGATACCCCAGAGAGACAGCACCAGCCCGATTCCCGAATTCCCTATAGCCTGGGAGCGCATTCTTAATCCAATTGATAATAATGGAGATCGACTAGCGACACCTATTTGTGAAAGGTGCTAGCTGGAAAAAATATAACAAAATGAGATAAACCACTGCACACTCACACTAAGAATAAATGTAATCTATCATACTGGCTAACAAATGAATGGCAAAACAATAGTGTAAAGCTAGTGCAATGTGTATATGGATAAAAGAAGAAACTATTTAGGAATATAGAAAAAACTTGAGAAACTTAGCTGATGCATTGGCCAATTCGTGTGAGCTCAATAACCTATGTCAAGAAGTTCTCATCTTATCAGGGGCCTAACCTTGTGCCTCTGCTTGCAGGAAAAAACTGCATAACTAGGTGTATATATGCCTCTAAATGCAATAAAAACCTGCATGTGTGGGTATGATCAGGAACCTGGCTACAATAAAAGGGTGGACCTAAAATGGCTAAAGGGCATGGAAAAGGTGTACAGTCTGAAAATTTGTGAGAAATTTCAGGCCTGCCACTGACCGTCAGTGACTTATGGGGCATTGTTCTGAGAAAGTTTTAAGAGTGAGGCCCCAGAGGTTACTCTTGGTCAACGGTATGTATGGAATTTCTCACGAAAGTTCTCAGAACAAAGCTCCATAGGAATTGACAGATTTTGTGGAACATTTATCTTCGGATTACATTGCAACCTCCAGGATTTATTTTTAAGTAGTAAATAGATGTACATTTTTCCACTTGTTTTTTTTTAACTCTATACTTGCCGAGTTAGTAATTGAGGTGACTAGTAGATGCCTATCCATTACTAACCCCTGTGCTTGATGTCAGCTGTCAAGTAACAGTTGACATCAACCCTACAGGTATTACCCCGATTGCCACCACACCAGGACAATTGGAAAGAGCCAGGTAAAGCACCAGAAATGGCTGGGAAGGGACAAAGTACCATGTCGCTTACCACCCTGTTAATATCAGCCCTCAGCTGTCTGCTTTACCTTGGCTTGTTATCAAAAATAGGGAGGAACCCAGGTTATTTTTTTTAATTATTTATTTAATTATTGAAAAAAATGGCATAGGATTCCCCCTATTTTTGATAACTTGCCAAGATAAAGCAGATAGCTGAGGTTTGAAGCCATTCCATATCCGCATGTTTTCAGGGCAATTTTCCCTATGTTTATTCCTTTTGCAGTCCCCTAGCCTTTACTACTACCATTTAAAGCCAATTAAAGCACAGGCGTTTGACTCCTCATTGACTTATGAGGGGTTTGGAGTCCAAGGAAAGTTTGTGTCCTGAACCAAACTTTTAAATAAAATTTGGCTAAACCGAAGCAAACTGAACCTTTATGGGTTCGCTCATCTCTAGTAACTATATATGGACAATAAATAGGTCCCTGTATATTGCTTGAATCTTTGAAGTAGTATTTATAGACTGAGACTATTACTCCTATTTTTAATCTGCTTCAGCACTGAAGTAGTAAATCACAATCAAAGTATTTCTTTTTTTACCCCTTTGTGGGATTAGCTGAGCTCTTTGACCCCCTATTCCTACATTGTGTAAGAATAAACAACTCTCTTTTGCTGAGCTCATCTTTTATACTGACTGTGATAGCTCCTCTGATTGACAGCAATACATCATAGGATGTGATAGCAGCAGAGCATTACAAAGAAGCCCACCGGGCCACGCCCGAAGTCATTAGCCCGGAATGGGTAGCAGGCATTATTTTATTCATTGCAAATTGAATCTGGGCATTTGAATTCACAGGAGCCTAAAAAATTGAGGAAATTCCACTTAAAGTTGATCCTCATTGGACTGATCCACCCACATGTTATCACCTCCTAATGAGAAGTAATCAGTATGGGAGGATCCTAATAAAGTTCATTTTTATTATTTTTTGGACTAGATTTATACTTCTTAACCCCAGTCAGTAAAGGTCAGTACACAATAGAGATAGTTTACAATTAGTAAACCTTATACGGATTTATTAGTTAAAAACAAACTTTTTTTGCACATTTACTGATAACCTTAGTGAAGTTGCACATTCACTAGTAATAATTTTCTTTTGCTATATTTTACATGATGAGTTGTATGAATAGTTATTTTGACCTCTCAAAGCTTGTGACTCAAGGAAAAGTAAATAAGGAACCTTGGAATAGGTAAAACAGTCAGCATTTTACTCCATGAGGTGTCCAGATCTTCATGTGACATGGTAGTCTGCCATGGATTAAACATTATTTTTAGTTGTTTGTTTCCCAAGTTTCTTTCTTACCATGGTTATAAATTTGCATGCAATGGATTCCAGTTTCATTAATTTACAATGGTGTCATTGTCATGCCTTGGCAGACTCTCTGTGTTCATTGGAGCCACAGGCTTCAGTCAGCTTACAGACTGTCTTGTTCTCGCTCTTGTATTTTGACTTATTTACACAGCACATATGAAGCACGTGTAGTTTGTACATTTTTACAGATATTTGCAATGTACAAATTTATGAATGGAGAGTGCAGAGAAAGAAGCAGGCCTAGTGTGCAGTGGTGTGGTCTGGGTTGTGTTTTTATTGTTTTACTTTCTCAAATAGTAAATTTATTTATTTTAAGACTTGATATGGTGTGTTTTAAATTTAAGGTGCTAGTATGTAGCACAATCGTAGCTAGGAGTTCAAGTCAGGGGGAAAAGGATCTTCTGAATAGGCCCCTAACCAGGTAACCCTGATTACAACTATTATGATGCACCCTAATAGTGGATGTAGGAGAACCTCAGCAGATGACCGCGTTGTTACTAAAAAATCTCTATACAAAGGCAAACACTTGTATTACTGAAATATGGTGACCATACAGAAGTAAATAAAAATCCTGCAAAACATGTAAAAGATTACAGTACAGTTATAGATGGTGACTTATGTCTGATGTTCTCTCTTTTCAAGTTTTTCACTTTTCTCGTGTTTCCCATTTGGCCCATGACAACTTCTCCAGATACGACTCATCTACAGAGATTAAGACACATCAAACTTCTCACATTTCCAGTCCCGTCCACATCTATTCCCAACCTGCTCAAATTCCTCATCCAGCTGATATAGTATTGCTGAGCTGCTGCATGTGCCCTATTACAGCCACTACTGTGTGGTACTGTGTTGCCTCTAGATGGTAAAACAAACTCTAGAATATATTAATGCCCCATGCAAGTGCCCTAGAAAACAGTGCCCACATTTTCCCCTAAAAAGTAATAATTTCTTCTGTATGTACCTTAGACAGTCATAATAACCCAAGTGCCCTCATAAAAATAAGTGCCCATTTCACATTTAATAATGTCCCAAGTATCCCACTGTAGAGCTCTGTTATACACAGTATCATGCCCCTAAACTCTATCATAGCCTCCACGCAGTATAATGACCCCATTAGTAGCCCCATAATGTGTCATGGCCCCATTAGTAGCACACACACACACTGTGTCATTGCCCTCTCAGGAGCCTCAACACAGTGTCATGGCCCTCTTAATAACCTCAACACAGTGTAATGTCCACACGATATGAGGAATTCACAAAGATAAACATTAACTGTACTTTATTCTTCCATCTTTCTCCATCATACAGCATAACAGTCTTTCCTCACCATGCTCCAATCTGAAACTAAAAGTTAACTTCCCACCCCCTTCTTATCTTTACCCATGATACACCAGATCTAGTTTTCTTAAAGAGACAGATCTAATTATTGTACATTACACACAGTGTCATGGCCCTCTTAGTAGCCACCCCACTGTGTCATGACCCTTTTTGTAGCCCGTACTCTGTATCATGGCGCCATTAGTAGCTCCCCCACTCTGTGTCATGGTCTTATTAGTAGCTCCCATACTGTGTTATGACACTCTTAGAAACCCCACCCTGCATCATGGCCAATTAGTAGCCAACACACGGTGTGATGAACCCCACAATAGCCCCACACTTAATTATAACCTCCTCTGTAGCCCCCAAACTGTATAATAGCCCACTCAGTAGTCCCCATACTATGTCCTGTCCCCCTTAAAAACCGTCACACTGTTTTATGGCCCTGTCAGTAGTCTACACACTATAGGAAGGCACCCTCTGTAGCCCCCACACTGTATAATGGCCCCCTCAGTAGCCCTCACACTATGTCATGGCACCTTCACTAACCATCATACTGTATCATGGCCCTCTCAGTAGCCTCCCCACTATGTCCTGTCCTCTCTGTTGCTCAACACTGCATCATAGCACCCTCAGTAGCCCCTACATTATGTCACGGCACCCACAGTAGTCCCCACACCGTTTCATGGCTTCCTCTATAGCTCCCACACTGCATCATAGCCACCTCAGTAGCCTATACACTATGTCATGGCCCATTCAGTAGTTCGTACGCTGTTTTATGACCCCTTATGTACCCCCCACACTATGTCATGTCCCCTCAGTAGCCTACACTATATGTCATGGCCCCCTCAGGAGCCCTCACACTGTATCTTGGCCCCTTCAGTAGCCCCCACTATGTCATGTCCCCCTCTGTAGCCCCCCACACTGCATCATAGCCCCTCAGTAACCTCTACATTACATCATGGCCCCACAGTAGTCCTCACATCATTTCATGGCTCCCTCTATAGCCCCCACACTGCATCATAGCCCCTTCAGTAGCCCATGTCGAGCCCACTGGGACAAGGGTACTCGGTACCGGACCGCGTCTGCTATTGGGGAAGTCACGGGTGTCCTGGTCCGGACCGTGTCCCGGGCCTAGCAAATAAAAAGGTGTATTTACAGGGGAGAATAGTCTATCGTGAAGCCACCCACTATGTGCGGCCAGTGATGGGGCCACCGCCGCTGCTGCAGAACCTCCGGGGATGGTGTAATGGCAGCGCAGATGGAATAGTTCCAATGGGTAGAAGTGTATTCCCCGGGGCAGTGATGGTATAGTCTATAAAGGATATGGATAGTGGAGACGGGGTTAAAGAACACACACTCACGTTTTGTAGTAAAAGGTGCAATTCTCCTTCTCTCCTGATGCTGCAGCTTTCTTCCAGTCCGTGTGCAGAGCTGACAAGCTTGTAGCTCTCCAGGTGGGACCTCTCTGCTGTTGGATGTAGGGCAAAGGTTGCAATCAATACACAGACTCACAGTTTTGCTGTTTTCCAAAGCTTTACTGCAGATGTTGTTGCAGATTATAGTCCACGGAGTCTGTACTGGGGATAGGCTCTCCTCCCACCCTGTCTGGGTCATCAGCTTCCTCGTGCTGCGCTGTGTGTGTGTCCTGGCTGCTGCTTCTAGCTGAGCTGCTGGGACTGCCTCACTCTTTCTCTCTTTCTGCTGCTGGTACCACTTGGCTAGGCAACTTGAGTCCTTTGTGCTGTGCTGACCCCGCCGTGTTGCTTTGCTCTGGTACTGTGGGCGTCTAGAAACCCCACTGCTCCTGGATTCACCGTGCTGTGTGTCAGTCACAGTACCGGATCTGGTGTCCGTTCTGTGCGCTTATCTGGGGCGAGTAATGGTTGCACTCAAGCTCCCAGGAGTGTCTCTCTGCTTGTAGTTCTCCTTTCCTCAGACCCTCACTAGGCCTGCACTGAGCTAACTCTGCTCTTCACAGTACTGTCCTGTACTGCACTTCTCTCAGTTCTCCTGAGCTGTTCTGCTGTTCTGAGCTACTTCCTGTGGACCTGGAGTATTTACGAGAGCAGGTTGTGCTCCCCCTCCTGGCCCAGAGGTGCTAGTGTTTGTCAGTGTGTTGTGGGGAGGGAACCCATGTGATGTTATTGTGGCACATTAACCCATGGGGTGCCACACCCATACATTATGGCATGGCACCATCGGTAGTCCTCACACTGTTTTATGGCTATGTCATGTCCCCCTCAGGAGCCTTCACACTGTATTATGAACACCTCAGTAGCAGCCACACTGTATGATAACCTTTCACAAGCTCCCACACTGTATAATGATCCCTTCTGTAGCTCTCACACCACATCACAGCCCCCTCAGTGGTCCCCATGTGATGTCATAGAGCCCTTAGCAGCCCCCACACTGTTTAATGACACCCTCTGTAGCCCTCACACCGTATAATGACCTCTCTGTAGCCTCCACACTGTATCATAGCCCTTTTAGTAGCCTCCACACTCTATAATAGCCTTCTTATTAGCTTCCACTATGAATGGTGGGCTTCCATTTTTAGTCATGACTCTGTATGATGGCCCTGTTTAGAATCTTGTAGTATTTATAGAGGACACATTAGTAACCCCAATATTTTTGAGGGACCATATTATGGCCATAACACACTTTTAAAAGAAAAAATAAACATGTTCTACTCACCTTACCCCAGCGAGTCCATCAGCAGGTGGCAGCAGGATACAAGCACATGAATGTTGTGGTGAGAAATCATGCTAGAACTTATGTTGCTCTGCTTTGGACCTGCTATTCTATATGCTGCAGGTCTAAAGCAATAGAAGATGCACCCAGTGCTGCTAACCAGTTTAATCCCGCTGTCAATCTCTGATAGCATAAAAGGAGAAAGAAAGAAATGGCTTCACGATCGCGCTGTCCTCAAAGATAATAAATCCACGTACCCATGGACTCCGACCAACTCTTTATCCCACTGTAAACTTACACGTTTCGTGTTCACACTGTACACTTCCTCAGGAGTTGAACTTCAACTTTTTTCTTTCTCCTTTTATATTTGATCTGCTATACCTGTGGATTGCTGCAGTTCAGTGGATGCTGTGGATTTTACTCGGAGATGCATATGGTTGTTGTGTCATACACTACTAAACCAGGTGAGTGGATCCATATAGAAAATTGACTGTATAGAATTGAGATAAGACCCTATCGTGCGCTTTCTTCCCCTCTATTATAATCTCTGATAGCAGGATTTAACATTTGCCAGCAGACAGCACATCATTCCAAGTACTCATCGCCATCTCCGTGACATGATCGTGGGATGTCGATAGGTTGTCATCACAGCCAAGGAAGAGCTGACAACCCCTAGTCTGTCATTAGGAACGCCCTGTGAACACCGGCTATAAGATGACATTCATAGGAAGTCAGATAGCTTGAAAGGAATGGTGTCTCATGGTTCATGCTGCTGCTTCAAAAGATGCACTGGGAAGACATTACTTCATTCATCACCTC
The DNA here is from genome assembly GCA_033576535.1 of Allobates femoralis. Taxonomy (NCBI): domain Eukaryota; kingdom Metazoa; phylum Chordata; class Amphibia; order Anura; family Aromobatidae; genus Allobates; species Allobates femoralis. Next base: position 442,830,348 of record JARQOC010000004.1, read on the forward strand.
CTTTATTCCTCCACACTTCACCAATTGTTTCGGTGCACACCTTGCACCTTCCTTAGGGTATAATTACCCTGAGGAAGGTGCAAGGTGTGAACCAAAATGCGTTGGTGGAGTGTGGAGGAATAAAGGAGGTGATGAATGAAGTAATGTCTTCCCAGTGCATCGTTTGAAGTAGCAGCGTGAACCATGAGACACCATTCCTTTCTAGCTATATGTTTTCCCACGTGCACATGGAGGTTCTGCAGCAGCTGTAACTCAGGCATTCAAGCTGGTTGTGGGTTATCACAACCACACCAGGTGAGCAAGCTGGTATCTAACTCTTGATTTGTGTGTGTCATAAGTGATAAGGCACAATCTGCGCCTCTCTTTGTCTCCTTAACTTTAAATATAGATTCATAGGAATTCAACATTTCTGCTGTACAGAGCACTGCTGATGCACTGCTCTGTACTGCACAAGCGATTAGATGATCGCAGCTTTAAGTCCCATAAGAAGACTAGTGAAAATGTAAAAAGTGAACAATAAAACGTTTTAAAAACATGAAAAGACATCCCCACAAAAGTTCAAGTCACCCCTCTTTGGCCCTCTGAAAATAAAACAATAATAAAAAAAATGTAACATATTAGGAATCTACGTAATCATACTGACCTGAAGAATAATACCGCCAGATCAGTTTTATGGCGAAATGAATGCCGTAAATAAATAAAAACCTATTTTGACTTGCCCTTATTTCTATATTTTTCACACTTGGAATTTTTTTCCTGCTTACTATCATATCATATATTAAAATGAATGGTGTGAATCAAAAGTACAATTCCTCTAACAACAGAAAAAGCCCTCACATGGCTATATTGACAAAAAAATAAAAAAGTTATGGCTTTTGAAATAATAAGAGGAAAAATGAAAGCACAAAAAAAATTGCCTGGTCTTTAGGTAAAAAAAAAAATGTTCCTGTGCTGAGATAATCTTATATATGTGTGTAAGGCCTGTAAAACTAAAAGAGTGAGCCAGAGCATAATAGTATATGTGCAAGAAGGAGCACATTCACACTGTGGCTAAGGAAGTTCCTAAAATTCATGGGATCCCATAGCAGAAGTTCTAATTGTGCCACCCTCTCCCAAAATAAAATATAACATTTGTCTTGGTTGCAAAAGAAAAATGCTCACAACTTTGCAGTCCTTTCAAAGTAATTTTACTCCACAGTACCCTCCACATGCACAGTATCAAGCTCCTACTGTACCCCCCTCAACTATCCCAGCAATGAATGGTGACCCCAACACAGTACGATCCACAACTATATGTGTGCTCCACATATCCTTCCATACAGAATAATGGACCTACATACAGTATAATGGCTCCTTCTATCCCTCCAAAAAGTATAATGGCCTCGAAACAAACCTCCACACTGTACAATTGCTTATATACAGTGGCGCCCCACTGGTCGGGAAGCCATGTAGGGGTACTGCACCCACAAGACAGTGCGTAGTATCCCTGTGACCAGAGGACTGAGATGTCAATAGGGGACCCTCATTACACACTTACACACACTTTAGGTCAGGGGACAATAAGATTAACTGTTGCTAGGAAACAGGTCCTGGTGGGAGGAGCTTAGGTGGGTAGTGGAGAGCGGGAAAGAAAGAGTCAGAGAACGAGACTGAGAGCGAACCCTGCAAGAAGCACAGTGGAGGGCACCTCAGGAAAGGTGACCCAGAGAAAGAAGGGGATCCTAGGGTGATGAAGTGCACCCGAATCTGGATGGGTATGACTCCTCGCCGGAAGCATCCAGTGCAGAACCGGAGGACCGGCTCCCAGAACGGTGCAGGCATTTATCCCTGAGATACCAAACTGGATTGCGGAAGTCGCGGCCAACACCCGGCATAATCCCCTAAGGCTCCATATAGGATCCGGAGGCCCAAGACAGGAACCTTCGATAGGGATCCATGGGGACCAGCGGAGGGCTCTGTGCATGGGAGTGCTAAGGAAGGAACAGAGATAGAGCGCAGCAAGGACAGATGAAAGGACCAGGCAGTCACACCACTGAGGGTCCCAAGTGAAGTGTCCCGGTCCCCTGGCGACTACCCAGGCCAGCAGTACCTGAGAACTGTAACATCTAATGCTGCCTGAAGTCTGCCAGTAAAGCCCAGTTCAGAATCAAAGACTGTGTGTTTTGTTTCATTGGCCTGCGCCGGAGGAGCCATACTCTTGCTCCCTCATAACAGACTGTCTGCCATCATCTCCACCTGATGAACCGCCTCCCTGTGTAAAATCCCTATTATCCATAACTGCCCTGGGGATCCCGCTCCACCCATGGGGAGCGTCACCAACTTTGCTGCTTCACCATCACCTCGGAGGTCTGCCCCGCAGCGCCGATATCATTACCGGGAACTGTAAGTGGCGTCACAAACTCTTTTTATTTTTTTTTAAACTTTTTTTAGTGACGCCAGGGCCACGGGACCGAGCACAGGCCACCCGTGACTTCCACAGTTAATTAATGCCCGGAACCGGGTACCCCACAGCCCTGGGGTGGGTCACAGTAAAATGGCCCTCAAATAGCCCTCCATTCGTCACCATCAATGCCAACAACCACATCCTGTGATGACATCACCTTCTTGGCACTCTTAGACTAACGGGGGTTCCATCTGAAACATAGAATTTTTCAGCATTAGCGCAGTGTTATCGGAAAGGTAAGACTGCGTTAACGTTGTCAATTCATTCCTATGGCAGACGGAACCCGAGCGCAGGTCAAATGCCGGCTTCTCACTGCTGGACTTTCAAACGTCACACTTTTTCCAAGGGCATCACATGACGCGTGTTCCCGCATCATGTGATGCACTTGGAAAAAGCGTGAGATTTGAAACTCCGGCAGTGAGAAGCTGGCGTTTGAACTGCGCTCGAGTTCCGTCTGAAATAGGAATTAATTGACAGCGTTAACACAGTCTTACCTTTCTGGTAACACTGCGCTAATGCTGAAAAATTCTAAGTTTTAAGGGTAAACAGTAGTTTGACCCTAGCCTTATCTGGTTTCCTGGTCTGGTCGACAGCAAATTCATCATGATTATCATTATCATCTTCATCATCATGCATGACTAACGCCTGACTCAGCTGACATTTGCCTCAGTTGAGGAAATGTGCTGACATTCTTGCCCCACTACCAAATTCCCCACATATAGATTTGCATTCACTCAGAGTAATGCTAGGGTCAGACTTGTGTCTGCCCTGAGCCTGGGGAATCCGTTAAAAACTTTGTGGCAGGCCGGCAGAGCGCATAGTGTTAACAGCATGTAACGTTATGCGCCTCCTTCTCTATGCATCACTATGGTTACCCGATGTTTAGGGGCAGCCGCCGACTCCATAGAAAATCCCATGATATGCAGTATTGCAGAGCACACAGGAAACGCGGTTTGCAGCGTTTTCCTGTGTGTTCTGCAGTAGTGCATATCCGGGGATTGTCTGTGGAGCCACCGGCTGTGCTAAACATCGGGTAACCATAGTGATGCAAAGAGCAGGCGGCGCAAAGTGGTACATGCCATTAACGCTATGCGCTCTGCCTGCCTGCCACTAAGTTTTTAACAGATTCCCCAGGCTCAGGGCAGACACAAGTCTGACCCTAGCCTTACACTTATACTTCAGCTGCCACTACCAATGTCCCTACCACCACAACTAAGGCCAGGTTCACATCAAGGGGAATTGCGTTTTGCTTGCATTTTGCTTGCATTGCATTAGTGCATGCAAAAGCATGCAAACGCAACTGCAAACGCATGCGTTTGTGCACCCATTATATCCTATGGGCGAACGCACTGAAATGCAACACCAAACGCAACTGCAAAGTGCGATTGCGTTTGAACACATGTGTTTGCTGTAGCGCACAGAAAACGTTACCGATGCAGTTGCATTCGGCATTGCGTTTCACTGCATTCGCCCATAGGATATAATGGGTGCACGAATGCATGCGTTTGCAATTGTGTTTGAATGGGTTAATTATTCTGTAAACCAGGTTCAAGTGTATGTCGGGTGTAGAGATTACACAGAATAAGCCGGTGATTTGTAAGGAGCTGTCCATGGTGCTGAAGCCCTAGCTTCCATTCACAAATCACGGCTCTTTCTGTCACATCTCTACACTCGACATACACTTGAACCTGGTTTACAGAAAAATTAACCCATTCAGACACATGATGTCATGTCACCATGTATCCAGGGGGGAAGGACAACCCCTGGACAGATGGTGTCATGACACCAGCGTCTGATTAACCCCTTATTCACCGGGTTAAAACCCCCTCGGTAGCACAGTGCAGAATGAAGTCCTGAACAGCCGACATGGTAAAAACATGTCAAATCAAGCTGATAAGTGTAACTTTGCAAAAAATAATAAATTATACATACAATACTGCTTCACTGCTGCTGTCACAGCAATGAAACATTATTGTAACTGTATGTGGATAGCAGGAATTATACAGGCGAGCAGCTCTAATGCTGTTCCGTGGTCCATCAAGACCATGGACAGCAGAGAAAAAAAACAACACACACGCACTCACACCTCACACTCGCACCACATACACTTACATACAGCCAGGCACACTCACCACACGCACCACACTCGCACCACACTCGGACCACACTAGCACTACACTCGCACCAAACTAGCACTGCACTTGCATCACTGTCATGCATCAATCACGCTCCGTGTTTGATGCACGACAATGTGCCTGTACCCTTACAAAGAGCTGGAAGCTGAGGCTGCTGCCAGCTCTTGATGTCTGTTTGTGGATGGTTAGAAGCTACCACGTGGGATTGTGTAGTGTTCCTCATCTGCTGGAGCCATTGAACTCATCCAAGGATTATTTATGCCTTTTCCCTGACATTCAATTACCGGGTGGTGCCCCCGGACCTATTTCTACTGTTGTAGACTCATTACAGACAGAATTACCTTCATTTGTGCTGCTCCATTTTCCCTGTTCAAATACAGCCCTTTTCACAACTGTGTGTTGCTGCATTTGCATGCAGTACAATGTCCATGCAAGCGCAATGCAAAAGCATGCGAATTCAATGCTAACGCAATTCTACCGCTTGCGTTAACACAGCCATTATAATCTATGGGAGAGCCCATGCAAATGCAACCCCAAAGAGAAGTGCAAAGTAGGGTTGCGTTTGAAAGCATGCATTTGTGGTAGCACACACAAAACGTCGCCGGGGACGCTTGGGGTTGCATTTGCATGCGTTCGCCCATAGAATATAATGGCATCGTTAACGAAAGCGGTAGAATTGCGTTTGCATGCTTTTGCATGCGCTAACGCAATGCAAACACAATGCAAGCAAAACGCAACCCCCTTAGACTGGTTTCACCTTTGCACACGATGTGCGCTGTTAACACAGCATCCCTGAGCACAGCAAAACTCAGGCACTAAGCGCTCCTATGCTTAACATGTGAACGCATAGTGCCTGTGTGTGACTGTATTCGGTTGCATTTGTGTTCGGCTGTGCATAATTTATGCGCCTGCCGAACGCAAAATTTTGTATTTTTTGTGCATGGCTGTGGGCTTGCTTTATACGCAAGCAGACTGCCGTGCACAAAAAATGAATGAAATTCAATCTGTGCGCATTGCCATCTGCTGCTCAAACGTCACAGGTTTGGAGTAGTTGAAATGACATCGTTAGGACGTCGTTGCGTGTTACACCGAGATACGACTAAGATAAATCGTTGGATCGTTGATCGCAGATTTGAGAACATGTTCTCAAATGAAATGATCCTCGATCAGCCAACCTGCTGCATTAGTGTGTGACAACCAGGGCTGCCACTAGGAATTTCGGGGCCCCTTACTGCCAAAATTTTAGGGCCCCCCTGAGACTCCGCCCAGCCGCCACCCATGTTCTGCCTCCACTTATGCTACGCCTCCACCCAAACATATATTTATAGTGAAAAATTGGAACAGCACCAAAAATTACCTCAGTTTATATGCAAATTTTCCCAACCAGCAATTCAGATGGTTCCTTACAATAGGGTTAAAAAAAGGAAAAACAGCACAAAAAATTGAAAAAAGTAGACTTCATTGCCCAATGCGTGGCCAATGCGTGGCAAGTGGGCAATGAAGACCACTTTTTTCTATATTTTTGTGCTGTTTTTCCTTTTTTTTTTTACACACTCTCTCTCTCTATTATATATTACACACACATACACTTGAGGCTGCTGTGGGCTGAATACACAATAGCTGTATATACAATAGAGAATACACAATAGAGATGGCTGTAGTCCATATAGACAATGGAGATGGCGGCGGGCCGTATAGACAATGCAGACGGCTGCGGGCTATACACACAAGAGAGACTGTTGCTGCCCGTATACATCATGGAGACGGCTGCAGGACCTGTGCACATTGGAGACTGCTCGGAGACATATGCACATTAGAAACTGCTGCCGGTTGTATGCACATTAGTGACTGCTGCAGGGCGCATACACAGAGACTGCGGGCTGTATGCAGAAACTGCCGGCTGTACATCTTGTATACACAGACAGCACTCTACTGTATATACAGGTCCACACTATATACATACAGTATATAGATACACAAATACAGCATCCAGTGTGGACCTGTATATATAGTGCTGTTTAGAGAGACAGACAGACACAGAGAGACACAGAGAGAGAGACAGACAGACACAGAGAGAGAGACAGACAGACACAGAGAGAGAGACAGACACAGAGAGAGAGACAGACAGACACAGAGAGAGACAGACACAGAGAGACAGACACAGAGAGACAGACACAGAGAGACAGACACAGACAGACAGACACAGACAGAGAGACAGACAGAGAGACAGAGACAGACAGAGAGACAGACAGAGAGACAGACAGAGAGACAGACAGAGAGACAGAGACAGACAGAGAGACAGAGACAGACAGAGAGACAGAGACAGACAGAGAGACAGACAGAGAGACAGACACAGAGACAGACACAGAGACAGACACAGAGACAGACACAGACACAGAGACAGACAGACAAAAATAAAAATAGAGAGGCGCAACTTGAAAAGGACCTTGTGGTCTAGTGGGGGAAACTTTTATAAGGTGTGGGGGTTTGCCTATCACCTATTCCGGTTGTGCACCCTCGCTCAACATCGGTATTCGCATGGCGGTAGAGGACCGTGGGCTGCTGCAAGACCGCTCCTAGGCGTCTTCCTTCTTGGTGTGGTCATGTGCGAGATCCCGATCACCTGACATCCGCGTCAACGGAACTTCATCATGCAAAGTCCTTAAAGGCTGTTGAGAGCTCTCTGATAGCTCCAATCCGCTCCGGCTACAATTCCAGGGATGAGAACAATGAAATTAAAGATACATAAACTGATTGGTCATATTAGGAGCACTAGGTAGCAAGGAGCTCTCACAGGGAATTATCTTACAGACCTGTTTATTATTACGATTATTATTATTATTATTATTATTATTATTTTCCATTACGTGTTTATTCCCTACCTGATGAAGACAACAGGCTGTTGTTGAAACGCGTAGTGGAAAATCATAATAATAATAAACAGGTCTGTAAGAAAATTCCATTTGAGAGTTCCTTGCTACCTAGGGCTCCTAGTTCATGTATCTTTAAAGACAGAGACAGAGAAAGAGACACATTCAAAGAGAGAGAGAGAAGGGGACAGACACCGTCAGTCAGAGAGAGAGAGATAGACACCGTCAGTCAGAGAGAGAGACACACCGTCAGTCAGAGAGAGAGAGACAGACACCGTCAGTCAGAGAGAGAGAGACAGACACCGTCAGTCAGAGAGAGAGAGACAGACACCGTAAGTCAGAGAGAGAGACAGACACCGTCAGTCAGACAGAGAGACAGACACCGTCAGACAGAGAGACAGACACCGTCAGTCAGACAGAGAGACAGACACCATCAGTCAGACAGAGACAGACACCGTCAGTCAGACAGAGAGACAGACACCGTCAGTCAGACAGAGAGACAGACACTGTCAGTCAGACAGAGAGACAGACACTGTCAGTCAGACAGAGAGACAGACACTGTCAGTCAGACAGAGAGACAGACACTGTCAGTCAGACAGAGAGACAGACACCGTCAGTCAGAGAGAGAGACAGACACCGTCAGTCAGAGAGAGAGAGACATACACCGTCAGTCAGAGAGAGAGAGACAGACACCGTCAGTCAGAGAGAGAGAGACAGACATCGTCAGTCAGAGAGAGACAGACACCGTCAGTCAGAGAAAGGGAGACAGACACCGTCAGTACACCGTCAGTCAGAGAGAGAGACACAGACAGAGACACAGTCAGAGAGAGAGACACACACTCAGTTAGAGAGACACAGTCAGTCAGAGAGAGACACACCATCAGTCAGAGAGAGAAACAGACACCATCAGTCAGAGAGACAGTCAGTCAGAGAGAGAGACACACCGTCAGTCAGAAAGAGACAGAGAGAGACACAGTCAGTCAGAGAGAGAGACACAGTCAGTCAGAGAGAGACACAGTCAGTCAGAGAGACAGACAGAGTCAGTCAGTAAGACAGACACAGTCAGTCAGAGAGAGAGAGACAGACATCGTCAGTCAGAGAGAGAGAGACAGACACCGTCAGTCAGAGAGAGAGAGACAGACACCGTCAGTCAGAGAAAGGGAGACAGACACCGTCAGTCAGAGAGAGAGACACAGACAGAGACACAGTCAGAGACACAGTCAGAGAGAGAGAGACACACACTCAGTTAGAGAGACACAGTCAGTCAGAGAGACACACCATCAGTCAGAGAGAGAAACAGACACCATCAGTCAGAGAGACAGTCAGTCAGAGAGAGAGACACACCTTCAGTCAGAAAGAGACAGAGAGAGACACAGTCAGTCAGAGAGAGAGAGACACAGTCAGTCAGAGAGAGACACAGTCAGTCAGAGAGAGAGAGACAGACAGAGTCAGTCAGTAAGACAGACACCGTCAGTCAGAGAGACAGTCAGAGAGAGAGACAGTCAGTAAGAAAGAGACAGACACCATTAGTCAGCGATAGAGACAGACACCAACCATCAGTCAGAGAGACAGCCAGTCAGAGAGACAGCCAGATAGAGAGACAGCCAGACACAGTGAAACAGCCAGAGAGAGACCGCCAAATAGAGATACAGCCAGATAGAGAGACAGCCAGATAGAGAGACAGCCAGACAGAGTGAGACAGCCAGACAGAGAGAGCCAGCCAGTCAGAGAGAGACATCCAGTCAGAGAGACAGCCAGTCAGAGAGACAGCCAGACAGAGTGAGACAGCCAGACAGAGAGAGAGAGACAGCCAGTCAGAGAGAGACATCCAGTAAGAGAGACAGACAGATAGACAGCCAGATAGAGAGACAGCCAGACAGAGAGAGACATCCAGTCAGAGAGACAGCCAGATAGAGAGACAGCCAGATAGAGAGACAGCCAGACAGAATGAGACAGCCAGACAGAGAGAGAGAGACAGCCAATCAGAGAGAGACAGCCAGATAGAGAGACAGCCAGATAGAGAGACAGTCAGATAGCGAGACAGCCAGACAGAGAGAGACATCCAGTCAGAGAGACAGCCAGATAGAGAGAAAGCCAGATAGAGAGACAGCCAGATAGAGAGACAGCCAGACAGAGTGAGACAGCCAGACAGAGTGAGACAGCCAGACAGAGTGAAACAGCCAGACAGAGAGAGAGACAGCCAGTCAGAGAGAGACATCCAGTCAGAGAGAAAGACAGACACCATCAGTCAGAGAGACATTCAGAGAGAGACAGTCAGTCAGAGAGAGAGACACAGACACCATCAGTCAGAGCGAGACAGTCAGTCAGAGAGACAGTCAGAGAGAGAAAGACAGCCAGTCAGAGAGAGAGAAAGACAGTCAGAGAGAAAGACAGAGAGAAAGAGACAGTCAGAGAGACAGATAAGACAGTCAAAGAGCAAGAGACAGACAGAGAGTCAGAGAGATAGACAGAGGAATATACTCACCACCAGCAGCAGCTCCGTGACTTCAGTGGAGTGTTCTTGCATCCTGCCAGTGGCTGTGCCGCAGCTGCTGAAGAGGTGAGTGAGGAGATCAGGACCAGTCCCCTCACCTCTCCTGCAGGCCATGTGACTTCCGGTAATCCAAGTCTCTCCTTCACTCTTTGTCCTGGGTGGGCAGGGGTGGGGGGCCGGGCCCTGGCTGCAGTGGGTGGGTCTGCGTGGGCCGGGCCCTCTGTGAAGTGCCAGTGGGACTTGGGTGGACGGGGATGGGCAGTCCAGGGCCGGGCCCCCACACAGTAATACAGGTCCGGCCGCCGGCACCGCTCTGGCAAAGAGCAGAGGCAGAGCAGCAGAGAGCAGCAGCACAGTCAGTTAGTCACACACTGATCTCGTCACTCTCAGCCTGGCCCCGCCCCTGGTGACGACGACGAGACTCAGGCAGCGTACAAACTACTGTGCTGCTGGCCAAAGGGGGCGGGCCTCATTGCTCCAAATGGCCCCGCCCACAGCCAGCGCGTCCGGGCCCCCTCCTGCTGTTTGTATGGCCACGCCCCCTCCACTGAACGCCGGGCCCCACACAGCTGTATGGCCTATAAAGCCCTATTGGCGGCCCTGGTGACAACGCTATAACGATGTCGTTCACGAGATTGCCTAATCACAACAGTGAACAAGTATCGTTTGCTGGGTTGTGCAAACGATAGTCGGACGTCACATTGTTGGTGCATCGTTCACGATATCTAGACGTGTGACATCTCACCAACGATGTCAAAAAGATGTCCTAATGACCGTGATCGTTGGTGATATCTTAATGACCTTGAAGCATGTAACGGCACCTTATGTCTTTTTCGAAGTGCACACAACTGTGGTAGACAGCACTTTCATGCGTGTTTCAAAAGAGGAACACTATGGGAATACCATGTTTATGCCACTTTTATCCAATAAAAATTATTTTATAGAAAAAATAATTGATTTTGCATCACTATATTGTGAGATCTATAGCTTTTTTTTTTTCCACTGACAGAGTCATGTTTGTTTTTTGCTGGATATTTTGACATCTTTATTGGTACCATTTTTGGGCACATAACATTATTTGATCGCTTTCTATTTAAATTTATGGGAGACAGAATGTAAAAAAAACAGTACGGTAATTGCTGTTTTGGGGAGGTGTTTCATGCTATTCACCATGTGGTTAAATTGATAAAGACAGATTAATCTTCAGGTCAGTATTATTACAGGTATACCACATTTATATAATTTTTTTTAACGTTTTGTTGCTTTTACACAATATAAACAATTTTATAGAAAAAAGGGTTCTTTTTGCATTGCTAAAGTGCTTTTTTGTTTTTAACAGGTCAATACCTTTTTTATTTACATGCAACCTTTTGATCGCATTTTATTCTACTTTTTTTCAGCTATATGATGAAAAAGCATAGTGTATTTTTTGCTTATTTTTTTTCACATAAATATATGCATTTTTTGTTATAATTGATATAATTTTTTTTACTTAATTTTTTTCAATTATTTGGGGACTTTTTTTTATACCTTTACAATATGTTTTACTTTTTGTTTTCCTTTTTACTTAATCCCTCTATGGCAAATTTAATTTTATGACTCTGATTGCAGGTATATTGTATTATAATGCACATACATAACAATACATTACACCTGTGTTACACTGACAGAACACCTCTTAGGCCGGGTTCACATCACGATTTTGGAGCTTCCGAGTATCAAAACGGATACACTCGGATCTAAAATCGGCTCCAATGTGTTCCTATGGGGCTCGGATCGGATCGGATGTGTGCCTTTTGACATTGAGTTTGGCACCATCCGATCCTGTCCGATCCTGTCAGATTTCATCACGGACACAAAAACGCAGCATGCTGCGTTTTTGTGTCCGAGAGTGTCCGAGAATGAAATCGGACAGCCTCGGATCAGAGCTGATCCGAGCCCCGATAGTATGGGAGCCTATGGACATCGGATCCGAGCTGAGCTCGGATCTGATGTCAGCTCCGTGTTTTATGTACTGAGCATGCCCAGAGGCAGTGCTCAGTACATATAATTAACCCTATATGTCCCTGTCTGTCCCTGCTTCTTCTCTATCTGTCCCTGCCTGTCCCTCCTCTATCTCTGCTCTATCTGTTCATTATGCTCCCCCTGTCCTCCCCCCTCGTCCTCCCCCCTGTGCTCTCCCCTCTGGAATGTAAATAAAATAAAAAAATCCTCTCTGAGGATACTTTACATTCCGGCGACTGCAGGGCTGTGACACAGTGTCTTCTGCTGGGTGAAGATCCTGTGGTGATGTCACAGAGCCGGTCACCTGATGTGTCAGGTGACCGACTCTGACATCAGGAGAGGTCCATTGCCCAGCAGAAGACACTGTGTCACAGCCCTGCAGTCGCCGGAATGTAAAGTATCCTCAGAGAGGATTTTTTTATTTTATTTACATTCCGGAGGGGCTGCCTCTGGGCATGCTCAGTACATAAAACACGGAGCTGACATCAGATCCGAGCTCAGCTCGGATCCGATGTCCATAGGCTCCCATACTATCGGGGCTCGGATCAGCTCTGATCCGAGGCTGTCCGATTTCACTCTCGGACACTCTCGGACACAAAAACGCAGCATGCTGCGTTTTTGTGTCCGTGATGAAATCTGACAGGATCGGACAGGACCGGATGGTGCCAAACTCGGATGTCAAAAGTCACACATCCGATCCGATCTGAGCCCCATAGGAACACATTGGAGCCGATTTTGGATCCGAGTGTATCCGTTTTGAAACAGATACACTCGGAAGCTCCAAAATCGTGATGTGAACCCGGCCTTAGACCAAGCTCCCAGAATGGGCTAAGAGGCCACCATAGCCAGCAAATTATTTGACCTTCAAATGGCAATGATTGGCAGCCTTCAAATACGTCATGGGGGTGCTGATCAGCTGGGAGATGGAGTGCACTCTCTCTGCTGCAATTTTTATTGATTGTGGCATTTGAGGGTTAAACAGCCATGGGCAGTGTGGGCACTGTGGCTGGCGTGTCAACTAAAGCTCAGCTATTACACATGTCAACCTCCCGGCAACTATTGTGTTGGCACAGCTCCTGCATGATTGCCATAACATACATTTACATTCTAGGTTGTGAACCCCTTCCTTACCATGATGTCAACTTACATCAAATGAAGGGGTTAACCTTTGTATGCCTCTACATTCATCTGTGTATTTATTCCGATTACATAGATATACACTAGTGTATATGTATACTAGTGGTTGTATTTTAAATTAAAAAAATTAGATATGACCTGATATTACTTTGACCTTAACATAATTTATATCAATTTGAATAAAGTTGGCGGCATGGCATGTGGCTTCTCTGTTAGATTCCACATGATTTGCACAATAGATATTTAAAGGAAATGTACCATTTTTATTAGGGGGCAAATGACAATACAAGTTCAATAGGAAAGCGGAATGGGAGTTACGGCTCCACCATTAATACTCACTGAGCTCCCAGGCTACCTGTGTGATGACTGGCTCCATCCAAGACAATCAAACAAGAGGAAAAATCTAGTGCCACAGTCGGTTCTTTAATCCTTTATTTGAATATCATAAAAGCATCACAAAGGTGCCCCCAAAGCGGGTAACACTTTCCGGGATAAGACCTCTTAGTCCTTAGCACATTATACATAAAGAAAACACACAATATATACAAGATAAAAACACACCCATACACCTGTGAGCATTAAACTAATTACAATAGGATCTTGTTAACCCTTGTCCTGCTATTGCACTCCAATTGCGTTCATTATAGTCACACAGAAATAAGTAGAAAATATCAAAGTTACAATAAGTATCAAAAATGTATGTAACATGAAAATTTACAGAGTCATTCAATGTGCACACAGTGCACTATAGATAATATTCTCTCTTGCATTTAAATTTCATTTTTATGTTTTGTAATTGAAGTAAATGAGGTCTTATATAAGTATTGTGTTCAGAGTTACAGCGCTGTCATGAATGGGATTATATGCGAGAATGATTGCATTTACCAGCTGGCCAAGCATATTTTATTCTCACGCCGGTAATTGTTAGACACTGTAAAACATGGAGGAAAGCATAGCTCATGAGCAAGATTGAGTTCATACATTTGTCTGCTAGATTTTCCTTCTGTATATTGTTCTCCCTAATCTTTATTTATGACCTCCATATACACATCCTGCATTCAAAGTGTCTCATTTTGCAACTGATGTCAGGGAATAGGGAGCAATGATGATTTGAGTAATGCAGATGTATCACCATCTTACACACATTTGTATGCTAACAGACACATACAATTGCAAATGTTTGCATATACAATGTGTTCACAGTTAAATAATTTCATAAAATTCAAAACAAAAAACTGGTTAAAAAAAACATTTTGTTGTCCCCTCTAATATTAATTTGTAATGTGAATTTTGATGTATTTTTGATATGTTTACAGTGTAGGATATACAGTATGTATGTACAGTACTGTGCAAAAGATTTAGGAGGGTGGGAAAAAATGCTGTAAAGTGAGAATGCTTTAAAAAAAATAGAAGTATTTCGAGTTTATTTGTATTAGTTACCAAAATACAAAGTGAGTGAAGAAAATCTAATTTACATCAATTTGGAGAGCTACCCATTTCTATTAACATAAGATCAAAGCACTAATTTAAGTAAACTTATATACAGTTTTTGAAGACATTTGACAGAAAGGTGAACCTAAACATCTGGGAGAACTAACCACAGATCTGTGAATGTAGGTTTGTGCAAATCTTTCTGCCTCTTCATGTAATCTCAGGCACACAGAGGCTAGGGTCACACTTGGAGGGACGTTTTTGGCAAGCCTGCGTTAATGCTAGGTGTTTATTTCTGTAGCCATTTTATTGCAAAACACTAGCATTAACGCATGCATTAATGTATGGTACTTATACAGTGTTGGCCAAAAGTATTGACACCCCTGCAATTCTGTCAGATAATACTCAGTTTCTTCCTGAAAATGATTGTAATCACAAATTCTTTGGTATTATTATCTTCATTTGCCGTATATACTCACGTATAAGCCGAGTTTTTCAGCCCAAAAATTGGGCTGAAAAGTCCCCCCCTCGGCTTATACGCGAGTCACTGTATACTGTATGCAATGAATACAGTATACAGTGCCCCCCCATCAGTATACAGGGCCCCCCCCCCTTGTTTAGCAATCCTGTAAAGGAAGAGATTAGTATACTTATCCCTCCCCTGTCCCCCTGCCGCTGTCCCGCCGCCGCTATCGCGCTCTTTCATCTTCATCCAGCGTCTTCCGTCTTCTTCCGGCTTCCTCCGGTGGGCACAGGCAATGACGTCATTGTCTGCACGCCAGAGGAGGAAGCCGGAAGAAGACGGAAGACGCTGGATGAAGACGGAAGAGCGCGATGGCGGCGGCGGGACAGCAGCAGCGGGACAGCGGAGGGATAAGTATACTAATCTCTTCCTTTACAGGATTGCTACCCAAGGGGGAAGCCCTGTATACTGATATGGGGGGAGCTGCTGTATATACCTCTGGGGCTGTATATACCTCTGGGGCTGTTGTATACTACCTAAGGGCTGCTGTCTACTACCACTGGGGCTGCTGTATATACCTCTGAGGCTGTATATACCTCTGGGGCTGCTGTATACTACCTAAGGGCTGCTGTATACTACCACTGGGGCTTCTGTATATACATCTGGGGCTGTATATACCTCTGGGGCTGTATATACCTCTGGGGCTGCTGTATACTACCTAAGGGCTGCTGTATACTACCACTGGGGCAGCTGTATATACCTCTGGGGCTGTATATACCTCTGGGGCTGTATATACCTCTGGGGCTGTATATACCTCTGGGGCTGCTTTATACTACCTAAGGGCTGCTGTATACTACCACTGGGGCTGCTGTATATACCTCTGGGGCTGCTGTATACTACCACTGGAGCTGCTGCTGTATATACCACTGGGCTGCTGCTGTATACTACCACTGGGGCTGCTGCTGTATACTACCACTGGGGCTGCTGTATATACCTCTGGGGCTGCTGTATACTACCACTGGGCTGCTGCTGTATATACCACTGAGGCTGCTGCTGTATACTACCACTGGGGCTGCTGCTGTATACTACCACTGGGGCTGCTGTATATACCTCTGGGGCTGCTGTATACTACCACTGGGGCTACTGCTGTATATACCACTGGGGAGGCTGCTGTATACCACACTGATGGGGGCTGTATACCTGTGCTGGGGTCCACCCTCAGCTTAAACACGAGTCAATCGGTTTTCTCAGGTTTTGGGGGCAGAAGTAGGGGGGTCGGCTTATACACCGGTCGGCTTATACACGAGTATATATGGTAATTTGTCTTCAATGAAGAAAACACAAAAAGAATTGTCCTAAAGCCAAATTGGATATAATTCCACACCAAACATAAAAAGGGGTGGACAAAAGCATTGGCACCCTTATAAAAATCATATGATGCTTCTCTAGTTTGTGTAATTAACAGCACCTGTAACTTACCTGTGGCACCTAACAGGTGTTGGCAATAGCTAAATCACACTTGCAGCCATTTGACATGGATTAAAGTTGACTCAACCTCTGTCCTTGTGTGTACCACATTGAGCATGGAGAAAAGAAAGAAGACCAAAGAACTGTCTGAGGACTTGAGAAACCAAATTATGAGGAAGCATGAGAAATCTCAAGGCTACAAGTCCATCTCCAAAGACCTGAATGTTCCTGTGTCTACCGTGTGCAGTGTCATCAAGACGTTTAAAGCCCATGGCACTGTGGCTAACTTCCCTAAATGTGGACGGAAAAGAAAAATTGACAAGAGATTTTAACGCAAGATTGTGCGGACGGTGGATTAAGAATCTTGACAAACATTCTAACAAGTTCAAGCTGCCCTGCAGTCCGAGGGTACAACAGTGTCAACCCGTACTATCCGTTGGCGTCTGAATGAAAAGGGACTGTATGGTAGGAGACTCAGGAAGACCCCACTTCTTACCCCGAGACATAAAAAAGCCAGGCTGGAGTTTGCCAAAACTTACCTGAGAAAGCCTAAAATGTTTTGGAAGAATGTTCTCTCTTTTAGGGCAAAGGCTAGGGATGGGCGAATCTACTCGCTAGGACTCGTTACTCGGCGAGTAGTAAGGGACTCGCAGGACTCGGTACTCTGCGAGTTTCCCAGCGATGACTCGCACAGCAACGAGTCCAATGCAAATCAATGGCAATCCTAGTTTTGTCAGAGACTCTGACAAAACTAGGATTGCCTTTGACTTGCATTGGTCTGATTACTGTGCAAGTAATCACAGGGAAACTCGCAAAGTAACTGCTGTTACTTTGCGAGCCGAGTCCAGCTGTCTGCTCTGTACAGGCTGCCGCAGCTCCAGGGTCCTAGAGCCCGCCTGCTCACAGAGATGATGTAGCAGAGCTGCGATTGTTCTCAGTCTGCTCATCCCTGTGCATAGACATCTATATCTATGCACAGGGGATGTAGCAGAGAGGACATCGCGTTTTGGACTACGTCGGACGGAAGAGGATTTTTTTAATTAAAGATGGAGTCCCTAATGGCTTTTTTTTTTATTCTCTAATAAAATTTTTTCTCTGTGTTGTGTTTTTTTAACCCTTTATTGGAGATTCTTAGTGGCTGGGTCAAACGTGGCCTGACATTAAGAATCTTGGGCTTAATACCAGCTTCTATGTCTAGCCAGGTACAGCTAAGCAGCTGGGGGCTGGAATCCGCAGCGCAGGGAGGCCCAAGATTTCTGGGCACCCCCCGCTGCAAATTGCAGCCCGCAGCCGCCCCAGAAGATGGCGCGTTCATTGAAGCGCCATCCTCTGGCGCTGAACCCCGCTTTTCCAGCGGCCCTGGTGGCGGTGGCACGCTGGGTAATAAAGAGGTTAGGGCCAGCTTTGCATTATCAGCTGGCCCTAAGCCCGAAATTTATGGCGGTCACGCCAATATTAGACATGACCGCCATGAATTTCTATTAAATTGTTTTAAAAAAAACACAACACAGAGAAAATTTTTTATTAGAAATAAAATAAAAAAGCCATTAGGGACTCCATCTTTAATTAAAAAAATCCTCTTCCGTCCGACGTAGTCCAAAACGCGATGTCCTCTCTGCTACATCCCTTTGCATAGATATAGATGTCTATGCACAGGGAATGAGCAGACTGAGAACAATCTCAGCTCAGCTACATCAGGCAGCAGGCGGGCTCTAGGACCCTGGAGCTGCGGCAGCCAGCACACAGAGCAGAGAGCCGGACTCTTATCTGTGCGAGTTTCCCAGCGATTACTTGCACAGTAAATGAGTCCAATGCAAATCAATGGCAATCCTAGTTTTGTCAGAGTCTCTGACAAAACTAGGATTGCTTCAGGCTGAAGCTTCCGAGACACATCTGTGATTTGTAAATCGCACACTACTCGCTATTACTCGCTTCCCCATTCATTAACATTGGACTCGCTAGACTCGCAACGAGTAGCGAGTCCCGGGCTCGGACTCGCTAGAGTCAAGCGATTCCGAGTAATTTAGGACTCGCCCATCACTAGCAAAGGCATCAACATTGAGTTTACAGGAGAAAAAAAGATTCATTCAAAGAAAAGAACACGGTCCCTACAGTCAAACATGACGGAGGTTCCCTGATGTTTTGGGGTTGCTTTGCTGCCTCTGGCACTGGACTGCTTGACTGTGTGCATGGTATATGAAGTATGAAGACTACCAACAAATTTTGCAGCATAATGTAGGGCCCAGTGTGAGAAAGCTGGGTCTCCCTCAGAGGTCATGGGTCTTCCAGCAGGACAATGACCCAAAACACACTTCAAAAAGCACTAGAAAATGGTTTGAGAGAAAGCACTGGAGACTTCTAAGGTGGCCAGCAATAAGTCCAGACCTGAATCCCATAGAACACCTGAGGAGAGATCTAAAAATGGCAGCTTGGAGAAGGCACCCTTCAAATATCAGGAACCTGGAGCAGTTTGCCAAAGAAGAATGGTCTAAAATTCCAGCAGAGCATTGTAAGAAACTCATTGATGGTTACCGGAAGCGGTTGATCGCAGTTATTTTGGCTAAAGGTTGTGCAACCAACTATTAGTCTGAGGGTGCCAATACTTTTGTCCGGTCCATTTTTGGAGTTTTGTGTGAAATGATCAATGTTTTGTTTTTGCTTCATTCTCTTTTGTGTTTTTTCATTGAAGACAAATTAAATGAAGATAATAATACCAAAGAATTTGTGATTGCAATCATTTTCAGGAAGAAACTGAGTATTATCTGACAGAATTGCAGGGTTGTCAATACTTTTGGCAACACTGTATGTACCATGCATTAACGCATGCATTTCCCATAGGGACCCATGTTAAAAAAAGCATGTGTTTTTGCTAAAACACCCAAAAATGCTGCTAGAAGCGTTTTTTGTTGCTGATGCAAAAACGCATAGAGTCAAAAGTGTTGCCTTTTGACCATGTGTTTTTTGCATTGGAGCCTATGGAACCATTAACGCATGCGTTTTTCACAAATTTCAAAGTGAAAAACGTTAGGTTTTAACGGATCCTAGGTTCAAGTGTGACTCTAGCCAGAATGATGAATCAAAGTTCTATGGAGGTTATTTAATCACTTTCAGGACTCTTTCTTCTTACTTATGATACAGTAAATATAGATCTTCATGATTAGGGTTGCCGTGATGCTGCAACAGCTGCTCTAAAATACATTTGGAGCCAATCAGACACCTCCCTGATTGTAATGTATAATGGAAAAGAAGTATTTATTAGCTTCAGGACACCATTCATCCTGACCAAATCCCCAGCTCCATTTTCTGAAATGGAGCCCCAAAGTTGCAAAGAACCTTCACTGTTGCATGTAGACACTCATGTCTTCAACAGATGAATAAAACTTTTGCGGAGTGCATATCTATGTACAGTAGTGTGCAAATGTTTTAGCTAGGTGTTGAAAAAAATGCTGCAAAGTAAAAACGCTTTTAAAAAATAAAGTGTTTTTTTTTAATCAAATAACAAAATGCAAAGTGAATGAACAAAAGAGAAATCTAAATCAAATGAATATATGGTGTGACCACATTTTGCCTTCAAAACAGCATCTGTTCTTCCAGTTACATTGACACCGTATCACAGATCCTCTCTATTAAGGTAATCTTGTGCACATCTTTCAGTCTCTTCATGTAATTCAAGACAGACCTAATGATGTTTTGAGCAGTGTTGTGTGGGAGTTACATAATTAGGCCGATTTCACACCCCGGTGTGATCAGGTCCGGGTCTGTCTGATGTGATTCGGACAGCCCTGAACCCGATTTGCAAACAGAAAGGGAGGGCAAATATGCCCTCCTGTCCGGATTGCAGCCAGAGTCCTCAATTGCAGCCGCAGCTGCTGCAATTTCAAGATTGCGGCTAGCGGGGAGCTAGACGCAGTCCTGAAATCACAGCAGGGGACAACAGGTGGTGCTGAAGTTTAGCAGTGCTCGCTGCTAAACTTCAGCCACTGGTGCCTAGTTTTCAGATCCTCCCGGATCTGGGCAATCCAGCGCCATAGACTCCAATGTTAGGGAGCGCCGGAACGCCCTAGATCCAGGACGATCTGGGAGGATCAGATTTGGATAGATTTTTCGCCCTGGACACAAAAACGTTGCAAGCAACTTTTTTGTCTCCGGTAGGAAAATTCGAATTCACCCGGATCCAGAGAGCTGCCATCCAGTTCCATCCGGCCCCATAGGGCTGCATACAGCAAAATCGGGTCCGGGGCTGTCAGGTTTACACCGGACAGCCCGGACCTGATTCTATTGTGGTGTGAAGCCGGCCTTAATTCCAGGAACTCCATGTTTTTCATGGCAATGTCCAAGGTATGTTCAGAAGTCCTGTCCTAGTGTGAAGATACACAAGAGCAGAAAAAAGGCATGGAAGACCATACAGGCAGGGCCGTATTTGCCATTAGGCACTCGTAGGCACGTGCCTAGGGCGACGCCATTCTTAGGGGGGCGGCGTCTAAGCGTGTTTTCATTTTTTTTTTCCTGCCCGTGTCGGCCGGGTCATAAGCCCCGCCCCCTCATACCTACCCCCCCACTGTCGTCATCA
The DNA here is from genome assembly GCA_033576535.1 of Allobates femoralis. NCBI lineage: Eukaryota > Metazoa > Chordata > Amphibia > Anura > Aromobatidae > Allobates > Allobates femoralis. The sequence goes on from JARQOC010000004.1 coordinate 442,851,362, forward strand.
GGCCCGCCCACCTCACTCAGCCAGCAGCAGCCAGCTAGCAGACCCGCCGGAAAAGATAAGGAGGGGCCCGCTGCAGAGGACAGGGCCGGTGTCAGCACCCCGCACCCGGCATACCCGGGACCCAGGCATATCTGAGGGGCCCACCGCCGACAACCCGCATTGCGCCACCGCCCGCCGGCATTGCACCGCCGCCGGTATTATCTTACCGGTGCGGTTCTTTCATTCATTATAAAACCCGGCCACCAGTCCCCACTCCGCCCCCAGCCCACGCTCCGCCCCCGCATCCGGGCCGTCATTTCCTCTTCCTTTGTGTTCCACAGTATGGAACACATAGAAGAGGACAAGGAGCACACAGCACTACCTCCCGGACCGTCCATGAGACACAGAGGAGGAATGCGGCGGCAATGGTCAGTGGCTCCACAATGGAGCTGAAGATGACTGGTATTTGCTACAGATGGGCAGTGTGTGGGGGGAATATTATGAATGGGGACAGCCAGGCAGGGTGTGTGGGCATTGTGTGGGGTATATTATGAGTGGGGGCAGTGTGTGGGGGGTATATTATGAGTGGGGGCAGTGTGTGGAGGGTATATTATGAGTGGGGGCAGTGTGTGGAGGGTATATTATGAGTGAGGGCAGTGTGTGGAGGGTATATTATGAGTGGGGGCAGTGTGTGGAGGGTATATTATGAGTGGGAGCAGTGTGTGGAGGGTATATTATGGTGGAGGGTATATTATGAGTGGGAGCAGTGTGTGGAGGGTATATTATGAGTGGGGGCAGTGTGTGGAAGGTATATTATGAGTGGGAGCTGTGTGTGTGGGGGTATATTATGAGTGGGGGCAGTGTGTGGGGGGGTATATTATGAGTGGGGGCAGTGTGTGGAGGGTAATTTATGAGGGGGCAGTGTTTGGGGGGTATATTATGAATGGGGGGTATATTATGAGGGGGCAGTGTGTGGAGAGTAATTTATGAGGGGGCATCGAGGAGGGAAATTCGAATCCGCAGAGGCCCGGGCGCAGTGGCGTAGCGTGGGGGGGGGCGGTCCGTCCTAAGCGGCACGTGTGTGGGGGCGGCAGCAGAGACGGGGATTTGAAGTTCCCGTCTGGGCAGCACATCCGACGGCGGCGGTGGCTCAGGCAGCGCTGCGCTGGGTAAGTGTGTGAGGAGCAGGCGGCAGGGCGGGTACAGCTTCAATGCCGGTGTCAGTACACTGTGCATCGATTCGCAGAGGCTCAAGTAGCTGGGAACAGCCAAAGATGGGGTGCAGGGATGGGGCGCAGGAATATGGATGAGGCACAGGGGTGCAGGGATGGGGCACAGGGGGGATGGGCGCAGGGGTGCAGGGATGGGGCACAGGGATATGGATGGGGCACAGGGGTGCAGGGATGGGGCACAGGGATATGGATGGGGCACAGGGGTGCTGGGATATGGATGGGACAGGGGTGCTGGGATATGAATGGGACAGGGGTGCTGTGATATGAATGGGACAGGGGTGCAGGGATATGGATGTACACAGGGGTGGTCCGGGTGCCTGGTGCTGGTGCCGAGTGCAGGCGAGCTGGAGACTGGGAGCCGCAGAGAAAGAAGCTGCTGGGATCAGGGATCCGGAATCAGGAGCGTGGAGTCAGGTAAGGCGCTGTTACAGCTGATGATAGCAGCCTGGGGGGGACAGAATGGAATAGATGGATGGATGTGGCGGCCTGGAAGAGGGGGCAGAATGGGATGGATGGATGGATGGATGAGGTGGCCTGGAAGAGGGGGCAGAATGCATGGATGGGGCAGCCTGGAAGAGGGGGCAGAATGGGATGGATTAATGGATGGACGAGGTGGCTTGGAAAAGGGGGCAGAAGATGGATGGAGGAGGGGGCATGGAAAAGGGGGCAGAAGATGGATGGATGGATGGGGGAGAAGGTACATGGAACGTAGGGGAGAAGCTACATGGATGAGGGAGAGGTTGCATGGAGCATTGGAGGGGTGTGGGGGGGAGAGTATGATCTGCATGGGTCATATGGGGGAGGAACAGTATGGGATATGTGGAAGGAGGATGAGCAGTATGGCATACACATTTATATAGGGAACGTACTGTCCTGGTGATGTATTGATGGTGGTTCTGATTATGTATTATTGTATTGATGGTGGTTTTGGTCATGTACTGATGGGTTATAGTGATGATGTATCATTGAATTGATGCGAGTTCTGATGATGTATTGACTGGTTTTGGTGATTTATTACTGTATTGACAATGGTTCTGGCAATAAACTGACAGGGGTTCTAGTAATGTGTTATTGTATTGCCGGTGGTTCTGGTGATGTAGTCATGTGGATGTTGTAATCTTTAACTTAACAGACTTGATCCTAAAACATTATAGACATTGCTTCCGGATTATCAACGACCAAAGGGGCGGCAGCCGCTGCAAATTATTCGACCGCCCGAGCGCCACAAACAGTTGCTACGCCACTCAGGCTGCAGAATTCTAAGTTTTATATGGATCCGTCAGCAAAAAGGCTGACAGTAGTCTGATCCTATCCTTACCAACTCCACAGCCCTGTTTATAGCATGCTATATGCTGCAGGGGGGTTCACACAGACCTGCAGCATGCTGTTTGAAGTCCTGTTGGGTTTTGCCCGCGGAGTGAGACTTCTCTGCCTCTTATCTATGCACTGACCTGTCAAATGCGGTGTACATCATGCTCCTACGCCAATTCTAACAGTTCTGTGTGTACAAGTGGCACAGAAGTCACGCTCTGCAGGCAAAATCCAACATGACTGCAAACACTGATAGGCCAGGGTCACATTTCCGTTTTTGGAACAAAATCCTGATCCGGTTTTGAGCTTCCAAAAAGCTCAAAACCGGACCAGGAAACGCTCCCCATAGGATCCAATGCAAAACACCGGATGGCTTCACAAGCCATCCGGTGGCCGGATCCGGCACTGCTGCCTGCGTTTAAAATCATGCAGGCAGCAGTTTTCGCAGCGTTTACCGGGACCGCACTGCGGTCACCGGATGGCTCAGGATGTGTAATCCTGAGCCATCCGGTAATTGCATAGCTTGCGGTTCCCGATCTGGCAAGTTATTAAAGAGTTAAAATAGCTGACCTAAATGACTTTTTGAGGTCTGAAGGGGGGCTTAGACCCCCTACAGACCGGCCGGCGACTTCTATAGTGTTCTACAATTTCTCAATGGTCACAGGCTCTTCGGAGCCCGTGCATGTAAACCAAAGGGCCCCCCCCCCCCGTATCACTATACTGGGGTGCATAGACCCCTCTATTACAAATAAGCTGTATTGGTCTAAAGTACATGATAAATGTGGCAATTCGCATTGTAAGTATATACTTACATTCTTTCGTAGGCAGCGATAAGGAAATCCATGGGCGGGGCTGTGTGCAGCAGCCTCCGCCCGCTCCTTCTTGATGCCCGCCCCCTCTGGCCGTAATCCAGTGTTTTGTGGGCGGGCACGTCGTTAAAGGGGCGTGGCTAACTATGTGCCGTGGTTAGCCACGCCCCTTTAACGACGTGCCCGCCCACAAAACACTGGATTACGGCCAGAGGGGGCGGGCATCAAGAAGGAGCGGGCGGAGGCTGCTGCACACAGCCCCGCCCATGGATTTCCTTATCGCTGCCTACGAAAGAATGTAAGTATATACTTACAATGCGAATTGCCACATTTATCATGTACTTTAGACCAATACAGCTTATTTGTAATAGAGGGGTCTATGCACCCCAGTATAGTGATACGGGGGGGGGGGGGGCCCCTTTGGTTTACATGCACGGGCTCCGAAGAGCCTGTGACCATTGAGAAATTGTAGAACACTATAGAAGTCGCCGGCCGGTCTGTAGGGGGGTCTAAGCCCCCCTTCAGACCTCAAAAAGTCATTTAGGTCAGCTATTTTAACTCTTTAATAACTTGCCAGATTGGGAACCGCAACCTATGCAGTTACCGGATGGCTCAGGATTACACATCCTGAGCCATCCGGTGACCGCAGTGCGGTATTCAGCACACAGTTTTGAAAAAAACTGTGTGCGACCGGCATTGCGTTCAATTCATGTTTGCAATGTGACCCTACCCTTAGTAAGAAAGTAGTGTTTTTAAATCACTCCTGCGGCCCCTTCACAGGTGCCACAATATAGTACATGTGTAGAATCACATTTTAACACATTAAGTCCTCTTTCACTTTCCTGCCTCCGGCATGTGTGCAGTCCATGCTGACACATGCCAGAAGCACGAACATGCGGTCCAGACAGCAATGTTCCTCTATGGCCCCCCTTCACATGTGCGCATGGAGCGTGTCTCAGTGTGGAGCAGATGCGTGTCCATGTGCTCCACACGGTGACATGCTTGTTTTTCAGCAGAAGCATCGACCCATTCAGGTCAGTGGGTCCGTGCAAAAACGTCTTGCACACGGATGTCCTCTTTGTGACATCTGTGTGCACGGACATGAGCCAGGTGTTTAAAATTTATAAACAAATATTTTTATACTCGCCTGAGGAAGTTGAGTATAAAAGTAACAAGCTCTCTGTGTGATATTCAGACATCACCCAAACAGCACACAGACATCACATGTGTCATGTGTTACACGGATACAGGCCCCCCCCCCCAAAAAAAAAAAAACAGCTTGTCTCACACGTTAGTGATTTGCATGGATGTGTGAAACAGCCCTATTAGTGAGGGGAGGGGCCTCGCTGTGGGACAAGTAGTGGCCATTATAATCTATGGAGCTATTCATATGTCCGTCATTTTCATGGACAATAAGTCCTTGCAAAATAGACATACCTGTTTTTTTCCAGTGAGCCACATGACAATGGCCAATACCTGTCTATGGGTCCATGAAAGACACGTACAGCACATGGATGGCATTAGTTAATATTCCATGTGCTGTCTGTATTTCACATTGGAAAATATAGGAGATTTTTGGTCATTTATGTCTGTACCCATCCTTGAAAATCACTTATTGTAAAATCTGACACATTGACCATACCCAAATGACACCGATACCATTTTTTCATGTATGTGTTTAAACACGGACGTATGAATAATGCCTTAGGCCAGTTTCACACCATAGTGTGATCCGGTCCACAGCGGACTGCCCCAGATGAGATCACCAAACAGAACGGGAGGGCCAAATATGTCCTCTTGTTCGGTGTGTAGCCGGATTCTTCTTCATGCAGCAGCTGATAATTCTGGTTCGCGGCTCACTGGAAGCTGTCCGCGGTCCTGAACTGTTAGCAGGGGACCTCTCCATAGTGCTGAGCTTCAGCACCGGCCGTCCGGCTCCCAGGTGCCAGATTTTGTCGGCTCTGGTGCGATCCAGCGCCATAGACCCCTATGTGAGGGGGGACCGGACCGGGACAATCCGGGAGATCCGAGATTCTCAGCTTTTTTCCCATGGACACAAAAACGTTGATTGCAACGTTTTTGTGTCCGGGATAAAACCCTGCATCCTCCCGGACACAGGGAAACCGGATGGCATATAGCTGCCATCCGGCTCAATCTGGGAACCCATAGGAATACTATGGGGCCAAAATCAGATCCGGGGCTGTCTGGTTCACAACGGACAGCCCCGGATCACAAAAAACGTGATGTGAAACCGGCCTTGGTCAGACACTGGGCAACATTATAAGGGTGGAAACACACTGGCGTTTTTAAAATCGGTCCGTTTGTCACCAAGGAGAGTCGGATGAGTGTCATCCATTTTTTGGTGCATTTGGCATTCAACTGCTGTGCATGTGTCCGACAGTTTTCTCAGATCACATCCATGTGCAATCTGTTCTTTCCTCAGCAGCTATTTACTGTATAATCATTTACAGGAACATTTTCCAGTGTTCTCAGCTACAGAATGAGAATGTATCAGTGAAAAAAAAGGGATGCCACTCAGATTGTCCGGGTGCTGTCCGTGATTTTGTCAGACTCATAGACTTGCATTGGCGAGTCTCGCACGTGAATCGCAGACTGTCGCAGCATGTTGTGACTTTTTTTCCCATCCAGAATCTGGATGAGAAAAAAGCGTCCGCCACACACAAATCTGCTCTCATACATTGATTAACATTGGTCTGACTGGAATGTGAGAAAAATCACACATTGCACTCATCTGAGTTTCACGCCAGTGTGTCCGTGCCCTAATAATAAAATCCATATAGTAATCCTACAATGTCTGTGTGAACATGCTATGGGGGGTTTATGGCTCAGTTAGTACACTCCATACTTCTTGTTATTAACCAGTTAATGATCTCTTGTCCACCGCACTGCAGTGTGAAAAGAGGAAGACAGCGAGACAGGCAGCAACATGGCATCAGAGAGCCCCTGACCTCGAAATAGAAGATCCTCAGATCCCGGTATTGTGACGACATATGAAGAAATATTTTTTTACATTTATATTACACTATGCACTCGACAGCACTTTACATACATCATCAACACTGTCCCTATTGGGGCTCACAATTAAAACATCCTACCAGTATGTCTCATATTGTATATCGCCTTTCTTTAATATCACCTTCACAAATATTGCATTTATTGAACTTGTCAGGTTTTGGAGACAGGCTCACTGAGTAATAAAGGGGTTAGGGCCAGCTTTGTATTATCAGCTGGCCCTAAGCCTGAAATTTCATGGGGGTACGCCAATATTAGACATGACCCCCATGAATTTCAATTAAGTGTTAAAAAATTTTTTCTCTGTGTTGTGTTTTTTTTTATTACAAAAAAACCCAAAATAACACTTAAGGTACCTTTACACGCCGCCACAGGAAGGGAGAAACTGTCGGGCATCGGGGACAATTGTGCCTGTTGCTATGAAATCACTACAAAATGGCGGCATGTAAATCGGGAAATTCCTTCCTGTGTCCCGCAGTTCCTTCGGATACCTGTTTCTGAGCCGTGCTCAAAAACAGGAAGGCACAATTTCTATGGTGGTGGCGTGTAATTGGGGCACAGGTAAGGTATTTGCGTCGCCTAGTGAATTCCCAGGGGCATGACACAGCCTCATTGATATCGCGCCCCATCAGCGATCATTGGTGGAGGCTCCTGCGTTACGATTTGCTTTCCCTTCAAAGGTCGCCATCGTGGAAGAGCTGTCACTTCAGCACTAGATGCATAAGCCCCGTCTGGACGATCCGATACATCAGTACAATTACGCGGCCACTCAATAGCGCAGGCAAATGAATAGTACTGTATAGTCCTATATAGTGTGCACATTCTCATACCACATACAAAGGAATAAATTGCTGTACACAGTGCACATGCATGCCATACGTAGCGGCCTGCTTTTTTTTTTTTTTTTTTAGTGGACGCAGAAGTGTTTTTGCCGTGTCGCACTGCGCCTACGGCGACTTTGAATTTAGTTACGCACCGCAAGCGGCCGTTCTGACGTCATGACACTTGTTTCATTTTCACTCTGCCTGCAACGTGCCTGTCCCTCCCCTGCACATAGCAGCATAGTCATGGCCGCCACACAGCGGGCTGCAACGTGGGGTATGGCGGAGCTTCTGATCCTCATAGATCATTGTGACCGCTATGATTACTGGGGCCACCATCACCAGTGGCACCCCAGGCTGCACAATCGCAGCACCCTGATGCGGATCCAGCGGGCCCTGCTCCACAAACTGGGGGTTCAGAGGAGCACAAAGCAGATCCAGAAGAAGATCGCGGATCTGAAGCAGAAGTGCCAAGGCCGCATAGTGGACATCCGTGCCAGGATTGCCAGGCTGCGTGGTGAGTAATTGTTGGCCCCAAACACACACCTGCACATGTACATGTACCAAACTACACAGCAATGTTAAAAACATATTAGAAGGAGAGTGTGGGCCACGGGGTGGCCACTGCAATGTTGTAACATATATTCAGCCTAATTTGGAGGGGGTGCCTACACTTTGGCCTGGTGGTGCAACCTAAAACACTTCATTATTAAAGAGTAAAATCAGTAGAAAACTGAGCGTCAATCATCAGTCTGCATATTTAATTTTATTAAAGGCAGGTTACAGGCAGCATGGCAAGGGGAGGGAGTGTGGAGTACAGGTGACTCTACACTCACTCCCCTTGCCATGCTGCCTGTAACCTGCCTTTAATAAAAGTAAAGATGCATACTGATGATTGACGCTCAGTTTTCTAAGGAACAATAACACAAATGTATGTTAATTGCCCAACATTTTACAAATGTGTATTCACCCCCTATTTGGATGTGTCAACAATGTGCATTGGCTGGTTGTTGACACCCAAACAGGAATATGGGCAAAGCAGTCATGTGCACCACAAATGCTGTCGCCTGCACTCAGCCGTTACCTCACTATATTTGTGCCTAACCTGACTCCACATTGTAAATGTGATCTTCAAAAATCAGTACCATCTTCAACACACACATGACACACTGCCCCACAGATGTTGCCCCCTACACAGGGGACAATAAAGACACACCATGATGTTAGAAGTGAACTAACAATAGTACCTGAACAATAGGTGTACGCAGCCATGGGGCAAACACCAGTGGCTTCTGGCCCTTCATAAAATAAAACACACATACACCGACCATGTGTAGGTGTGTTTGCCCACAATCAAACATATCTTGCCAGTGTAGTGGCCCTCCTGTCAGTAAACATACTGTGTCCTACCCACAGTACATGCATACTACATGAGTATATGCATCCAACATGACCTTGTACCCTATTTGGTAATGCTGGAACTACATAGCACACAATCTAAATGTTTGTCAACAATGTGTTTAACCTTTGTACTCAAAGCTCTGTGATTGTGCTTTCAAATACAGATGGAGAGGATTCTTCCTCCGAAGATGGGCACCATGCCCCACCCGCAGGTGGCCCAGCGACACCACCGCCACATCAGGCTGCAGTGACACCCTCGCCCCCTAGGAATCCATGGTCTCCAGGGCCTGAGGATGAGGACCTCCCATCAGCTGCAGGGCCGGAGGACCCAGAGGACCTGCCTTCACCTGCAGGGACGGAGGACCCAGAGAGCCTGGCATCACATGCAGGGACGGAGGACTCAGACGACCTGTCATCACATGGATGGATGGAGGAGGCTGACAACCTCCTATCACCACCATAGCCACAGGAGGGCGAGGAGCTGGCAGCACCTGCTGGGCCGGAGGATGGTGCGCCCTCGAGCCCAGGCCCCCTTTTGCCACACAACCACATCATGTGGCCACAGAGCCCCAGCCCTGGAGTGACCCTACCTCCCACTGTGTCCAGCTCAGTGGCGAGCCCAGGGGTGGCCATGTTCCCAGAGCCTGCTATTGAGCCAGCCATTGGTGACTATGGTGGTGTGTATTTTTTGTCCATAAGCCATGCACACTGTAATCAGTGTTGTGTTTTTCCTCCCTCATTATTGTCTCACTGTTTGGTTTAAGTTTTGTTCTACTCTTTGTGCAGATGGAGAACGTGCTGGGGCTGCCGGCTGGAGTCTGAGCCCATCCCCATCACCCCCTGATAGTCCGAATGATGTCGAGGCAGAGGGTAAGGAGCATATTTTTGTGTTAACTACCTAAACCTCCCCATGGACTGTTGGAAACTAAATGTGATTTAATTCCCAATACAGGTGTCCTTACTATGGAGGACGTGATCCAGGCCCCCCATGAGGTCTCCCAAAGCTTGCACAGGGCACACCAACGCGGGCAGCAAGAACTGGCCCGGTTGGGTGCCATGCTTGCTGCCCTCAAGCGAGCACATGGAGGCCTCCCCTGAACCCAATGCACCCAGACACATTAATGGGCAAAACTGCCCCGAAGAACTGTTGTCCATGTTGGACTTTCAATCATCCCTGTTGCCATGTTGGCATTTGTTTTTTTTTGTTAGGCCCCGTTGTCCTCTTTTCTTATAGTGTCCCACATTGGGACCGTGGGGAGTGTGTTGTGGCTACTCCTACACTCAACCAGCATTGTGTCCTTTGTGGCCATTGTGTGCCACACATGTTTTTTCCAAATAACATATTTAAGGAATCTTTCTTTGTGTTCCTTGATGGCAACACACACATGTTGGCCTGACAATAATCAAAAGTGGCTAACTGTGTGACACAGATTTGAAGACCTCTTTGATGTATTACTAGATGTTACCAGTCCACATCGTGTACCAGCACTCCCGCCATTGGCCTGTGTGGTTAATGTACCCTATATGTTGCCCACAATCATACACCCACTCAACACAGTTGTGTTGGGAGAAGTCAAATTATGTAGCTCAATGGTTTAATATAATTTTTTATTTGATTTTTAAAGATTTAAAGCTAAAAAACACAAATCAAATGTTCCCGGCCAAATTGGCCACAATGTGGGCTACATTTTGGCACCAAAGTTAAAATTAAATAAAAAAAGAATATGGTGCCAGTCCATAAGGCCAATTTAGTGCATTGGCTAGTAGTGTCCAATCTCCTCATCATCCTCTGCTGGATCCGACGATGCCTCCTCCCCCACCCTCTCCTGGTAGACCCACCCTCCCTGAGAGGGTGCTGGTCTTCGTCCACTTCGTCTTGGGGGAGGTGGGGTATCTGACATGGGGGTCTCCTCACCCTGTGTTGGGCGGGCGCAGTGGGCCAAGGGGTCGTCTTGGGGGGGACAGGGATCATGCACCCCCATCGCAGGGACCCATCTACGCCCGCCTCCAGGACACGAGTGATGGCCCGCTGAGCGATGGTCTGCTCTGGCTCCATCTGAGCGAGCATGTTGTGGTGTGGTGGCCGAAAAGGACCCTTTTGGCCCAAGTACCCAGCTCGGTGTTAGGTGGGGCCGGCATTCTTCTGCGACGAATCGCAGAGCTGGGCCCTGGGCCCGGGGCCACACCACTAGTTCCGGCCACTGGCTCGCCCGCAGATGTGGTTGTGTGAGCCTCACCAGCTTCTGCCTCGTCCTCAATGGAGCCAGGCAGCTCAGGGGCCTGTGGAAAAAAAAAAAAAATCAATACCACAAAGCAGCATCATTGATGTCAAGTGATCAAAGGGAAACCCCATCCACTACACCACACAACATACCAGCTCCCAACCACCCAACAGAGAAATAAAAGGATCAAGGTTCTAATGGCTAACAAATGGACGTCTGATGTATACTCACCTGCGGCATCAAACTGGATTGCACACAAACAGAGATAGGTTTTAAAAGGTACAGTTCACCAAAAAAATGGGTATGTGACCACAGGAGATTTAAGCAGCTTGAAACCAGCTGATAGCCCATGTGCCTCAGCCTTACCTTCATAAAGAATTCAAAGGCTGTTGATCATGATTTCAACATACACTCCATGGGGCAAAGGCAAGACACATGTCTGTGTTCCATTGTTAATATCTGTGCTCGAGGCGAAGATAAACGGCAACAAATCTGCATTGGGGATATTGTTACACCCAAAAATTATATCACCCCAGGTTGTTTAAAGTTAAGGACAGGGAGAAACTCTGTTGCAGATGTGTGTAAAAATCCAGAGCAATGCCCCTGAGGCCACAAACCCAATAATATGTTTAAAAAGTAAACACTAAACAATAGAGAAGTGTGGTATGGAAATGCATGCAGACAATCACACCTGTGGAGCAAACGTGGTGGGATGTTGCTTGGGGGGGGCCTACAGGGGACGCGGTGCGGTGCAGGCTGCTCCGCGATCCACTCGAGCTCTCTAGTCCGAGGTGAAGGTGAGGAGCTCATAATACCACAACTTTGGCTTTGGTACCTCCTCACCTCCAGCCCCGGACCGTCGATTGGTGTATTTGTTGTGAGCTTGCGTGAACGCGGAGCGCAGACCTTTGATTTTCTCGTAAATGGCCCCCGCGTCCCACCTCTTCTAGGGCTGGAGCCGTTTGGCCAACGCCACTAGAGGCTTGTAGGCCTCCTGCCCGTGCTGCTGCGTCGTGGTATGTGGGCAGCACCGTCCGCCACAGGCACTCTTGTTCCTGATACAGGGTCAGAAATTCCACATACCCAGCTGGCATCTGTGTTTAAAAAAAACATCAGACCAAGCAGGGCCAAAAGAAGGCATGCCTGGCTACTACACACTACATTGAGTGTATATATGCTGGTGTTTTTAACCTGAAAACATGTGTTGAACATGTATGTTTGCATGTGGGACACAAATTATACAGAAGCCCTCAATAAGCTATGGTTGCCATGTATCTAAGGATATGTTGGAATACAAAATGATCACAAAAGGTAAAGGTGGCACGATAATTTATAAAAAAAAAAAAAAATACAAAAAAACAGCCAGGGATAAAAGGGCCACGGTGGCATGGGGGCAAGTGCCCCCGGCCTGGTGGTGTAGCCCTCATCTAGGTTCGTGGGCCCATATTAAAGTTCTGGCCAGGGGCCAGTTATGGCTAGCGGTATGAAACAACAGCAGACGCAGAGCTTTGGGCCCACCAACAGCACCCCTCTCCCCCTTCCACCCTGGGCCCACACAACACTATGACAGCCCCAACCCCCCCTTGGCCCTCACTTTAAGGGCAAGTGAACCAAAAATGCTACCCAGACTTTGAGTGGCCAGCCAGCCCCTGATCCCTGCCATAACAACAAAACATAACAACAACAATAGTCAATGCCTACTGCCTATAGGCAGCAATGCTCAACACTATTAATAACACACTATATACATTAGTACATGGTGGTCCCTGCTGTCTGACAAAGCGCATAAGCTGCATGTAGCAGACCCATCAGCGTTACCTAAAAACCAGTAGCATGGCAATGAAAAAGCATGTGAGTACACTTACCGTCGGAGCAACAGAGAACGGATTCTGGACACCACTAGCTCAATGCACATGGATGTCTGGACAGGGGCTGGTCGACATGGCAGGAAATTTATACTCACCCACACCAATCAGCACACACCAATTAGGCACATTACCAGGCAACACCTGTAAACACCCATAGCGGCAGCTGAGTAGAGATTATCCAAGCGCCGTGATTGGTTTGTGCTCATTGAAAAGCAGCTCAAACCGGATGGGCATCACGCTTGCTGCCCAGAGTCATTAAGTAAGTATTTGTGTGCAGACATGGATGTAGCAGCGTGGCAGAGTGATGCGCATGATTGGCTTTGCTAATGCAATAGGGTACTGTATCAGACGCACATGTGATGTCAGTTTGGTCACTACAATAGCGTAGCACGCTGGTGTATTTTTCACATGTGTTGCCCATACATTCCCATATTGTAGTTACAAAAGTATTGTGTTTGTTTCCATTCGCCATACAGGATCATGGCTGCAGGAATCTAGAGTGTAATGTCGTACAGATGGGCAATGAAAAGAAAATATCATACTGCTTGGGGTCAACACACACTGGGACCAACATGGCTAGGATCAGACATGGATTTGAGGCGTGAGGCAGCAGAGAATGTTTAGATGTGGACCTCCCCCTTGCAAACACATGTGGCCCTGCATCACTACAGGACGAGTCATGTAGAATCTGCTTCGTGTCATCTGGGCTTACTCACCCTGAAAGGCTGTGGTGCGTTGATACTTACAGACTGTAGAAGTGTAAATATATGGTATTCTACATTGTTTGTGTGACATGTATAGCCGTTATTTGTGGTGATACATGTCCCTTTTTAACACAGATATGTCCAGATGTGTTACTTTGATCAACGCAACAAAGTGTAGAAGGATGGACGGGCCTGATCAGTGAGCATGTTTTGTTTGTTTAGCGCCCACTTGTGGGTGTTGGCCTTGCAATGTCCCAAAGGATGTGTGCTGTGCACACACGAGCGATTAAATTTGCTTTTCCCTAGTGTCTAGTCTAAGTATTGTGCGGCTTACTTTAGATGCAAACATGTCACCATATTGCTGTATGTACTGATGATTTTTGTTTATCATATACAGGTGCTGATACACAAGATGCAGAATCAACGTGATCAACATATTATCGTGGCTCTTGCAATGGTGGAAGAGCAACTGTGGATCGAGGAAAGATATGAAAGGTTGATGCGTCGCAGACGACGGCGTGTGTGGAGCCGGCATTCGCTTCGGCGCCGGGAGACCCGGGGCCACATGCAGCTGTTGCGTGAGCTGGAGGATAACAATCCGCATGATTACCAAAACTACCTCCATATGTCCGAGGACTCTTTCAACTTCCTTTTGGAGTGCGTAGGGCCACTGATAGCCCGTCAGGACACTGTCATGCGTCGATCTGTATCAGCTGAGGAGCGGTTGGCTATTACTTTGCGGTTCCTGGCTACAGGGCGGTCAAGGACCGACCTCACATACACGTCACGTGTATCACTGTCCCTGCTGAGCCGCCTGATCCCTGAGACGTGTGAGACCAGCTGGAGTGCTCTGCTGCCATCCTACCTGAAGTTGCCAGAAAACCCGCAGAATGGATGCAAGTTGCCCGAGGCTTTGAAAGCCGGTGGAACTTCCCAAACTGCAGTGGGGCTTTGGATGGTAAGCTTGTGAGGATTACTAAACCCCCCAACTCGGACTCTCTGTATTATAATTACAAAGGGTATTTTAGTATAGTCCTCATGGCCCTGGTGGATGCGAACTATGAGTTTCTCTACGTGGACGTTGGAATGAACGGGCGTATCTCAGATGGGGGTGTGTTTACCCACTGTGACTTGGCACAAGAACTAAGGACAGGTGGGCTGAACTTACCCTCAAATGAAGAGACGAGCCATCATCTCAACTTTGCGTTTGTGGCGGATGAAGCGCTCCCACTTCAGGCACACCTACTGCGGCCTTATCCCCAGAGGACCACTACTTCTGAGCGGCGCATTTTCAATTACCGGCTATCCCGGGCCCGCCGTGTGGTTGAAAATGCGTTCGGGATCATGGCGAATACATTTCGGGTTTTTCATACGCCTCTGTATATGAAACTGGAATCTTTTGACGCGGTAGTGCTGGCCTGCTGTGTGCTGCATAACTTGCTGCATAACTTCCTGCATCGTAGGGATCGAGCATCATACACGCCGGCAAGTTATGTAGATTCTGCGGACACCACAACAGGGGAGGTCCGTCCAGGGGCTTGGCGTGATGTGGACCATGGTGTGGCACCACTCCAGCCGCTGAGCCGTGGTCGCACTCAGAAGGAGGCCAGGGACAGTAGAGATGCATACTGCTCCTACTTTAATGGTAAAATAAATTCCCTTTTAAAAGTAGTCACTCCAATGACATATAACTCAACAAAAAAGGAGAGAAATCCCCTTTCTTTTTAGGAATGATTAATAAATTAAGTCAAAATACAAATAAATTCCAATTCTTTATTTATATTTCATATCAAAAATATTAAAATTATTGCACAGAGCATTCCCTCATATGGGACCAATCATATTACAGCCTAAACAGTATATATTACATAGTACATTTTATACTCAACAATTCATTCTATCACTGTAGTGTAGTATGTATTTCACGTTGTATCCACTACTAGTAAGATCTAATGGACTTCCAGATACATAGGCCAAACCTTTTCAATCTTAAGTGGCTACCCACAAACTATCAATCCCTATTAAATAAGGTCTATGTTGTTGTAGAGTAGCAACTATTGTGAGCTAAGGCCCGATCACTCGTCCAACCTTGTTAGATAGTTGTTAGTTAGAGCATGTACCTGATAGAAACTGCTGTGCTGCAATGATGTCCCCTCTCCCCTACGTCCGTTTCGCACCTCGCTTTTCCCGGAAGAAGCGAGGTGCGAAACGGACGTAGGGGAGAGGGGACATCATTGCAGCACAGCAGTTTCTATCAGGTACATGCTCTAACTAACAACTATCTAACAAGGTTGGACGAGTGATCGGGCCTTAGCTCACAATAGTTGCTACTCTACAACAACATAGACCTTATTTAATAGGGATTGATAGTTTGTGGGTAGCCACTTAAGATTGAAAAGGTTTGGCCTATGTATCTGGAAGTCCATTAGATCTTACTAGTAGTGGATACAACGTGAAATACATACTACACTACAGTGATAGAATGAATTGTTGAGTATAAAATGTACTATGTAATATATACTGTTTAGGCTGTAATATGATTGGTCCCATATGAGGGAATGCTCTGTGCAATAATTTTAATATTTTTGATATGAAATATAAATAAAGAATTGGAATTTATTTGTATTTTGACTTAATTTATTAATCATTCCTAAAAAGAAAGGGGATTTCTTTCCTACTTTAATGGCCCTGGGGCAGTGGGCTGGCAGAACCAGCACGTCTAGTGTTGCTTGTGCTGGTTTGTCCAAAAATGGTGGCCATGGTGCAAACTGCAGGGTGGCTGCACCATGGTGGGTTCTTTGGGTATTTTATTGTGTGCACAGGTTTTAGTTAGTTAGTTAGTTTAGGTTTTATTTGTGTTATGTGGGTGGTGCACATTGTATCATTGTTTGGCAATTTATTATGTATTTGTGTATCTGTTTTTTTTTCTGTTTACAATGTAACATGATGTTTTAATGTCCATTGTCTTTCCTTTCTGTATATTTGTTTTTATTTTACCATTTCATGTGTCTAAAAATAATACATGTTTTTTTTTTTTTGATCCAAATTACTATGTGTGAGCCTGATTACTTGGGGATGGAGGGCAGCGTGATTAAGGTTTGGGTTGTGGCCAGTGCTGTCACACACATTGGCACCTATGGGTGGGTACGAGACACAATATGTGTGAGTGGCCATGAGTTATGTGAAGGTATTTGGTCAACAGTCTATGTGACAAATGTGTGTACATAACCCTTGTGGTATGGTGTAGGCCAGGGGTCTCAAACTCGCGGCCCAAGGGCCGCATGCGGCCCCTGGGGCTTCACTATGCGGCCCGCGGCACCTTGGACAACTTAATCATGCATTGCCCCAATCACTACTAAAGGGGGGAATGGGAAGGGGGACATCACTAGAAAAGGAGATCAGGAAGGGGGTCATCACTAGAAAAGGGGATCAGGATGGGGGACATCACTACAAAAGGAGATCAGTGTGGGGACATCACTACAAAAGGGGACCATGATCGATGGGGGACATCACTAGAAAAAGGAATCAGGATGGTGGACATCACTAGAAAAAGGAATCAGGATAGGGATCATCACTAGAAAAAGGGATCAGGATGGGGGACATCACTAGAAAAAGGGATCAGGATAGGGATCATCACTAGAAAAAGGTATCAGGATGGGGGACATCACTAGAAAAGGGGATCAGGATGGGGGACATCAGTAGAAAAGGACATTACTACAGAATGGGGACATTACTACAAGAAAGGGATCAGGACTTGTACTTTACTACATTGAGCAAAAAATTCTGGTATTACTAAAAATATCACTTAGTCCCACAAGAGATGCGGCCCCCCACTATATATGTTTTTCTATGTGCGGCCCACCAACCCAGTTGAGTTTGAGACCCCTGGTGTAGGCAGAGGGTCACCTGGACACTACACATTGATGCAGCACATGATATTGTGTGGCATATGGGCTTAAGTAGTGCAGCACATGTGCAGACACACACACATCATGTACATGTGGCATGTCAGCTGCTCAAGGCCATTGACATCTGTTGCCACATATGCCATCTGCATTGGGGCTCTATTCACACATTTAGATCCAGACGCACACATAGCCAAACACTTACTTAGCAAAACTCACTGACTGTGTGACTGTAAACCGCTCCTGTGTAACGCGTAAGCGTCTCCTAAGTGAATCTCGGCACACTCCGCCATGTCACAAGCGCTTATTCCGTGTGACAATCCAAACACTACTACGTCACATCTTCGCCATCCGCCCTTCGTGCTGTGACCAATCAGAACGCTATTGTGTTGGCCAATGGTTGTCGTTTGGGCGTGGCGTGACGGACTGTGGCATGCCTATGTGTTGTCCCTGCTGCCCCAGGTCCGTCCATATTCCTTTGTGGTAGCGGCGTGTGAAGTAGCAAAGGTATTCCACAGGAAGTTAGCCGCGGCACCCATTGGCACTCCCGGGGAACAAAGATGCCTTCAGTAGAGCACGTTGTGGCGGCATGTATATGCAGCATCGGCGATCGGTATCCACCGTTAAAAACGCGCGCGTGCACGTGCGATGGATTCCTGTTGCTACCCGCAGTGGCGGCGTGTAAAGGTACCCTTAGAGACTCCATCTTTATTAAGAAAATAATCTTCCGTCCGACGTAGTCCAGTCCAGTTTTCTTCTTTAGCTCAGCTACAACTCTGGTAGAGAACCTCTACCAGAGATATTGCTGAGCTGTGCGCTGGGTGGCCGTGGGAAAGTTCATGTGAGTTCATGCAATCAAGCATGAACTCACATGAACCCTGACAGTACAGCGCGGCTACTTCAAATGAACAGCTGATCAGCATCAGCTGATACCTCAGCTGTTCATTTGAAATAACTGGCAGGAAAGCCGGTAGGGGGAAGACTTCACCGCCGGCTTTCCTGTATGGTACTGCGCTCCCTTATGCCACCTCCTCACTCCCCTGCCACCTCTCTGCCTGATCATAAGTTAGGACCATGCGAGGAGTGCAGAACCAGGGAGTGGGGAGGGGGCATCAGGGAGCAAGGAGCCAAGGACAGAACGAAAAAGCCGACAGTGAAATCTTCTCACCGCCAGCTTCCCCGCCCGGGTCCTTCGCTCCCCGCTCTCTTGTGCTGTGCTCCCAGATCACTGTATAGGGTCCAGCTGAGGAATTACTCGCATTTCCCATTGACTTACATTATACTAGTTACTCCTAGCGAGTATTCACAAGGAAAGTCTTGGAGTAATGAATAGCCGGAGTACCGTACTATTCGGCGAGTACAAGAATGTTGAGCAAAAATCCCAGAACCACATGGGGAGACCTAGTGAATGACCTGCAGAGAGCTGGGACCAACATTACACAGGCTACCATCAGTAACACAATACGTCACTAGACTCAGATCCTGCAGTGCCAGACGTGTCCCCCTGCTTAAGCCATTACATTTTTTCTAAATAAGTGATCACTACTATGAAGTTAAGGTACCTTTACACGCCACCTCTGAAAGGTTTTATCTGGTTATATGAAAGGTAGCAACTGCCTGGCATTGGAGATATTTATGCCTGTTGCCATGAAATTGCGGCGTGTAAATAGGGAAATTCCTTCCTGTGTCCTGCAGTTGACTCAGACACCTGTTGCTGAGCCGTGCTCAAAAACCGAAGGCAACAGAAAGGCACAATTGCCATGGTAGTGGCGTCTAAACGGGGCACAGGCATGGATGTTGCGTCGCCTAGGGATTTCCCAGGGGCGTGCCACAGCGTCATGGATACCACGCCCCATCAGCGATCATTGGTGGGGGCTACTGTGTTACCATTGGCTGTCTCTGCACAGGGCGCCATATTTAAAGAGCTGTCCATTCACACTACACAATTGCAATGGCGTCATGTATTAGCGCAGGCTGGCCAATCATGATGCTATTGCGTTGTCCAATCAGCATACGAGTGTCACGGAATACACAACTCTGTCACGCCTATGTACTTGCGGCGCGAAAGATGTACGCCCATATTTCTTTGTGGTAGCGGCGTGTAAACCAGGGAAGGTATTCAACAGGAAGCAAGCTGTAGGAGCGGTCGGCACTTCCGGGGAACAGATACCTTAAGTGGACAACACAATGGCGGCGTCTATATGCGGCATTAGCGATCGGTATCCACCGTTAAAAACGTGCGCGTGCACGTGTGGTGGATACCTGTTGCTAGGCACAGTGGCGGCGTGTAAAGGTAACTTTACAGTTACAAATTTACACCTTTATTTAACATATAAAAGCATGACAGTACACGTTAAAACAATAATTTCAGGTCAGGAGAAACCAAATGACTACATACAGGTGGTAGCACTGTGAATTAACAGGAAGGCTCAATTCTACACACAGGTAACTTTATAGTTCATGATATAAATCCCTGGTAATTATCATGGTAAATTGTGATCCTCCATCCACCACTCACCCATATTGATGTGCCAGGGAAGAACCTCCTCTGGACCTGTATGTAGTTATTTCGTTTCTCCTGACCTGAAATCATTATTTTAACGTGTACTGTCATGCTTTTATATGTTAAATAAAGGTGTAAATGTATAACTATAACTCCATAGTGGTGATCACTTATTTAAATTAGTGTAGGAGTGTTACTGAAATCATAAGTCTGTATATACACACCATTATGGTAAACTATAAGTGACCATGAGAATTTGTATCAGGGGGTGGTGTGTTATATCCTTGAACTTATGTGTATTAAACTATTACATGTCCAGGCACATCTGAAGTTTGCTAGAGAGTATTTGGATGATCCAGAAGAGTATTTGGAGAATGTCATATGGTCAGATGAAACGAAAGTAAAATTGTCTGGTAGAAACACAACTCGTCGTGTTTGGAGGAGAAAGAATGATGAGTTGCATCCAGAGAACACCATACCTACTGTGAAGCATGGGGGTGGCAACATCATGCTTTGGGGATGTTTCTCTACCAGGGACCAGGACGACTGATTTGTGTACATGAAAGAATGAATGGGGCCATGTATTGTGAGATTTTGAGTGCAAACCTCCTTCCATCAGCAAAAGCATTGAAGATGAAATGTGGCTGGGTCTTTCAACATGACGATGATCCCAAGCACACTGCCAGGGTAGTGAAGTAGTGGCTTTGTAAGGAGCATTTCAAGGTCCTGGACTGGCTTAGCCAGTCTCCAGATCTCAACCCTATAGAAAACCTTTGGAGGGAGTTGAAACACTGTGTTGCTGAGCGACAGCCCCAAAACATCACTGCTCTAGAGGAGATCTGCATGGAGGAATGGGCCAACATACCAGCAGCAGTGTGACCCAACTTTGGGAAGACATACAAAAAACATTTGCCAACAAAGGATATATAACAAAGTATTGAGATGAAGTTTGTTTATTGACCAAATACTTATTTTCCACCAAAATTTGAAAACAAAATCTTTCCACATCAGACAATGTGATTTTCAGGATTTGTTTTCTCAGTTTGTCTCTCATAGTTGAGGTCTACCTATGATGTCAATTACAGGCCTCTCTCATATTTTTAAGTGGGAGTATTTGCACAATTGGTGGCTGACTAAATACTTTTGTCCCCCAGTGTATGTTAGCTCAGGTCCCATCTTTTGAAACCACACCTATGTGAATAAAGGGGTACTGCAATCTTTTGGATATGTCATAAATGACCAGGTTAGGGAGAAAAAAATAGCGGTTGTAACTTCCAAATTCCTGTGGAATGTGATGAGATGTAACAACAACCATGATTTTTGGAGAAGTTATCAAAATAAAAATAAAAGATTAAGTTGTCTGATTGCATGTTGGAAGTAAAGTAAGGTGAATGTCCATGAAACAAAATAATAATAGCAAAGAATGGACCACGCATGGGATTTAATCCCAGAAGCGTTTACGTGTCTAATAGTATACATACCTAATCACTAGATAATAAAACAGATGTAATAGAAGAATTCTTGATATTCATAATTGTATAAAAATATCTGCATGAATATTGAGTGAATTAAATTTCCCGTCACTTTATGCAGATTGATTTGATTTTCTGAGGCCTCTCACTTTCCATCACAGCAGGTTAAAAGTGTTGGTAAGCAACAAATGACGTCAAAACCCCACTTTGGGAATATAGGACTTCCTGAGGCAGGCAACTCACAATAGAGTTCTCATGATCTGCATAAGAAATGTCGTCCGGAATTAACATTGTGCATTGGTGATGAATATGTGAATGTGCTGCATCATTTACGGGTAATAAAGAATTAGAAAAATTGCCATCTGTTCTCACATGTAGAGATAATTAAACAAGCCAATTCAGCAACAAATATGGAGATGAAATGCATGATTGTATTAAACACAAGCTTTTATGAGACAATGGGAGAGGATGAGAGATGTTTCATTTGGATATTATTTTTTCATTTGGAAAATAATAAATACTCTGTATCTTTAAATATAAACTGTTAAAATTGCATTACCATGTGACTGCTAGATGCTTGAGGCATTAACAAAATTGTTAATGCCAAATTTAAAAACATTAAATACATTAAAGGGATCACCTCCAGAACGCCTCCTAAGCTACCAAAACAAGTCCCTGCAGCATCCTATCACTAATCTCACACTTCTTTTGTCTCCTAAAAGCATCCTGTGAAAGTGCATAAAAACTATTTTATACTCACTCATTAGTGACTATAATTAGCAGGGGCTATATTCTTTAGCCCTTAGGGCGTGTTGTTTTGCAGCTCCAGGATCCACCCTCTCTCTCTGTCTGTGTTCCTCTGCTTGTGCAGGCATTGCCCTCCCCCATCTCTATCACTCACAGAATGCAAATCATTAGTCCTGCCTTCAGCTCCACATCACAGCAGCACAGACAGAGAGAGAGGGTGGATCATTCGGGGCGTGAAAATGAGCACCTAGGGAAGGCTTAGAGTCTCACAGGGGACGCCCTGTGAGACTTATTCAGGGACAATAAGTCTCGGATTTGTAAGTGTATATTGTTGATTATTCCAATGTTACAGAGCGCTTTTTTTTATAGAAAAGGAGCACTAACACTCATATGTTAGGGTGCAAGGACAGGTATTAATAGGGTTGGGGGTGATTTGGAGGGGTCAAGTTCCCTTTAACCACTACTGACAAGGGCTATTTTTGACTTTATGAAGCAACTTCATCTTTCACATTTGCCATGTGTCAATTTATGTGACAAAATTTTTTTTTTGTGACACATTGTCCTTAATATGTCTCTGCTGTACATGATACACTTCAATAAGTCCGTAATGGTTAAAGATCTTCAGTGTGAGAGGCTTTTAATTAGTAATGACTGAGTAAAGTTATATTCGTATTCACTATGCTCATAACGAGTAGTTTATAACACTCGAATATTTGTCCGAATAGCGAATATAATGTTAGTCAATTAGTGATAGGCTCCACCCACCCATCTGGCTATATAACAAGTATTTTCAGGACAGAGCGGGAGGGTGGGCCTGGAGCCCACGCTCTCTGTGGCCCTGCGGGGGATCAGAAGACACTCGGGGTCACCGAGCGAGCACGGCAAGGTAAATATAAAGCACAGGAAGAAAGCTCAGGCCATTCACTCAAAGAATGCTGCATTCTGTGAAGATCCGGTCTAGGTTCAGTTTTGCACCAAAAACGGATCCGCACTACAATGCTGTGCGTGAATATAGATTTAAGCTTCTCACTTAAGCGACTCATTTAAGATTATCAATTTTTAGGATGTAATATGTTTTGGGTTCTAAAGTGAATATAGATTACCAACTTTTCGATTTTGTTAAAAATACTTTATTAACAATTCTTTTAAAAAGGTAAAAGACCTACACAGAAAGACATTACAAACAAATGTGAATCCACAGAGAATGTTAAATTGGGGGATGGAGGAGGAAGGGAGGGGGAAACTATTTTTTCCTTTTATTTTGATCCCTACCTATCAATGGGGGATTTCCACCCTAATTTATCTTGGTGCCTCCATACCTCGTTGATTCACCCTCATCTTACCATAATCTCCCTAAAAACCTAGAGGGGAGGGGGGTGAGGGGAGAAGAGGAGTGGCCGCACCCACTAAACTTGATGAAGTCGATTGTGGTTTTTTGTAGTGCGGGATCACCCTTGTTTTTCTCTGTAGACTCAAATAGTATAGCGTTTCTCCAATCTTGACGCGTTTAATTTGGCCTTATACTGCCAAACTCATCAGGAGGTGGCGTAGTTGGAAATGGCTTGCCTAAGAGGTCAAAAAGACAAACAAAAGCAAATTAGTCTCTAGCTATTTACACACAAAACTTCTTACACCAAAAAGGCTGGTTATTGACACATAATATATCTAATTGGAACTTTATAACAATCCCTATAAGAACAAAAATATGAATGTACTTAATGTGTATACGTATATATATATATCCTAATTGGTGAGCACAAGTAAACACAGACCTACCAGAGAAAAATATACCTTTTTATAATATATGTGATCCCTAGATGCAAAATACAAAAACCATCAGGAATCAACCCAAGAATACCGATTATTCAAAGATGGGGTACAGGATACTAAAAAAGGAAGGAGACAGGGAGAATATGAATTAATGGCTATAAGTGTCAAAATCATACATATGACCAATTTCAGCCAAAAGAAAACTCCCAGATCCTTACCAGACTATAAAAGGCAGAAGAGCAGACATGGTAGGAATGGTACTCGGCAGACCATATCTAGAGAATAATAATGTCAAGTGTGAAGAACCAATCAAATTCTAATACTGAACAAGAGAAAAGAAAAGAAAAGTAGGGAAAACAGGGAAGGGGGTGGGGGGGAGGTGTAAGAATGGGGGGGAGGGGAAAAAAGAGGGATATAGAAGTATTAAAAGCTATAATAAAAGGAGCAAGAAAAGGAAGGGGAAGGGACAAAGAAAGAAAGGAAGGGGAAAGGTTACAAGGAGAAAGAGGGAAATTAGATAGAGAGTTTTGTTTTTTTCTAGACGAGAGGGGATTCTCCAGAATTCCATTAAACGTTTCCAAACCACCTTAAAGAACAGGAAACATAATAACTTTATAAAGGATCTGGCAGAATTTAAAGAAAACAAGGCTTATCTCTTTTTGCAAGGCCCATTTGGTGGAAAATCATCCATGGATTGGGAACCCTCAGAACCTGAAGATCCCTGTACACCAACGCCCCCAAAGAAACCTCAACCAAAGAAAAAGAGAAGGAGATGACCACAAAAGAAATGGGACACTCCAAAATTGCCTGTTCCACCTATCATTCCTGGTCCTACCACCTTGCCCTCAGCACCTATACCATCTCCCTCTTCTTCATCTTCATCTTTTTTAGAGCAGAGGGGGGTCCCATACGACCTACGGTCACAGAGGGTACCCCTGGACCCCTTGGTACCAACGAGCTGAGAAATCAGATTATTAATTTGTCATCTTTTAGCTTTAGAAGGGATGAGCTTGAAGTTTTAAGGAAGGGTTTAAATTTTCTCCCAACATAAAGATTTGATACCTTTAATTGGGTAAAAGATCTTGCCCTTTTTGGGTGAAAATTGAAATGGAAAAAATTCTTTAAAAATACAGATAAAGAAAAACTTGATGTTTTGGGTATTAGTGAGGATGATCAGGATGCCCTTAATGATCTGACTGATCTGGAGGCAGAGACAAATAGGATGCCGGGACATGGTCCTTTTACTACACTAAAGAAAAATAGTAAAAGATTACCCCCAATGGACAAAATTGATGCTATACATATTTTCTTAAAGGTTATGAATGATGACCTTAATAAACTACATAGTTTCTCTAAGGGTGACCGCCCTAATCTTACGAAAGAGGAAATGTCTAATCTTATCTCTCTTTCCAAAAATGAACACATCGTGATAAAAGCCTCCGATAAGGGGGGTAATATCGTGATACTTGATCATGATAATTACACCACGATGTGTTTTAACATCTTAAAGGGAACCAACCACCTCAGATGACGTGTATAAGCTGATAATACATGTCCCTGGACCCTACCTACACCATTGCAGCTATCTTTTTGCTAAGAATATTGATAACAGCAAACCGAAATAAACAGTTTATAAACTTACATGGCTTTAGTACATGAGGGCGTCTCCCTTGGGCTCCAGTACGAGAGGGCTGTGTCTCCAGCAGCTTGAGTGGCTTTCCTCCCCTCCCTCTCTGTTTGCAGGACGTCACTGAAGGACGTGATATTATCTTATTGTGGGCGGGCACGCAAGGCAGCTCCCGTCCGTGCCCGCCCACAGAAAGATAATATCACGTCCTTCAGTGACGTCCTGCAAACAGAGAGGGAGGGGGAGGAAAGCCACTCAAGCTGCTGGAGACACAGCCCTCTCGTACTGGAGCCCAAGGGAGACGCCCTCATGTACTAAAGCCATGTAAGTTTATAAACTGTTTATTTCGGTTTGCTGTTATCAATATTCTTAGCAAAAAGATAGCTGCAATGGTGTAGGTAGGGTCCAGGGACATGTATTAACAGCTTATACACGTCATCTGAGGTGGTTGGTTCCCTTTAAAGGACAACACCTTCTATGGAAAACTAAGTAAGGACCCTACTGAACAGTTCTCAACAGAACTGTATGACATACTAGTCAAAGGTCTGGAGGCTCATCTGATCTCCAAGAATGAAATGGACTTCATGACTCAACGATGCCCACAAATACCAACATTCTATGCGTTACCCAAAGTTCATAAGGGATATTCCCCTTTAAAAGGTAGACCCATAGTAGCTGGGATTAACTCCATAACACAGAATGTGGGCATCTATTTGGATAGAATTATGAGGCCATTCGTTACATCTCTTCCCTCTTACATCAGGGATACAAGTGACCTCATCTCAAAATTAGATGGGATCACTATGGATGAAAATAGCATGCTCAGTACAGTAAAACTGCTCCAAACTGGAAGGCAGAGGTTAAAAAAAAAAAAAAGTTTATGCTCACCTATCTTGGAGGCGCCCGCCGTCTCCCAGTGTCCTCGTGCTGTCTCCAGAGGTCTTCTTCATCTGTATAGGACCTGCCATGATGTCACAGTCACGTGACCACAGGTTACACCATGGTAACCTGCGGTCACGTGACTGTGACATCATGGCAGGTCCTGTACAGATGAAGAAGACCTCTGGAGACACCGCGAGCCTGCGGGAGGCGGCGGGAGACGTCTGGAGACGGCGGGGGCCTCGGGATAGGTGAGCATAAACTTTTTTTTCTTTTTTTTTTAAGACCGGAGGCAACGATTTAATGCCGGAATCGGATGCCTATTTGGCATCCGATTCCAGGCATCAGAAGGGAGCCGATGCTGTCCGAATTTATCGGACAGCATCGGCTCCCTTCAAAATCATTATGTGAAAGTAGCCTAAAAGAATTGTTAATATAGTTTCCTAGACTGACAGTCCACACAGTACACAGTCTGCGAGGAAACAGCTCCCCTGTTTCTGACCTCAAGAGGAATCCTGCCTCGGCTTCAAACAGTGCTTCTTCTCTTTCTTTCCATGTAGACCTGACAAGCTTGACCCACTGTCTTCTTCTCTGTTTTTTACATACTGCTCTAAACTGAAACTGAAACCCATTTCTCCTCCTACAAGTTACCATCATATGGGCTGGCTGACATTAACCCCTACCTTTCTACTCTGTGTGTCTACACCATAAGGGTATAAATACAGAGTAAATCCTTGCTCACTTAGAAGAAAGAATAGGAGGTTGCACTGAAAAAATTAATCCTTTAATTCATATACACAACATTTCAATCCATGCTGCTGCTAATGTTTCTGTGCTGATGACTTTACGACCTCCGGGTTGGAAGTGTAAATCTGTGATACGTACTATGTCTCTCACTGCTGTGTTGGAGAAAACAAGTCATAAGATTGTTTACAAGCTTTTTTTGATGCTCCATTATGCCTGTGTCCCTGTCAAGGGTGGAAGGCATGTGGCTAAATTTATTCTTGTTCCATGGATCCAACAGTGTGACAATCCAGTAGTCATTCCTAATTCGATTCCTAACGATACATGCATCATATTACAGATAGTGAGTGCAGCAAGAAGGTGCTCACGTGACTGATGCATCTATGAAGCCAAGTCCTTGTTGTGTTGGTGGTGGGGTAAAATCAAGCTTTTTTTTCCCTCCCTCTGTCCTCTCCTGCTAGCCTCAGACAACAGAAAGAGAATATATTCTTCATCTCCTGACTTCTGTGTACATCAGCTCTTCATCCTCATCCTATTCCGTTCGTTCCTCGATTCCTACACCTTCACTACCAGTTTATACAATACCATGAGCCTCCCTCTATTGCTCTACTCCACCCTCCCATAGCACCTGCCTTTGCGACAAGAGCCCGGACTTTAGAGATATTGGTATCCCTTCCGCATCCTCCTCTTCTTCCTTCTCCTCTGGAACCACTACCTCATACTGTATACCTATACCACATACTTTTCAAACTTTGATCCAGCATATAAATGACTGAAATAGTGATGCTGATGATGACATCGTCAGTGTTAACTTTCATTAAAGTTTAGTCAGGACCTGCAGCTCTCTGGCGCCCTCTTACCCTGTTGGCCAGACCCAGTATACCAGAGGATAAGGCAAGGAGCCAAGCTGCCCTAATTTATGTTGTCTACTGTGGCATGTGATGTGAGGGGATACATATATACCACCAATTCCTGCCAGGAACGTATATAAAAATCGAGTCACCCTCAAGCCCAAAATATCACATGAATAAAAAAATTATGCTGCCACAACCGATCTCTTTCAGGTGGATCGGTAACCTATTTGGTAACTTGAAATAGCTGAGATGCGTATCAGCTCGTCATAGACCAAGAACAGGAAGAATGAAACTAAGCAAATGTATAAAGTTTACTCCAAAAAGTTGGCAGTGTTTACAAAAAGATATACAAGATATTACAAAAGAGACAATTTACATATATGCATAAAACAGTTATTTAAATAAAAGGAATTAAAATAAGAAATTGCAAAACCTGGCTATGCAGTGACAACTCAGATTTAGTGGGGGGAAGGCTCCACAAAAATAATGTGTGATTCCTCTATGCAGCGTTAGTGTCATGCTGTGTCTGACGTCCCAGGGTGGAAGAGCCCAAAATGGACGCTTTGATTTTATGTAATGAGACAGAAAACCAGAAAACTCCCACTTTGTTTACCTCATGGGCGGGCTAGGTCCTGTAAACCCACCCAGCTGGCCAAGATTCAAAACCTCAATTTTTCCATATCTTTGGATTGGATGCACCCATGTCCAAGATACAGCATGTACATCATGTTTACCCTTGTGAATTTACATGTTTTTTTATATCAAATATGATATATCTGGGATGTGTGGAAGGTCCGAACTCATTTCCCAGGTTTCTGACTGTTTCCTAGATATATCAGATATAGCATTCAAACAGAAAAAAGGTAAACATTCCAAAAATATGATTTCTGTATTTTGTGGTTGAACATGTCTTATGAAATTTGATGTTAAAATTCTGTCGCTGCAGACGAAGAGATTCTGGGGGGTGAGGTGGGGGGGGGAAACCCCATTCAGTCAGGCTGTCAAACAAGGTAATAAAGTTGCATTCCTTTAGATCATAAAATATGGTGTCCTTGCTAAGATTGCCATATAAGGAAATACTTCTCTGTCCAAAGGATAAGGTCAGAGGGGGCTCTGGTCAGTTACCATTTTTTAAAGACACAGATTCTGAAACTAAGAGTCCGGTGTCAGCTGTGAGCCAAAATGGAAGACAGCTAAAAATGAAAGACAATTCCATATTTTTTGACACTTCCCCCTTTTAGACTGCGCTACTGAGGTTGGACCATTGGGCCTTCTGACATGCGCAGCTGAGCGGTTCCCTACACTGCCTGGGTCCCACAAGACATTCCCCGATTTGGGCTCAGAAACGGGGGTCTCTGCAAGGCCTTTCTGCACCTCAGGACTGTCATTTGCTGGGTTGACAGTCTGAAACCCCTGGCTAAAGGTAGCCAGAAGCCTTGCGGAAGCGTCGCCTTCACAGGAACCTTCCTGGACTTGTTCTGGGTCAGCATGTGGTTTGGTTATCCCTCTACAAGTTGAGAGTCAAGAATGCAGTGCAGGCCCTGCATTCCCAGTACTCAGGCTGCAGGTGAGAGCTCCTCGGAGGGCTGTCTACCCGGGGATAATGCCACCTTCTGATTGGCCTGACTGGCCAGCGACACAGCTTTCCCATCATCCTGACAAGCTGTGGACTGAAACTGTCCCTTAGCTTGCCAGGCTGTTGGGACTGCTATTCCACCTTTCTGACAGGTGAGGGGGGTTGCTCTCCGATGTCCCTGACAGATCAAGCGTACCACCCTCCCATCTAAACAAGCCAGGGGTAACTCTCTCCTGGCTGTGCACCGG
Source organism: Allobates femoralis (assembly GCA_033576535.1). Lineage (NCBI taxonomy): Eukaryota > Metazoa > Chordata > Amphibia > Anura > Aromobatidae > Allobates > Allobates femoralis. Next base: position 442,881,067 of record JARQOC010000004.1, read on the forward strand.
TGTCTGGACGCATGTTTCACCTCCCGGGGGAATCTGCAGCCATTTGCTAGATGCAAGGGGAAGAAAAAGTGTCAAAACTTCGGTGAGTTTTTCAATGTAACTCTCTCCCATGGTCCTAAAAATCAGGGAGGCCCATTATGGGGGCTGCTCCTCCATCACCCGGACAGGTAGTGAGCACATGTTTACCATCAACCGGACAGAGTATGGGCTCCGTGTTCCCATCCTCTTGCTTGGTCGGGGAAAACATATTTCCCTCTTCTGGTGACTAGGGATGAGTGAGTAGTCAAATACTCGGACTTGCTATACTCGTGCTGAGAAAAACGTAATACTTGTGTATTTGGTGCGAGTAACGAGTCCAATGTTAGTCAATGGGAAATGCGAGTAATTGTCTGCTGGACCCAAAAAAGTGGTCTGGGGGCTGAGGAAAAGGCTGAAATGGGTGCATCAATTCCAGTAAGAGCGAACTATGATGGAGGAGATCTTCTGACAGCTCAGTGTGTAAGTGGTGTAAAGAGAGCGATCTGCCCTAGGGGCTGTGTGATGGTTAATGCAGGAAGAAGTCACCCATCACCATCATCATCACAAAGGCTTCACAATTATAAAGCTTGGACTACTGGCATTGTTGTTCCACTGTCACTGCACAATGTGCAAGCATAGTGTCTCCAAAAAGTAACCCAAGGGGCTGTACCATGGTTGATGAAGAAAGCAGGCCTCAAGGGCCAAACAATTATGAAGCTAGGACTACTAGCACAGTAGTTGCAGTGCCCAATGTGCAGGCATAGCCATAGTGTCTCCAAAAATTAGCCCAAGGGGCTGTATCATGGTTGATGAAGGAAGCAGGCCTCAAGGTCCAAACAATTCAGAAGCTAGGAATACTAGCATAGTTTTTGCCGTGCCCAATGTCCAGATATAGCCATAGTATCACCAAAAAGTACCCCAAGGGGCTGTACCATGGTGGCTGAAGGAAGCAGGCCTCAAGAGCCAAACAATTTTGAAGCTAGGACTACTAGCACAGAAGTTGCAGTGGCCAATATCCAGGCATAGCCATAGTGTCTCCAAAAAGTAGTCCATGTGTGGACAGAGAATGCTGGGTCATCCTATTCTCAACCTGTTCCTAGTTCATCACCCAGTCAGGAGTCACAGGAAATATTTGACCCCAACTTTGGCCACTCCGAGGATCTGTTTGATTCATATCCTTTTGTTGCCTCTGGCCTGTCACCACGTGACACTGAAGAGGAAAGTGAGGTGGTATAGTCTGTTCATGGCCAAATATTTGAAAACCCACAGCCAAAAGAAAGCCACTTTCATCCACGTGATATACCAGGTGAAAAAGTGGAGGCTGATGGTGATGACACACAGTTATCATGTGGCCAGCCAACAATATCAACACGGAATGAGGATGACATGGATGACGAGGTGGTCGATGATGAGACCACCATGCAACCTGGACCACTGGCACATATAGCCAGCCCAGCAGCACAGAGGAAGAAGGTGGATACATAGCAGCAACAAATGCACCAAGGGCTACTAGTTTGAGCAGAGTGTGAAGTGTGTCAACTGTTCGAAAAGCAAACCCTCTGTGCCCCAAGTCAAGGTAAGCATGCGTTCAGCCGCTGTCTGGAAATGCCATACGAAGCAGAGCAGAGGCCAAGGCAAAGGCAACCAAAGCAGTACCAGTATGCAGAAACACATGGCAGCCAAGAATGCTAGTCAGTGGCCGGAACACCAGGGTACCAAATCTGTGTCTGCGGGTCAAACCACTGCCATGTCACCTGTGATCCACCCTTCCCAATCTGCTGGGGAGGAAGCAGGTGATCATACCTCTTGCTCACAAGCTGCGGTTGCACAGATGAAGGACACAAGAAGCTCATCCACTTGTTTGTCCTAGCCAAGCATCCAGATCTATGAAAGGAGGCGTAAATACCAAGCCACGCACCCACAAGCAAGTTGTGAGCCATGGAGATGTTGCTGTTTAGGCTTGTGGGGACACAGTTTTTTCCGTGATCTGTTGGCTGTGACTGCCCACGATACTCGGTTCCCAGTCGGATGTCTTAAACAATCTAAAGCTTGCTCTCACCAACGCTGTAACCAGGAAGAACCACCTTACAACAGACACGTGGACAAGTACTTGTGGACAGGGATGATATATCTCTGTCACGGCACACTGGCTCAACCTGGTGGAGGGTGGGACAAAGTCTCAAACTAGACCATCCCATCTCCTACCCAAGCCACAAATAGTGGGCCCAACATCAAACAGGATTTCTGCCTCAACATATACGTCCTGTCTCCCCTTCTCGCTCCTCTCCGCTCAGTCATCTATGCTGAATTACCCTCCACATCACTCCCAAGTTGGGAGCTGTGCAGCAGCGCATCGGCAAAGCGGCAACATGCTCTGCTCTAGCTCATCAGCTTAGGTGAAACAACACTGCAGCAGAGCAGTGGCAATGAATAAAACAACAGACCAATCAGTGGCTCTCCCCACTGCAACTCCAACCTGGACTGGTTGTCTGCGATAATGGTCGTAACCTGCTGGTGGCTTTAAAACTTGGGAAGCTGGTACATGTGCCATGCATGGCTCACATGCTGAACCTAGTGGTGCAGAAATTTATAAAAACATACCCTGACTTGCCATACCTACTTGAGAAGGGGCGCCGTATTTGCGCCCATTTCCGCCATTCCTCAACCGCTGTTGCCTCTCTTGCAGCGGTTCAAAAGCAATTTAATTTGCCAAACCACTGACTCATTTGCAACCTGCCAAGACGGTGGAACTCAACATATCATATGTTGGCAAGGATAAGTGAGCAGCAGAGGGCACTTGCTGAATTAAGCAAAGAAGTAATCAGCTCACCACGTGAAACCCGGTGTGCACGGGTCTGCGTCCTGACACCACACCAATGTAGAATGAAGAAAGAAATGGTCCAGCTTCCGGGGATGAAATGCAGAATATTTGATGTTATTCAAAATTGTCATCATTATCAGGTTCCAAGACAGCACAAAAGTTCATAAGACGTGTCAAATATGGCAAGAAGCGTCGTTGAAGGCGACGCGTTTCGGACATATGTCCTTTATCAAGCCTATCAGTGTGCACAATGACAAAGATTTTATAGACCACAGAAGTAGAGCCGGAGCAATCACAGCTAATTTATTTAATTGGCTTAATTTGGTAACTACGTCAAGGTGCACACTGAAATGAGAGGTGAAAAACATTAATACAAACTAAATAAAACAAAATTGTTCAGTAAGCATAGAAAAACAGGGTGATATAAACATTATAAATCAATAATGTGTGAACAAGTGAGGAAATCAATAAAGAATAAAAATACATATAAGAACTTCAAATACAAGATGGTATGGACAAATTCACAATCTTCAAAACTTCACATAATTTAACAAAAAAAAAAACTAAATTCCTGGTGACATTTGAATAACACATAGAATAATACATAGTTGACAGATAGATAGATAGATAGATAGGTAGATAGATACATAGAGAGATAGATACATAGAGAGATAAATACATAGATATAAAATGCAAAAATAAATAAATAGATGGATAGAAGCACAAATAAATAGATCTAAAATACATAGATAATACATAGTGAGATAAAAAATAGATATGACATAGGTATACATAAATACATAGGTGTGATACATTTATAGATATTTTACATAGTAAGGTGATCACACGTTAACTATAAAGGTACGTTTACACGCCGCTAGAGGATGGTGGAAACAACCGGGTAGATGAGAGAAATGTATCTTGCACCGCCAAATCAACCCGAGGTAGCGGCGTGTAAAGACGGTTGTTTCCACACGTCACTTGCGGCACCTGTTTCAGAGCAGTGCTCTAAAACAGGTTGATTTCAAGGCAATGGCAGCGGCCTGCATCGGCGTGTAAATAAGGAACAAGAGGGTTGTTTCGACACCTTGATATCTACCTGGGGCGTGACACAGGCTCCGGGAAACCGCCCCCCTTCAGCTCCTGCGTTACGATAGGTAGTCGCTGCATAGGGCGGCATATTTAAGGAGCTGACCAGTCACACTACACAATTGCTCATGCGTCATGTATTAGTCAGCCTCCTACGCTGGCTGGCCAATCATGATGCTACTTGCATTGTCCTATCAGTGTACGAAATTCTCGTAATCCACAATTCTGGCACGCCTATGTCTTGTTCCAGCTGCACCAGGTCCTCCCATATTACCCTCTGTAGTGGCGTGTAAATGAGGTAAGGTGAGCTACAGAAGGTAACTTGTGGCACCCGGCGGTGTATCCAGAGATAGATGTAACCTACTGTAGCGCACCTTGTTGCGGCGTGTAAAGGTGGTGCGGGTACCGTTTTCAACCGTTTGTGCGTGCTCGTGCACGTGAAGCACCCGGTTGTTTCCACCATCCTGTAGCGGCGTGTAAAGGTACCTTAAGAGGGGAGATGTGTATCATCCAAATTGTTAAATTTGGTGATATGAACCCAGATGTAATGTTCCAGTATCATAGATGCTGAGAAACTTAATTTATCTTTAACAGGGCTGGGTTTTTGTGAACAGCTAAAGAGATGGGTGGGACGACTGTTCACCACATCTCCATCTCAAGGTGTGTGTCTATACACAATAGATAGATAGATAGATGATAGATAGATAGATAGATAGATACATAGATAAAACATGCATAGAGAGATGATAAATAAATATAGCATACATAGACGATAGACACATAGGTAGATGATAGATAGATATCGTGTATTCATTGCATTATTCTGAAATCTTCATAAATAAACTACATACATATTCAGAATACCCGATGCGTTAGAATTAGGCCACCATCTAGTCATGAATAATTATACATATAAAATATAAATATAAAAACCAAATTTTATGTTTACATGAAAAAATCAATATAAAAGCAATATAAAAAGGAGCCATAATAGCCGGATTTCTAAAAGATATATGTATATATAAAGATAAAACTATAAAATCGAGTATAAAAAACCTACCTTTACTGTAGAGTAATCAAATGAATATATAGTCATATAGCATGGTCGCTCAAGTGGCCAGCACCTCAGCCCCTGCAGCACCAAGGTCGCAAGGCCCTGGGTTCAACTCCCACCAAGAACAACACCCACAAGGAGCCCACATGCCCCCCTGTGTCTGTGTGTTTCCCCTTGGCACTCTGGCTTCCCCCCACACTGCAAAGAACCACCAATAGGATGTCCACACTGCAAGCCTCAATAGGGACAGCACCACCAATGCATGCAAAGTGCCATGGAATCAACAGTGCCAACAAGATAAGTAAACATCTTATTATTAGTGTTTGGCCACATTCTCGATAGTAAGATGGTCCTTCTAGTGCTAAAGTGCCCAATTTGAAAATCCAGTAGCTCTCTTTTCTAATCAGTCTAGTCAGGCGGTCCGGTTATTTTCCTTTTATATGGTCAATATGATCAGGGACAATTTAGTAGGATCCCTATGATGCACGGCTTTAAAATGTTTCGATAAACTATGTAGTTGATATGTGTTTCTAATATTGTGCCTGTGTTTATTGAGGCGCACATGTATGGTTTGTACAGTGCGGCCCACATACTGGAAGCCACACGTGCATTCAAAAGATAGACCACGTGGGTGGGTTGGCAGGTCAACCTGTATTTAATGGGGAAAGTCTCACCCATGGTTCTAGATGTAAAATTCAAGGCCACAATTGATCATTGCTATCCATTTTGACCATGATTCTCTTTGGAGCCGTATTAAAAGGTGCCACAAAATTCTGCAGATTCCTTTTTCTCCTATAAATAACCACTGGTTTGTCAGGAAGGTGGTTAGATAATACAGGATCACCTTTTAATATGAACAAATATTTGTTCAAAGGTTTCTGTATGATAGCCCGAGATTGACAAAAGGTAGTTACTAGACTCCATTTTGCAAAATTTTTAGATCTATTATATTAGACGATCTGGAGTCAAGTACTTTTTGGACACACGACTCCTGGATGAGGCACTTGGTCTTGTTAAAAGCATCCTGGAGGAGTCTCCTCGGATATCCTTTTTCAAGGAACCTCTTTTTCAAAATCCGAGATTCCGTTATGAAATCAGAATCATGTGTGCAATTTTTCCGCACCCTCCAGTATTGGCCGTATGGTACATTAAGAATCCAACTGGGGAGGTGTCCACTGTCAAACCTTAAATAGCTGTTGACATCAAAAGGCTTAAAAGAGGTTGATGTGAACACCCTCTCCGTGTCATCAAATTGCACCAACAGGTCTAAATACTGGAGGGCCACAGAAGAAAATGAGGCTGTGAAGGACAAACCCCATTGATCCGTATTTAGTTCTTCTACAAATGATAGAGCCTCAACCTCAGTGCCATCCCACAAAAATATGAGGTCATCAATGCAGCGTCGATATAGAACAATATGGTTGCCACCAAGGGTGGACTGCACGATGAGGACAGACTCGATGACGCCCATAAACAGATTAGTGTAACTCGGCATGAATCTCGTCCCCATCTCGCAGCCCTTTAATTGACGATAAAAGGATCCTTCAAAGGAAAAAAACACTATTTTCTAAGATAAAGACTATAGCAGTCAAAAGGAATTCTTTTTGTTTTGGAGGTAACGTGTCATCCTCAGATAAATACGTTTCCACAGCTTTGAGGCCAAGGACATGGGATATGTTGCTGTATAAGGCCGTAACATCTAGGTTAAGGAGAAGTCTACCTGTTTTTGGAGGCACCATCTTCAATTCATTAATTAATTGAGTGGAATCCTTAAGTTAAGATGGTAACTGACCAACGTATTTCTGCAAATACAGATCAAAATAGTGTGATAAGTTACACGTAATGGAGCCCACCCCCGAGATAATAGGTCGGCTGTGGGGGTTCGTTGTATCCTTATGACGCTTAGGAAGGAAAGAAAAGAATGGCACTCTATATTGGGGAATATCAAGGAAGCTTTTCTCTTTTCTATTGAGAAGACCCGTTGTATACGCACCCTTGATAAGCTTGTTATATTTCAAAAAGAATTAAATAGATGGATCCTGATCAAGAATCTCATAGTAATCTTGATAACCAAGAATTCTCATCCCCTCTCTGACATACCAGTCCCTATTCATTAGTACAATACCACCCCCTTTATCTGCATTTTTTATTATCAAGTTTTCATTCTCCCTAAGGGAAATAATAGCTTTTCTCTCCCCTGGTGTTAAATTATCCTTTCTCCAGGGAAGTATAAGAGAACGGATTTCTTTTAGTACCATTTGTTGAAAGGTTTCAACATGGGAGCCCTTATGGTGTAAGGGGTAGAAATTTACTACTTCAATACCTGACTTAATAGTTTTAGAAGGTGATGGATCCAGGGATTTATTCTTTTCTTCCAAAATAAAGTGCCGTTGTGCAGTGATTTTTCTGAACATATCATTCAGATCCAAATAAAGTGAAAAGGGATCCAAAGAAGAAACCGGACAAAAGGATAATACACGTTCTAATAGTGATGTTTCATCACTACTAAGAATGTGATCTGATAGGTTAAAAATCCCTGTAGTCTTGGAACTTAATTGTGAACCCGATGTAACAGAACTCTGAACTATAGGGCCTTTGGTTTCTTTTGAGTCAGCTCCAGTGTGGAGGTGGACAGGTCTACCAGATCTGCCCCCTCCCCTGCATAGCCGCTTCCTCTTTTTCACTTTGGATGGCGTCCTGGAGCCAATTGAAAAATTGAGTGATCTTAGAATCCCGGAGTATGGGCTTTGTGTTAGAATTAGAACCCTGAGGGTTAGTGGTATTTTGCTGAGCTAATGGTTATATGGGGATTAACCTATTTGGAGGTGAAATCAATTCAACGCTGGAGGACTCACTAATTGTAGGTAAGATCTCCAACGTTGAGTTTATGTTCAATACCTGGGCAGTTTAACTTACCCATCCTCTACTGTTTGCACCAACTTTTGTATAGGTTTAATAATCTCCAACTGTATACCATCAAATCTGTCAAGGACATTGTCATTCCCAAAAGAAACTTTTTGACCTGTACCCTGATCCAGATTCAAAAATGTTCCGGATCCTGGTGGTGTGGAAAAGACGGTATTTGTCCCCTGTTCTGTTGGGAGTTGTGATAGTGCTTCATCATGAATGGTGAGATCAGACAAATTACATAATCTAGTGGTTTCCCCAATTTGTGTTGATGTGACTATTAGTGAACTATCCGTGTGTAGGCTAGGATCAATAGGGATCAAGCAATTGCCAACCTCTCATATTATAGGGTCTTGAATCAATTGTGAGGCTTTTGTCAGAATTTCTGTAGGATTGACTTTAGTTTTGAATATGGGTGAGTTCCTTAAATAAGTAATAGAAAGATAATTACCGTACTATCAGTGTCCCCTGTGATTGGGGGTACTGTCTCAGTATGTAAATTAAGAATAGATTTATCCGAATTATCACTTACTCGTGTACTATTAGTGTTAAGTGCAAGTTTATTCAAATAGTTTGACAAGACAACCGAAGTTGTGTCAATATTATCCCGAGTATTTATAGGTGATTTAAAGTGACCCTAAACCGGAAGCCAACCCCACATCCCCTTCATACCTATACATGCAGCTTGTGAACCTGCTGCCATCGATCCCTGTATCTTGCAAAACCACTGGGGCATTCTTCATAATTCATACTTTTAATATCTCAGTTCTGGGCGTTTCACTGAAATTTTAAAGCCGCAGCAGGCGGGCCTGTGTGCCGCTCTCCCCCTCCTTCTCCGTAATTCTGCACGCAGCGATGGGCGTGCTAAACAACAGAGAGGCGGCTCGCCTCATAGTATGGGCGGTGAAGCCGGTATGACGCGTATTACGTAATATCGGCTTCACCGCCCATACTATGAGGCGAGCCGCCTCTCTGTTGTTTAGCACGCCCATCGCTGCGTGCAGAATTACGGAGAAGGAGGGGGAGAGCGGCACACAGGCCCGCCTGCTGCGGCTTTAAAATTTCAGTGAAACGCCCAGAACTGAGATATTAAAAGTATGAATTATGAAGAATGCCCCAGCGGTTTTGCAAGATACAGGGATCGATGGCAGCAGGTTCACAAGCTGCATGTATAGGTATGAAGGGGATGTGGGGTTGGCTTCCGGGTTTAGGGTCACTTTAACATTGTGCAAGTTATGTGAAGGTGAAATAAGTGGACGCCTAGCCATGTTTTTTAATGAATCATGGACCAAAGATACAGAGGTACCATGTGCGGATGCATTAGTAATCGGGGTCAAATTGGGCTCGGCAGCTCTTTTATTATAATAATAATAATTATTATTATTATTATTATTACTACTGTTTCTTTTGCCCTTACCCACTTGTACCTTATTTTTGTACTGTTCATAATATGCCCTTTGGACATCAGACTTTAAACTATTCCGGGAATCTGTAATGCTGTTATTGGGAATGATGGTGCCTGTCAATGGAATTCAGAAATCCAAACAGGAGGGGTGCCTCTGGTCCGCGCTGCTGCCCGAAAAGATGCACATGAAGATGATGCTTGCATTGTATTGCTCCTTTATTTAACCTCTCACCAACGCATTTTGGTACAAGCCTTGCACCCTGAGGAAGGTGCAAGGCTTGCACTGAAACACGTTAGTGACAGGTCGAATAAAGGAGCAGTATGATACAAGCATCGTCTACTTGTGCATCATTTCGAGCAGCAGCACAGACCAGAGGCACCATTCCTGTTTGGATTTCTGGATCTTTTCCCACAGTTCACATGGCGGTATGGGTCCAGCAGCAGCTGCATCTCAGGCGTTCAAGCCGGTTGTGGGTGATCACAACCTGACCAGGTGAGCAGGCAACCGTTGGGGCCACCTCTACCTGTCATAAGTGATAGGGCACAATCTGCGCCTCTTTGTCTCCTTTATATATTTTTTAGATTGTCAATGGAATTGGCAGCACTGGGTTCTCCTTAATGTCGGTGTCAACATTTTCATTAGGGTCCATATCGTCATCTTTATTAATATTACTGTTGTTATTATTACTAATATTATCCTTCCTATCCCGTAATAATTTGGCTGCTTTCTTCTTAATTATATCTTCTTCAAACTTATCCAACTTTATTTTCAGGTTTAGATCAAATTCCCTAAAATCTGAGGACAAGGAATAGAGGTCAATGTTGTATCTCGATGATATTAGATCTTCCAAGGCTTTTTTGGCCAGGGAATTACTTCTATCTATTAATAATCTCATCAGACCAATTGGACACTGAAGGAAAAATTCATCCCAATTTTTTGTAAAGATTGGATCGTGGGGAAAGGAATTTTTCTGAGATAACCTCAATTCTCTAGGTACCAAGTTTTCCTGAATGTATCTATTAATAAATATGGTATCAAGATGATTAATGATTTCTGATTTGCTCTTGTTCTCATATTCTAAGAAAAGGTCAGCCATATGTTTCTTATCGGCATCATTCAGACTATGCAAGCAGATCTGGGGAATATTATCCCCGCCTGCTATAGCTAACGCTAAAGCATCCATAATCAGGGATTCCCTATGGGAGCTAACAAGGAGCTAATAACAGGGTCAAAAATCTGCTAATACGTTTCCTTTGCTTTGTCCCATAGCGCTCATAAAATCCAGTTTCCATTTACCCTTTGTCTTAGGAATACTTGGCCGACAAGCTTAAACTTCAATACAGTGACAGTTTCAATATTTTTAGGATTGAAAGACACGTGCATCATGATCAAACTAAAACTAATGAGTTTGCTGTCACGTAAATGTTGGGATCAGTTTCAGTCTGTCAACTAATGTGTTTGCTGTCCCCTTGGGATCAGTTTAAGGCTGTCAGCTCAAAAAGGCTTCCTAAGAACCCCTGGCCAACAATAATAAACCTCAATAAACTGACAGTGTTAATACTTTTACCATTGAAAGACACGTCCATCATGATCAACCTAAACTAATGAGTTTGCTATCACGTAAATTTTGGGATCAGTCTAAGGCTAGGGTCACATTTGGCATGAGTTTTTTTGGTGTCTTAGAAATAAGCATGCGTTTCTGCATGCTTTTTTCATTTCTGCATGCATTTTTTAGGTGCCTTACGCCACCCATGCGTTTTACATGCGTTTTTGAATCAACAACTAAAAAAAGTTCATGAACTTTTTTTTGGTGCTGTTTTAAAAACGCTTGCATTTTTTAGAAAACGCATGCGTTTTTTAACATGGGTCCCTATGGAAAACACATGCGTTTTTGGATGGTACTAAATGGTACTAATGTACCATGCGTTTTTGCATGCGTTTTTGATTGCAGCTACTCACATAAGTGCAAAAACTCATGCCAAAAACGCATGGCACTTTAGGCATGCGTTTTTGCTATTAAGGTATGCGATTTTGCTATTAGGGCATGCATTTTTTGCATGGGGGCCTATGGGTGTGTTTTTAAAAACGCAGGTCTCCAAAAAAGCATGAAAAAACTGCAAGTGTGACCCTAGCCTAAAACTGTCAACTAATATCTCTCCTGTGGCATAAATGTTGGAATTAAAGTCTATTATCTTATGTGTTTGCTGTGACCTAAATGAGGGGATCAGTTTAAGGCTGTCAGCTCAAGAAGGCTTTCACGCGCTTAGTTGGCACTGACATTGCTGGATGCTGCTGTGTATGTGTTTGTCTTTAATAGCTGCATGGTTGACGGTTGTGTGGGTCTTTGCCTCCTGTGTTGTACTCCAGAACTTCATTCACTATTAGGTTCAACTGCTGGTTGAGTGGTTAATGTGTGACTCACCTGAACTTCCCTCCCCTAGCCTTTAAGTAGCCTCTCCTTCCACCAGGTGGTGCTGCTGATAGAGTCTCACTCTATGCCTGGAAGCTGTGCTGATCTGTGTGTTTGTGTGGCTGATATCCTTTCCTTTGGAGTTGCTGTATCCCAGTTCTATGGAGGGAGATGAGGGGGAAATAGCACAGGGCTGGTGGAGGAGTTCTAGGGAGAGGCTAGAGGCCCAAACCTTCTCACCATCAGAGATACCTTTGGGATCAGGGCCATTCAGGGTTCCTAGACTAGGGTCAGACTAGTCTTACCTGGTCACCCTGCCCGTAACTGCCATTCCCTTATCATTATTCCCTACACTGTGACAAAGGCTTCCCAAGCACCCCTGGCAGGAAACCTTCAACCTCAATACACTGACAGTTTTCAATAGTTTTACCATTGAAAGACACTTCCATCATGATCAACCTAAAACTAATGAGTGTGCTGTCATGTAAATGTTGGGATCAGTATAAGGCTGTTAACTAATGTGTTCGCTGTGACATAAATGTTGGAATCAGTTTAAGGTTGTCAGCTCAAAAAAGCTTCCTAAGAACCCCTGGCCGACAACATTAAACCTCAATACAGTGATAGTTTCAATAGTTTTAAGACTGAAAGACACGTCCATCATGAGCAATATAAAACTAATGAGTTTGCTATCACGTAAATATTGGGATCAGTATAAGGCTGTTAACTAATGTGTTTGCTGTGACATAAATGTTGAAATCAGATTAAGGCAATTAACTTATGTGTTTGCTGTGACATAAAGGTTGGGATCAGTTTAAGGCTGTCAGCTCAAAAAGGCTTCTTAGGAACCAATGGCTGAAAACCATGTACCTCAATACAGTGACAGTTTCAATAGTTTTAAGATTGAAAGACACGTTCATCATGATCAACCTAAAACTAGAGAGTTTGCTGTCATGTAAATGTTGGGATCAGTAAAAGGCTGTTAACTAATATCTTTCCTGTGACATAAATGTTGGAAATAATTTAAGGCTGTCAACTAATGTGTTTGCGGTCTTCTAAATGTTGGGATCAGTTTATGGCTGTCAGCTCACAAATGCTTCTTAGGAACCTCTGGCCGACAACCCGACAACCTTTAACCTCAATACAGTGACAGTTTCAATAGTTTTAAGACTGAAAACACGTCCATCATGATCAACCTAAAACTAATATGTTTGCTGTCACTTAAATGATGGGATCAGTTTAAGGCTGTCAAGTAATTTGTTGACACACATTACACAGGAACAGGACCACCTATTAATTTTGGCAAGATCATTTTCTAAACCCCCAACAGAATCTTTAAAGGTATAATCCCCATTGGTGAGTGGTTAAAGCCTAATCAATTTAAAAAAACAACTTCCTAATTATTCTTTAATACTTAGATGTCACCATATATATATTAGTAACAGGACTTGTCACCATTCCTAACTAGATCGTTTCATGAACATCCATAGCAGTCTAATAGGTAAAAACCTCATTAATAACTGTAAAAATAATTTTTAGATCTGATCAATAAAAGTTGCCGAAAATATTTATACTGTTATAAACATTACTTTAAGAGCACAAGGGAGAGGAATAATTCATCTCAACTATATATGAAAGATAAGCCTTCTCCTCTATCAATCAAGATAGTGATAAAACAACACATACTGACCAGCAAAAAAGAAATAAGCGCACAACATCCAAGAACTTGTTTTAAGGTAAGAAAAATATCTTTAAGGCCCCTTTCACTCTAGCGTTTCTGTCCGGATCTGGCAGAAAACCGCATCTGCCGCCTAACCTAACAACGCCGAGACAGAAGCAGGTCGTCTATGAATGATTTAGCACCGGGTTCCCAGCGAAACTTGCGGTGCACTCCAGGAGAGAGGTGGTGGGGCTTCCGGCCGCTCTCCGGTCCACGGGCCGTGTGGCTTTTCTCGCCGGGGGCGTCGGAGGCCCCCAGCTATCCCTGGCCGGGATGGGCTCCTCGGCACTGCGGTATCATCACGTTTAGGGGAGATTCTGACTTAGAGGCATTCAGTCATAATCCCACAGATGGTAGCTTCACCCCATTGACTCCTCAGCCAAGCACACGCACCAAATGTCTCTTGCGGTGCAATTGTGACAAGCTCCATGTATTCTCTAGGGGTTTGCGGCAAGAGCGGTATTCTGGCGATCCGGAACTTGCGGCAGTTGCGACAGTGAAAAAAAACGCGGTCAGCTGCGTTTTTTTCGCAGTCGCAACTGCCGGATCGCGGCAATACCACACTTGCCGCACTAACCTCAAGCCCCATAGAGAATGCATGGGGCTTGCCACAAGAGCACCGCAATGGCCACCGTTAGGCGGCAAATGCGGCAGATGCGGTTTTCTGTCCGAATCCAGACAGAAATGCTAGTGTGAAAGGGGCCTAAGCCATATAAGGGTTAGTGTAAATCTTTTATTTTAGTGATCCTCCAAACCTATTCATTGTGTATTGTAGATCGCGGCAGAACAAAGACATTTCCTCCACAATATATCACAAAAAGACAAGTAGATATGGAATCCAGATGAAAATATGGGCCACCATGTATTGTTATGAAGACACTAGACTCATAATTTTATTTGAAATTTCTATCTTTATGTTAAGTGATTTTAAGCCTTGAATATTTTAATTCTCAAATTTGCAAATTTAGTTTTTAATTTTATTGTTACAATATACACAATATAATATATACAATATAAACTCTTAGTGTAATTTGATCATAAACATACCAAAAATGGGTTAAACGTTCCTATCTGAGGTACCTTCTTTGAGCCATAGAGAGGAGTTCATGTTAGCGCTAGGACTTTACAATTTTACCAATATTATATGATAAACTACCAGGAACAGGTAGACACAATACTCTCCTAAGGCCTTATAAGCAGCAACATATCGAGCCAAAACTCGATAAATTCCCTGAATAGCTAGCTCCGGTGTAAAACTAACTTAAAGGAGATGAGAGATGAAATACACGTGGGTAGCTGTTAAGGAAAGTTGGGCACAGCACTAGATGTGGACAGGGCTCCTACTAGGAATTTCAGGGCCCCTGACTGGCAAAATTTTGCTCCGACGCTCTGCCCCCCAAGCTCCACTCCACCAGGCTCCACCTCCACCCAGCTCCCCTCCACCCAACTCGTTCACCACCCTCCATAGTTTCACCACCCACTATAGGAAAAACTCACCTTCTGCACAACGTTCTCACCAATCACACATTATTCTCTTTCTCTACATTGTTCTTTAACAGAGCTGAGGAGGGATGTGAACAATAAATACCACATGAGGCAGAATAATACTGATGCTGTTATTCATTTCCCTGTACAGGGATGGGGAACCTTATTCCTATGGGGGAGGGGGACATTTGGAAATTTCTACCATCATTCAGGGGCTGCACATCACCAAGAAAATTACCCGGCTACATTTAATTAATTAATTCACGTAATTTAATGGCTGCAGCTGCTTATCTGTGTCCTGTGATATTCGGTAATAACTGATCTTCCAGGTTTGTGTTGAACTGGAGCGCAGTCGACTCTGTGACAATAAGTTTTGTAAATCAAATACATCACACAGGAGACTGCAATATATACAATATAATGTACAGGACAAAGAGAGCATATACAGCACTGCAGAGGGCTGGGGGACACAGACTGGGGGTGAGCTGAGATCTGCAGGAGCCACAGGAATGTATGATCTCTCCCCGGGCCCCCACCCATTGAGGGGGTGAGCTGAGCTCTGGAGGCAGGAGCCACAAGCTTCCGGAAAATGGCCGCAGATCTCGATCTGTGCATGCAACACCTCTGCAGCCATTTTCTGGAAGTCTGGACAATAGAGGCTGAGTCACAGCTTGGGAATGCCCCTCTCTGTGCATGTCTCTCCCCCATGTGCTCAGTCTCTCCACTCTTTGTGTCTGCCACCCCCTTTGCTCAGTCTCTCTCCTGTGCACTGTCTCTGTCCCTCCTGTTTGCTGTCTCACCCCTGTGCCTGTTCCCCCCCTGTATACTGTGTCTCTCCCGTGGCCTGTCTCTAACCTGTGCACTGTGTCTCCCCTGCGCTCTGTGTCTCTCTTCTTCACCTGTTTCCCCCTGTGCCCATCTTCCCCCTGTACGCTGTGTTTCCCCCCTGCACCTATCTTCTTCCTGTGTGTTGTGTCCCTCCCTACACATGTCTCACCCCTGTGCACCTGTCTCCCCTCTGCGCTGCGTGCTGCTTCTCTCCCCTGCACCTGTCTCCTTCCTGTGTGCTGTGTTCCCCCTTCACGCTCTCTCTCCCCTCTGCCTGTCTCACCCATGGACACGGTGTAATTGGCCCCTGACATGACAGTCGGGCCCGTGACTGGAGGCAGACCTAGTGGCAGCCCTGCATAAAAAATTTGGAGCGCTAAACACATAACAATGTGGGTATAAGATTTAGTTACACATTCTGTATATACAGCTGCATCTCAATTAATTAGAATATCATCTGAAAGTTAATTTATTTCAGTAATTCAATACAAAATGTAAAGCGCATATACTATATAGACTAGATGGTGGCCCGATTCTAACGCATCGGGTATTCTAGAATATGTATGTACTGTAGTTTATTTATGAAGATGTAAGAATAATGCAATGCGAAGCTGGGTATAAATCCCGCGCCAATATCGATGACTGGTCACGACCGCAGCGGTGTTGGTGTGCAGAGGTGTCAGTCTGCAGCGGTGCCAGTGTGCGGCGGTGTCGGTGTGCGGCGGTGTCGGTGTGCAGCAGTGTCGATGTGCAGCAGTGTAAATGTGCAGCAGTGTCTGTGTTCAGCGGTGTCAGTGTACACCAGTGTCGGTGTGCAGCAGTGTCGGTGTCCAGCGATGTCGGTGTGCAGCGCTGTGGGAGTTCCGTGGTGTCGGTGTGGATCAGTGCCGGTGTACAGCAGTGTTGGTGTTCAGTGGCGTTGGAGTACAGTGGTGTTGAGCAGGGGGGAGTGGGTGTTAAGCGGGGGAAAGTGGGTGTTGAGTGGGGTTGAGTGAGTGCTGAAAGGGGTGAGTGAATGCTGAGCAGGGGTGACTGGGTGCTGAGCGGGGGTGACTTGGTGCTGAGCGGGGGTGAGTGGATGCTGAACGGAGGTGACTGGGTTCTGAGCAGGGGTGACTGGGTGCTGAGCGGGGGTGACTGGGTGCTGAGCGGGGGTGACTGGGTGCTGAGCGCAGGTGACTGGGTGCTGAGCGAGTGAGAGTGGGGTTCAGAGGGGGCAGTGTGGGTTCAGTGGGGGCAGTGTGGTTTCTGTGGGGGCAGTGTGGGGTGAGAGGGGTGAGCAGGGGTAGTTTGGGGTGAATAGCAGGATGGGGGAGGCTCCACTCACCCCGACATTGTTCCTCTTCGGCCCCGTTCACACATTGCGTATTTTTGTGAGCTTTTTTACGCGCGCTTTTCAAAAATACGCAATGTGTTTTGTGTCTGCCAGCAAAGTGAATGGGAAATTCACTTAGCCGTGCAGACACTGCGTAAAAATATACAACGCTTTTATGGGAGAAAACGCTGCTATGTAAAGAATTGACATGTTAAATATTTACGCAGCAGCGCCTGTGTTTTCTCCCAGCGGGGCCGGTGCTGCTGGAACTGATGTCACAGAGTGGAGGAAGAATCCTGCTTCCTCCTCCCCTCTGTGACCGCCCCCATTTGATTTCGCAGTGTATTAATATACACTGCGAAATCAAAATTAAACAAAGTCAAATATATGAAAAATAATAAAGAATGAATACTTACCCTCTGACGGGTGTTCGGGTGTCCGGGAGCCAGGAGCCGCCGCAGGAATTGACCTGCTAGGACCCATTGTCACAGGGGCGTTCCCAGCACTGATTGGCCGCTTGCGGTCATGTGATATGTATCACATTACCACGAGCGGCCAATCAGCGCCGGCAACACCTCTCTGACATCACGGCAGGTCCTGGCAGGACTGTACATTGCCTGCCTCTACACCGGAAACCGCGAAATGGCGTCGGAAAGGTAAGTATTTCATTCTTTATTATTTTACATACATCTCACTTTGTTTAATTTTGATTACGCAGTGTATATTAATACACTGCAAAATAAAATGGGGCTGTCACACATGTCAAAGAGGGGAGGAGGAAGCAGGATTTTACCTCACCCTCTGTGACAGCGGAAGCGGGAAAGCGGGTGGAGGTATCGGGTGGCTGCTCTGAATGAACAGCTGGTGCCGAAGCATCAGCTGTTCATTTCAAATAGCGGGGTGGGAAAGCCGACAGCGATTTCGGCCTCAGACAGACACGATTGGGCAATTATATAGTAGATAACACCGTCCTGCGATCTCCCAGAATGTGCATACCGTGCTGCGTGACGGTCAGGGGTGAAACACAATGTACGGTAAATTCTATATACAGGTCAGGAGCATCGAGCCCATGGAGCCAAGAGGAGCAGTGACCGCCTGCACGTGCACCCCTTGCACTATATGGCACCTACACAGTGTATACATCATTTATCTGAGACTTGCTGTTACCTTTTTTGGCAATGGCTATTGAAAGGATGCACTTCTTATTTGAACAATGTATAACAATGGATACTGCATGACATTATATGTCTGGACACTGGATGGTATTACAAATGAGCATTATATGGAACTATACATGTGGACACTATATGGCATTATATGTCTGAGCACTGTAAGGCATAGTGTGTCTGGGCAGTATATGGCATTATACGTCCGAGCACTGTAAGGCATAGTGTGTGGGCGCTATATGGTATTATACGTCCGAGCACTGTAAGGCATAGTGTGTATGGGCAGTACATGGCATTATACGTCCGAGCACTGTAAAGCATAGTGTGTATGGGCACTATATGGCATTATACATCCGAGCACTGTAAGGCATAGTGTGTATAGGCACTATATGGCATTATACGTCCGAGCACTGTAAGGCATAGTGTGTATGGGCACTATATGGCATTATACATCTGAGCAATGTAAGGCATAGTGTGTATAGGCACTATATGGCATTATATGTCCAAGCACTGTAAGGCATAGTGTGTGTGGGCACTATATGGCATTATACGTCCGAGCACTGTAAGGCATAGTGTGTATGGGCACTATATGGCATTATACATCCGAGCAATGTAAGGCATAGTGTGTATAGGCACTATATGGCATTATATGTCCAAGCACTGTAAGGCATAGTGTGTGTGGGCACTATATGGCATTATACGTCCGAGCACTGTAAGGCATAGTGTGTATGGGCACTATATGGCATTATACATCCGA
Organism: Allobates femoralis; assembly: GCA_033576535.1. Classification (NCBI taxonomy): domain Eukaryota; kingdom Metazoa; phylum Chordata; class Amphibia; order Anura; family Aromobatidae; genus Allobates; species Allobates femoralis. The sequence continues at coordinate 442,900,040 of JARQOC010000004.1, forward strand.
GCACTGTAAGGCATAGTGTGTGGGCGCTATATGGTATTATACGTCCGAGCACTGTAAGGCAGTGTGTATGGGCACTATATGGCATTATACGTCCGAGCACTGTAAAGCATAGTGTGTATGGGCAGTATATGGCATTATACATCCGAGCACTGTAAGGCATAGTGTGTATAGGCACTATATGGCATTATACGTCCGAGCACTGTAAGGCATAGTGTGTTTGGGCACTATATGGCATTATACATCCGAGTAATGTAAGGCATAGTGTGTATAGGCACTATATGGCATTATACGTCCGAGCACTGTAAGGCATAGTGTGTATGGGCACTATATGGCATTATACATCCGAGTAATGTAAGGCATAGTGTGTATAGGCACTATATGGCATTATACGTCCGAGCACTGTAAGGCATAGTGTGAGTGGGCACTATATGGCATTATACGTCGGAGCACTGTAAGGCATAGTGTGTATGGGCACTATATGGCATTATACATCCGAGCACTGTAAGGCATAGTGTGTATAGGCACTATATGGCATTATACATCCGAGCACTGTAAGGCATAGTGTGTATAGGCACTATATGGCATTATACATCCGAGCACTGTAAGGCATAGTGTGTATAGGCACTATATGGTATTATATGTCCGAGCACTGTAAGGCATATTGTGTATGGGCACTATATGGCATTATACATCCGAGCACTGTAAGGCATAGTGTGTATAGGCACTATATGGCATTATACGTCCGAGCACTGTAAGGCATAATGTGTATGGGCACTATATGGCATTATACGTACGAGCACTGTAAGGCATAGTGTGTGTGGGCACTATATGTCCGAGCACTGTAAGGCATAGTGTGTATGGGCACTATATGGCATTATACGTCCGAGCACTGTAAGGCATAGTGTGTATGGGCACTATATGGCATTATACGTCCGAGCACTGTAAGGCATAGTGTGTATGGGCACTACATGGCATTATACGTCCGAGCACTGTAAGGCATAGTGTGTATGGGCAGTATATGGCATTATATATCCGCACTGTAAGGCATAGTGTGTATAGGCACTATATGGCATTATACGTCCGAGCACTGTAAGGCATAGTGTGTATGGGCACTATATGGCATTATACGTCCGAGCACTGTAAGGCACTGTGAGCCACTTTCTCCCACTGTGCTGCCAGTAGCTGCACCCTGCGGCCCCTGCACCTGGGTCTGCGGACTTGACCTTGCCGTTGCCTGGGCACCTCCAGCGGCACCGAGCCCAGTGGCACAGAGCCCCTCAACTCACCCGGAGGACCCTCCAGCGGCACCCCGTAGCCACAGCTGGATCCAGAGACCGCACGCTCCAAGCGCCGGTGCCACCTTGCCGACGGCTCCCCCTGCTGCGGTGGTCCCGCGGCTGCCATCCACAACCGCTCCTGTTCTGGGCACCGAGCCCGCTAGGCCCGTGTCCTCGTGACCGCTGGTTCCCTGCACGGTGGAGGAACCCCACCGCCGGTCTCTCCGTGCAGCCAGCCGTGTAGCCAAGGACTGAAGGTGTGGGAGAGAAGCAGACCGCGCAAAACTGGCCTGCGGCCCTACGTGCAGGAGGCCCCGGACCCACTCCAGCGGCAGCCGGCAAAGTGAGAGGTGGGTCTGAGCAGCCGCTCATGCCAACCGCGGCCTGAGACCCCCCGTCAGCAGGCACCTCCACATCGGGTGGCCCCCTAGCTACGGCGGCTGCAGTGGCCCGGTCCCTCATGCTCCCGTCACCGAGGTCTCCAGCGGCAGAAGAGGAGGCCGCCACATCTAAGGTGTCGCCTCCCGATAGTGGTGGCTCCGGTACCCGCGGCGACCCCCGCATACTCCGGTCACCGCGCTCTGCAACTTCAGGGAGGCTGCCTCCACAACACAGTCCTGCCTCCTAGCATCACTGCGGTACCAGCTGCAGCTCCACACTCTCCTGTCGTTTCAGCTTTGCATTTTCACTGCGCTTGGAATTTTCACTGCGTGCGGCTGTTTTGCATACTGCGCGCGATTTCCGTGACAGACAGAGAACATTACAGGATTATATAGTAGATATATTAGAATCTGGGAGTCCTCAGTGGTTGATACCTTTTAATGGTATCAACCACTGAGGATTCTCAGATTCTAATATATATTTTTCTATCTACTGGCTAACATGGTGCAAACATTTATTGTACCTTATATTATATAGAGTTATTACAAACAGAGTGATCTATTTCAAGAGTTTATTTCTGTTAATGTTGATGATTATGTCTTACAGCCAATGAAAACCCAATGGTCATTATCTCAGAAAATTAAAGTAGGGAGGATGAAGAGTTAAAAACTGCGCTGCCGTATTCCACAAGACATCAAAGGGTGAATATAATATTGATTTATTAGTCAGCGCATTTCAGCACTCCCTGAAACATGGCAATATGATATTGATTTGCACTGTAGAAAGAGCTAGGGAAATTTTATTCACCCTTTAATGTTTTGTGGAATATGGCAACGTGATTTTTAACTCTTCATCCTCACTACTCTATATGCACCACACTGGTGCATATACAAATGGAAAATAAATATAAAAAATAATAAAAACATAAAAATAAATAATAGAAATTAATAAAAAAAAATAATAATACCAATCCACCAATCCAGGTGGAAAATAAATATAAAAATTAATAAAATAAATAAATAAATAAACAAAATAAGAAGAATAATCCACCAATCCGAATGGAAAATACATATAAAAAATAATTAAAACAAGAAAAAATAATAATCCACTAAACAGTACAAATGGAACATAAATAGAAAATAAATTAGTAAAGAAATAATAATAAAATAATAATAATAACAGATAGAAGCCCTGGGCCTGCTGGGACGTGTAGTTTTGTAACAAGCCTGTAGCTCTGTAACAGTGGCACACCCCCTATGTAATATAATGTCCCCACAGACCCAGTATACTGTCCCAGAAATCTATATAAGAATAGTGTAAACCATGCTATACTCCGTCCCCTGCTCCCAGGCTCCAGGTCTCTGATATGACGTCTTACCGTGGATGACGCACGCCATGCTGTGACGTCATCACTCTGCACGTTCTCTGTGTGGCGCCGGCCCCAACGGTCCTGCTGAAGAAACCGGCGGAGCGGAGAGCTGATACCAGGACTTTCCCCGGCGGCTCCCAAAACAGAGGGGAAGGACGACAGCCGGGAGGAGGAGGAGGAGGAGAGCGGGGCCCGGAAGACTACAGCCAGGAGGAGGAGGAGGAGGACAGAGGGGCCCGGAGGACGGAGCGCGGCTGTCACAAGGTACATGTCATGTATGGCTCCTGTGCGCCCTCTGCTGGTGGCTGCAGGCAGTCGTCATGTCATCTATATAGGGGAGTCAGAGCTCAGATCCTGTATAAGGAAATGGACCAGCCCCCAGTTATACACCTGATACTACAGATATCTGCAGATAGAGGATCCATGGTTGGGCATTGTCTTTTAGGGTAAAACTGTCCACAATTAGGGTGTACATAGTTATAGATTTTATCATAAGCACAATAGTAGTGATTCTGGGTCATGCTGCTTTGTGTGTAGGGTTACCGTCTATCCAGGGTGTACATAGTTATAGATGTTATCATAAGCACAATAGTAGTGATTCTGGGTCATGCTGCTTTGTGTGTAGGGTTACTGTCTATCCAGGGTGTACATAGTTATAGATGTTATCATAAGCACAATAGTAGTGATTCTGGGTACATGCTGCTTTGTGTGTAGGGTTACCGTCTATCCAGGGTGTACATAGTTATAGATGTTATCATGAGCACAATAGTAGTGATTCTGGGTACATGCTGCTTTGTGTGTAGGGTTACGTCTATCCAGGGTGTACATAGTTATAGATGTTATCATAAGCACAATAGTAGTGATTCTGGGTCATGCTGCTTTGTGTGTAGGGTTACCGTCTATCCAGGGTGTACATAGTTATAGATGTTATCATAAGCACAATAGTAGTGATTCTGGGTCATGCTGCTTTGTGTGTAGGGTTACGTCTATCCAGGGTGTACATAGTTATAGATGTTATCATAAGCACAATAGTAGTGATCTGGGTACATGCTGCTTTGTGTGTAGGGTTACTGTCTATCCAGGGTTTTACATAGTTATAGATGTTATCATAAGCACAATAGTAGTGATTCTGGGTCATGCTGCTTTGTGTGTAGGGTTACTGTCTATCCAGGTGTACATAGTTTATAGATGTTATCATAAGCACAAAGTAGTGATCTGGGTCATGCTGCTTTGTGTGTAGGGTTACTGTCTATCCAGGGTGTACATAGTTATAGATGTTATATAGCACAATAGTAGTGATTCTGGGTCATGCTGCTTTGTGTGTAGGGTTACTGTCTATCCAGGGTGTACATAGTTATAGATGTTATCATAAGCACAATAGTAGTGATTCTGGTCATGCTGCTTTGTGTGTAGGGTTACGTCTATCCAGGGTGTACATAGTTATAGATGTTATCATAAGCACAATAGTAGTGATTCTGGGTCATGCTGCTTTGTGTGTAGGGTTACCGTCTATCCAGGGTGTACATAGTTATAGATGTTATCATAAGCACAATAGTAGTGATTCTGGGTCATGCTGCTTTGTGTGTAGGGTTCTTGTTCTATCAGGTCTTGTACATAGTTATTAGATTTACAAACACAATAGTAGTGATTCTGGTAATGCTGGTTTGTGTAGTAGGGGTTACTGTCTATCCAGAGTGTACATATGGTTTGCTTATCATAAGGCACAATAGTAGTGATTCTTGGGTACATGTGTCTCTGATGGTAGGTTACCGTCTATCCAGGGTGTACATAGTTTATATGATGTTTATCATAAGCACATATTGTGATTCTGGTCATGCTGCTTTGTGTTAGCGGTTACTTCTTATATCCAGGGTGTACATAGTTATGATGTTATCCATAAGCACATAGTAGTGATTCTGGTTACAATGGCTGCTCATGTGTGTGGGTTACCGTCTATGACCATGTGTGTTACATAGTGTAATGATGGTTTATCTAAAGTTCACAATATGAGTGATTCTGGTCATGCCTGCTTTGTGTGTAGGGTTACCGTTCTATCCAGGTGTTATCATATTAGATCGTTTCTCATAGCACATCAGTAGTGATTCTGGGTCATGCTGCTTTGAGTGATAGTGGTTACCGTCTATCCAGTTGTGTACTCTTATAAGATTGTTATCTATAAGCACAATAGTAGTGATTCTGGTCATATGCTCTTGTGTGTTTAGGTTACGTCATCAGGGTGTACATATTTATAGATTGTTATCATATGCACAATAGTAGTGATCTCTGGGTCATGCTGCTTTGTGATGTAGGGTTACGTCTATCCAGTTGTACATAGTTATAGATGTTATCATATAGCACATATGTAGTGATCTCTGGTCATGCGCTATTTTTTTTTTTTTTATAGATGTTATCATAAGCACAAATAGTAGTGATTCTGGGTACATGCTGCTTTGTGTGTAGGGTTACTGTCTATCCAGGGTGTACATAGTTATAGATGTTATCATAAGCACAATAGTAGTGATTCTGGGTCATGCTGCTTTGTGTGTAGGGTTACTGTCTATCCAGGTGTACATAGTTATAGATGTTATCATAAGCACAATAGTAGTGATTCTGGGTACATGCTGCTTTGTGTTGTAGGGTTAACTGTCTTATCCAGGGTGTACATAGTTATAGATAGTTATCATAAGCACAATAGTAGTGATTCTGGGTCATGCTGCTTTGTGTGTAGGGTTACCGTCTATCCAGGGTGTACATAGTTATAGATGTTATCATAAGCACAATAGTAGTGATTCTGGGTCATGCTGCTTTGTGTGTAGGGTACGTCTATCCAGGGTGTACATAGTTATAGATGTTATCATAAGCACAATAGTAGTGATTCTGGGTCATGCTGCTTTGTGTGTAGTGGTTACTGTCTATCCAGGGTGTACATAGTTATAGATGTTATCATAAGCACAATAGTAGTGATTCTGGGTCATGCTGCTTTGTGTGTAGGGTTACTGTCTATCCAGGGTGTACATAGTTATAGATGTTATCATAAGGCACAATAGTAGTGATTCTGGGTCATGCTGCTTTTGTGTAGGGTTACTGTCTATCCAGGGTGTACATAGTTATAGATGTTATCATAAGCACAATAGTAGTGATTCTGGGTCATGCTGCTTTGTGTGTAGGGTTACCGTCTATCCAGGGTGTACATAGTTATAGATGTTATCATAAGCACAATAGTAGTGATTCTGGGTCATGCTGCTTTGTGTGTAGGGTTACGTCTATCCAGGTGTACATAGTTATAGAATGTTTATCATGATACACAATAGAGTGATTCTGGGTAATGCTGCTTTGTGTGTAGTGGTTACGTCCTATCCAGGGTGTACATAGTTATATAGATGTTATCATAATGCACAATAGTAGTGATTCTGGTCATGCTGCTTTGTTGTAGGGTTACTGTCTATCCAGGGTTACATAGTTTATGATTGTTATCATAAGCACAATAGTATGATTCTGGTCATGCTGCTTTGTGTGTAGGTTACCGTCTATCCAGTTGTACATAGATAGATGTTATCATAAGCCCATAGTATGAATCTGGGTCATGCTGCTTTGTTTATTAGGTTTACCGTCTATCCAGGGTTGACATATTATAGATTTATCATAAGCACAATAGTAGTGATTCTGGGTCCCATGCTGCTTTGTGTGTAGGTTACTGTCTATCCATGGTGTACATGTTTAAGATTGTTATCATAAGCACAATAGTAGTGATCTCTGGGTCATGCTGCTTTGTTGTGTAGGTTACTGTCTATCCCGTGTGTACATAGTTATAGATGTTATCATAAGCACAATATAGTGATTCTGGGTCATGCTGCTTTGTGTGTATGTGTTACTGTCTATCCGGGTGTACATAGTTTATGATTTATCATAAGCACAATAAGTAGTGATTCTGGGTACATGCTGCTTTGTGTGTAGGTTACTGTCTATCCAGGGTGTACATATTTATAGATTGTTATTATAAGCACAATAGTAGTGATTCTGGGTCATGCTGCTTTGTGTGTAGGGCTGCTTGTTATAACAGAGAAATCTCTATACAAATGTTTATTACAGATTACAAAAAAACATTTTCAATGTAGTGAAAATAATGAATTTTAGGAGATTTTGCTGTCAGTCCCAGTCCGGGGCTTCTCTCTTTATGACATCATTATGTTCTCCCTTATGACATCATTGTGTTCTCCCTTATGACATCATTGTGTTCTCCCTTATGACATGATTGTGTTCTCCCTTATGACATGATTGTGTTCTCCCTTATGACATGATTGTGTTCTCCCGTATGACATCATCGTCTTCTCCCTTATGACATCATTGTGTTCTCCCTTATGACATCATTGTGTTCTCCCTTATGACATCATTATGTTCTCCCTTATGACATCATTGTGTTCTCTCTTTATGACATCATTGTGTTCTCCCTCATGACATCATTGTGTTCTCCCTTATGACATCATTGTGTTCTCCCTTATGACATCATTGTGTTCTCCCTTATGACATCATTGTGTTCTCCCTTATGACATCATTGTGTTCTCCCTTATGACATCATTGTGTTCTCCCTTATGACATCGTCTTCTCCCTTATGACATCATTATGTTCTCCCTTATGACATCATTGTGTTCTCCCTTATGACATCATTGTGTTCTCCCTTATGACATCGTCTTCTCCCTTATGACATCATTGTGTTCTCCCTTATGACATCATTGTGTTCTCCCTTATGACATCATTGTGTACTCCCTTATGACATCATTGTGTTCTCCCTTATGACATCGTGTTCTGCCTTATGACATCATTGTGTTCTCTCTTTATGACATCATTGTGTTCTTCCTTATGACATCATTGTGTTCTCCCTTATGACATCATTGTGTTCTCCCGTATGACATCATCGTCTTCTCCCTTATGACATCATTGTGTTCTCCCTTATGACATTATTGTGTTCTCCCTTATGACATCATTGTGTTCTCCCTTTTGACATCATTGTGTTCTCCCTTATGACATCATCGTGTTCTCCCTTATGACATCATTGTGTTCTCCCTTATGACATCATTGTGTTCTCCCTTATGACATCATTGTGTTCTCCCTTATGACATCATTGTGTTCTTCCTTATGACGTCATTGTGTTCTCCATTATGATGTCATTGTGTTCTCTGTTATGACATCGTCTTCTCCCTTATGACACAGCTGGATCCTCGTCACACATCAGTTGTAGCCGATCCCTTGAGCAGAGCAGTCGTCTTCCCATCAATCTCTCCAGGCTATAGATGCTGTATACTGAGGCCTGTGTGCCACCTCCTGCAGTATTCTGGGGGCTATGTGCAGCCTGCTGTGGTATACTGGGGGTTGTGTGTGGATTCTGTCTGTATACTGGAGACTGTGTGTGGCCTCCTGGTGTATACTGGGGGCTGTGTGCTGCACCCTGCAGTATACTGGGGTCTGCACGAGACCTCCTGCATATACTGGGGGTGTGTACGGCCTCTTGCGGTATATTGGGGGCTGTGTGCGGCCTCCTGCAACATACTGGAGGCTGTGTGCAGCCTCCTGCTGTAGAGTAAGGGCTGTTTGTGGCCTCCTGTTGTATGCTGGGGGCTGTGTGCAGCCTGCTCTATACTGGGGGCTGTTTGAGGCCTCTTGAGGTATACTGAGGGCAGTGTGCGGTATACTGAGGGCTGTGTGCAGCCTCCCAGTGTATACTGCGGTCTGGGTGTGGCCTTCTGGTGTATAACTGGGGACTCTCTGTGACCTTCTGCAATATACTGGGAGCTATGTGCGGCTTGTTACAATTTACTGGGGCCTTTGTGTGACCTTTTGTATACTAGGGGCTGTGTGCGGCCTCCTGCTGTTTACTAGGGGTTGTGTGTGGCCTCCCGCCGTATATTGAGGCAACGTGCAGCCTCCTGCAGCATACGTGGGGCTGTGTCCAGCCTTCTGTAGTATACTGGGGGCTGTGTGCAGCGTCTTGCTCTATTCTGGAGGCTGTGTGTGGCCTCCTGCTGTGTACTGGAGGCTGTGTAAGGCCTCCTGCAGTATACAAGAGGATGTGTGCGACTTCTTGCTGTATAATGGGGACTGTAAGCGGCCTCCTGCTGCATACTGAAGGCTGTGGCGGCCTCCTGCTGTACAGTGAGATCTGTTTCCGATCTCCTGTTGTATGTTGGGGGCTGGGTATGGACTCCTGCTGTATAGTGGAGGCTGTGTGCGACTTCCTGCTGTATAATTTTGGCTGTGTGAGACCTCCTGCTATATATTGAAGGCTGTGTGCAGCCTCAAGCTGTATACTTAGGGCTGTGTGCTGCCTCCTAATGTATACTGGGAGCTGGGTGTGACCATTTAGTCTATACTGGGGGCTGTGTGCGGCCTCAAGTTGTATACCTGGGTTTGTGTGCAACCTCCTGTTGTATACTGATGGCTGTGTGCGGTCTCCTGCTGTTTACTGGGGACTGGATGTGGCCTTATGCAAACACTGGGAGCTGTGTGCAGCCTGCTACAGTATACTGGGGCCTTTGTGCGGCCTTCTGTATACTTGGGGCTGTGTGCCACCTCCTGCTGTATACTGGGGGCTGTGTGTGGCCTCCTGTGGTATACTGGTGGAAATATGCAGCCTCCTGCTGTATACTGTGGGCTGTGTGTGGCCTCTTAATGTATACTGGGGGCTGTGTGCAGCCTTCTGGTATATACTGGGGGCACTTTGCGGCCTTCTGCAATGTACTGGGGGCTGTGTGCAGCCCCCTACTGTATACTGGGGACTGTGTGCTGACTCCTACTGTATACTATGGACTGTGTGCTGTCTCCTACTGTATACTGGGGACTGTGTGCCGTCTCCTGCTGTATACTGGGGGCTGTGTGCGGCCTCCTAAGGTATACTGGGGCTATGTGCGACCTTCTGTGGCATACTTGGGCCCGTGTACGGCCTCCTGTGGTATACTGGGTGCTATGTGCAGCCTCTTGCTCTATTCTAGGGCCTGTGTGCGGCCTCCTGCTGTGTACTGGAGGCTGAGTGCGGCCTCCAGTTTTATACTGGGGTCTGTGTGAGGACTCCTGTGGTATACAGCGGGTTGTGTGCGGCCTCCTGCTGTACAGTGAGGGCTGTTTGCGGCCTCTTGTTGTTTGCTGGAGGCTGGGTATGGCCTCCTTCTGTATAGTGAGGGCTGTGTGCAGACTCCCAGCTGTTTACTGTGGTCTGTGTGTGACCTCCTACTGTATACTGGGGACTGTGTGCTGTCTCCTGCTGTATACTGCACATTGTGTGCGGCCTCATGTTGTATACTGGGGGCTGTGTGCGGCTTCATGCTGTATACCTTTGGCTATGTGCGACCTTCCTCTGTATACTGCAGGCTGTGTGCGGCCTCAAGCTGTATACTTAGGGCTGTGTGAAACCTACTTCTGTATACTGAGGGCTGTCTGTAACCTCCTGCTTTATACTAAGGACTGTGTGCGACCTCGTGCTGTATACTGGGGCTGTATGCGGCCTAATTCTGTATATTGGGGGCTATGTGTGGCCTCCTACTGTATACTGCATGCGGTCTCCTGCAGTATACTGGTGCTGCATGCAGTATGGTGGGGCTTGTGTGCAGCCTCCTGAGGTATACTTGGGGCTGGGTGTGACCTTTTTGTCTACACTTTGGGTTGTGTGCGGCCTCAAGCTGGATACTTAAGGCTGTGTGCAACCTCGGGCTGTATACTGAGGGCTGTGTATGGCTGCCTGCTGTATAGGGGGGCTATGTGCGGCCTCTTGCGGTATACTGGGGCACCGTGCGGTATGCTGGGGGCTGTGTGCGGCCTCTTGAGGTATACTGGTGGCATTGTGCGGTATACTGGGGGCTGTGTGCAGCCTCCCAATGTATACTGGGTGCTAGATGCGGCCTTCTGATGTATACTGGGGGCTCTTTATGGCCTTCTCTATTCTGGGGGCTATGCACAGCCTCCTGCTTTATACTGGGAGTTGTGTGGTATACTGGGGCAACATACAGCCTCCTGCGGTATACTGTGGCAATGTGCAGCTTCCTGCGGTATACTGGGGGCACTCTGCGGCCTTCTTCAATGTATTGGGGGCTGTGTGCAGTCTCCTGTTGCATACTGGGGTCTGTATGAGGCCTCCTGCATTTTACATGGGGTTGTGTTTGGCTTCTTGCTGTATAATGGGGACTATAAGCGGCCTCCTGCTATACCCTGAAGGCTGTGCTCGGCCTCCTGCTCTACATTGACAGCTGTTTGCAGTCTCCTGTTGTATGCTGGGGATCAGGTATGGCCTCCTGCTGTATACTGGGGGCTGTGTGCGGCCTAGTGCTGTATACTGTGGTCTGTGTGTGACATCCTACTGTATACTGTGGACTGTGTGCGGCCTCCTGCTGTAAACTGCCGGCTGTGTGCGGCCTCTTGCTGTATACTTTTGGCTTTTAGCTACCTCCTGCTGTATCATGCAGGCTGTGTGTGGCCTCAAGCTGTATATTTTAGTACTGTGCGCAACTTCCTTCTGTATCCTGGGAACCTCCTGCATTTTACATGGGGTTGTGTTTGGCTTCTTGCTGTATAATGGGGACTTTAAGCGGCCTCCTGCTATACCCTGAAGGCTGTGCTCGGCCTCCTGCTCTACATTGACAGCTGTTTGCGGTCTCCTGTTGTATGCTGGGGATCAGGTATGGCCTCCTGCTGTATACTGAGGGCTGTGTGTGGCCTCCTGCTATATACTGAGGTCTGTGTGTACCTCCTGCTTTATACAGAGGGGGTGTGTGCAACCTCCTGCTGTATATTAAGAGCTGTGTGCAGCCTCCTGCTGTATACTGGGGGCTGTTTGCGGCCACCTGAAGTGTACTGGGGCAGCGTACGGTACGCTGGGGGGCTGTGTGCGGTCTCCTGAGGTATACTAGGTGCAGCGTACTAAAGGCTGTGCGCAGCCTCCCAATGTATACTGGGGGCTGGGTGCAGCCTTTTGGTGTATACTGGGGGCTCTCTGCGGCCTTCTGTATACCGAGGGCTGTGTGCGGCCTCCTGCTTTATATTGGGGGCTGTGTGTGACCTCCTACAGTATACTGGGGTTGCCGTGCAGCCTCCTGCAGTATACTGGGGGCTCTGTGTGGCCTCCTAATGTATACTGGGTGCTGTTTGCAGCCTTCTTGTGCATACTGGGGGCACTCTGTTGCCTACTGCAATGTACTGGGGGTTGTGTGCGGTCTCCTGCTGTATGCTGGAGGATGTGTGTGGCCTCCTGCTGTATACTGGTGGCTGTGTGCAGCCTCCTGCTGTACTTGGGGCTGTATGTGGCCTCCTGCGTTATACTGGAGGCAGCGAGCAGCCTACTGCGGTATAATGGGGGCTTTGTGTGACCTCCTGTACTATACTCGATCAGGAAGGATGCCGGCAGCGTTCTCCTCGATTAGAATAAAGCTGTCCCCAGACTGTGAAACACACACACTTTTTAGCAACATATATTTTTATCTAAAAGATATTGGAAGCTAAAACGTACAGTACATTTGTTTATAGTGCATTTATGTTTTGTATGTTGTTACAGGTCAAAACCAAGAGTTTTACCATGTTGGGTTCTTTTGTGGTGCCTTTAGCATTGATAAGTAGTTGAGATATAATTAAGGACCTGAGGCCTAATAAATACCATTAACTGCACCCATTCAAAAGATAGATGGATCCTACAGGTGAAGACCACCTCATTATGTGCTAATTCCTACTAAATCAAAGAAGTAGTTTAGTTCAGAGAAAAAGAAAAAAATGTAAGTTTCATATTACCGTATTTTCCGGCGTATAAGACGACTGGGCGTATAAGACGACCCCCAACTTTTCCACTTAAAATATGGAGTTTGGGATATACTCGCCGTATAAGACTGCCCCTCTTCCAACCCACTATGGTAAAACGTAAAAAAACATCAGAATGAATTTCAATATAGTAATTTTAATTCAAATGCTTATGACATACAGGTACTTAGCATGAAAACTGTCACTTATAAAAATAAGGTTGTTTGTCATCAAACATGTAAATATAAAACAGTGCAAGTGGATTAAATGTTTTTGTATTGGCTCTAAATAAAGCTGAAAGGAAGGTAGGAGGAAGGCTGGTTTCACACTACGATTTTATCAGTTCCGATGCTGTCCGATAAAAATCGGACAGCATCGGAACGATTTTTGCCTCCATGCAGGCCTATGCGCATCGGACCGAATCGGATGTGCTCTAAATGCCATCCGATTTGGTCCGATCCGATTCTGTCCAATTTTTTTATCGGAAAATAAAATCGGACAAACTCGGACCAGACCAAATCGGATGGCATTTAGTGCACATCCGATCTGACCCGATCAATTTGAGATGGGGCCCTATGGAGCAGGGTCCGAGGAAAAATCTGATGTCTCCTCGGACCCGATTTTAGTGTACTGAGCATGCTCAGTACACTAAAATAGCTCCTAAAAGTAAATTAAGGGGTTAATTTAAAAAAAAAAAATCTATGGTCACCTGTCCACGAGGCCCCCAGTGTCTCCCGCGCGTCTCCTGTGTCTCTCGGTGTCTTGCTGTCTGTGCTGACAGAACCTGCCGTGATGTCACAATCACATGACTGCCAGTAACCAATAACCGGCAGTCATGTGATTGTGACGTCACGCGAGGTCCTGTCAGCACAGAACAGCAAGACATTAGGAGACGCGCGGGACCGTGCAGGAGTCGTGGACAGATGAGAAAAGATTGGAGGAGAGGAGGACAAGAGGAGAGGGGGACAAAGGGGAGAGGAGGACAAGAGGAGAGTAGGAGAGGAGGACAAGAGGAGGAGAGGAGGACAAGAAGAGGAGAGGAGGACAAGTGGACGAGAGGAGGACAAGAGGAGAGGAGGACAAGAGGAGAGGAGGACAAGAGGAGGACAAGAGGAGAGGAGGACAAGAGGAGGAGAGGAGGACAAGAGGAGAGGAGGACAAGAGGAGAGGAGGACAAGAGGGGTGGAGGACAAGAGGGGAGGAGGGGGAGTGCAATGGAGGACGGGGGGAGCGCAGTGGAGGACCGGGAGTGAAGAGGGGAGGACGGGGGACCACATTGGAGGACCGGGGGAGAGACAGCTGATGACAGCTGACAGGGAGCAAGGTGAGGGCGGGCATCAGATAAAATGTTGGAATCGGATGCCTATTTGGCATCCGATTCCAGGCATCAGAAGAATCCGATGCTGTCTGATTTATATCGGACAGCATCGGATTTAAAAAAATCGTTATGTGAAAGTAGCCGAAGAAACAAACAACAAGAACAAGTGTCAGTCAAGTCCCCGGCGAGTTAGCATCGCCCATCATAACTGCAAGCTACAGTATTTTTACAGATTTTGATTGCATGGCAGTTTCCCTTTAAAAGCCTTCAAAATCCTCCTGTTCGTCATCTGATATCATAAGTACATCAATGAAATCTTGTGATACATTGGTAAGGTAATGATGATATGGATCAAATTCCGTATCAGATGCTGTGGTCTCAGCTTCGGCTTCATCTTCTTCTTGCCACAAGTAGTCGTCCTCCATACCATCTAATGAATTTGATATGCCACACTTCTTGAAAGACTTGAGTACGGTTTCTGCATCAATATCATTCCAGGGTTTTATGACAAAATTACACAAAACATCCATCTGTGGAGCACGCATGTTTCCTCCTTTTGTGAATGACTTTTCGCCACTAACCATCCACTGTTCTCGAATGCGATCTTTAAATGGCTTGTTTAGGCACACGTCCAGTGGCTGTACCAATGACGTCAATCCTGCAGGAATAACTGCCATATGTGTGTTTAGTCTTGCAAGCCTTTCCTTGGTGCTGGGAGTTAAATGAGCCCTGAACGTATCCCACACCAGTAGACTAGGTTTATGAATAAGTCCACCTGGTCGCCTGCTCCAAACATTATCAAGCCACAGCTTTACCCTTTCTTCATCCATCCAGCCTTTTTCATTCACATGTACAAAAGAACCAACTGAGAACTTGAGTTTCGGCATTGTTTTTCTTTTAAAAATAATCATTGGCCTCAGTTTGGTGCCATCAGCTGTGCATCCCAATACCACTGTAAAACTGGACTTCTCGTGTCCTGTTGTTTTCAATAAAATAGTTTTTTCACATTTTTGATGGACAGTTTTATTTCCAACCATATCAAAATTCATTGAAGTCTCATCCATATTTCCAATACTACTTAACGCATAGCCATTGTTTGGTGCGCTGTTGTATTATGCATCGATGGAAATTTGTTACTTTGCTATCAAGATCTGCAGGTAACTTTTGGGCAATGTTCGTCTTTTGCCTTAGTACCATATTATGCCTTGCCATAAATCTGCTACACCAGGATACAGTGGCCTTAAATCTGCTGCTGTGCTCTGGGTTAGATTTGGCCCACTGAAGTGCAAATAAACGTATTTTGTTTCGTGTCACTACATAACCGCTGTGGCGATGCTCGTTCACCATATCGGCTACATGTTTTTCAAGTTCTGGCCAATGTGGGGTGCCTCCTCTTAATACACACTTACCCCTTGGCATACTCTTTAATGCATTTTCATTTGCTTTCCAGTCCCGAACCATCTTTTCTGTTACTCCATATTGTCTTGCAGCAGCGCAGTTATTATGTTTCATGGCAAAAGTTTACAACTTTAAGTTTGAAACTGGCTTCATATTTCTTTCTTCTTGCTTGTGCAGCCATGATGGGGGTTTGATTGTTGGACATTTGTACTGTATATTGTATGAACAGGTACAGATACTGGTGATGTACTGTGGTACCCAGTAATGTACCTCACCAGTGATTGGTTGTTTATTGCATACAAATCCTCCTTGGATTGGTCAGCTCTCCCTGCCCAGCCCTTCCTGTCTATCAGAGTAGTAATGCATCCCCCTGGCCTGCCCTTGTATCCCACCAGCAGAGTCTTTTTCACCCATTTGGAACACCCCCTCCACCCAGCCTGCCCCTATCACGTCTGAGAAGCAGAGAACAAAAAGGCGGGCACTTTCACTTTCCCTACCTGACCTGCGGCTTGCCTGCCATGCACCCACCATCGTTGAGTGCAGTGAGGCTCCTCCTCACTGCAAGCCACAGGAGCTCACTGAGGCACAGAGGTGGATTGTTACGGTAGTTATTTTGGTCCCTAACAATCTGATGTTTACCTTCCCAACTGTCTATTCAAAGCTCCCGGAGACAGCTTTTGACAGTGCACAGGAAACGCAGTCTGCAGCGGTTTCCTGTGCGCTGTCCTAAAGTCTCCGGGAGCTTTGAATAGACAGTTGGACAAGGTATTAAGGCATCTGCCTAGTGATTGAGCTGGTGGGGAAAGTGGCTCATAAAAGTCTCTGCCGTCACTTCCTCCCCGATGGCGGCGAGTGATTAGAGTCCCCCTGCTCCCCGCACCTCAGGTATGCGGTGGTGATGCTTCCGTCCAGGGCTGTGTGTGCCGTCCCGGGGCTGCAAGAGCGGTGTGGAGGAGGATGTCTGGGATCAGTTGTCAAGGTAAATATCAGGTTGTCGGGGGCCACAATAGCAGCAGCGCTTAGTGTTCCTAGCTGTTAACAGAGGCAGCTGTTAGAGGTTTTGTCAGGCTGTTCTCACTTATGTACCCGGCATATAAGCTCTGTACCCGGTGTATAAGACAACCCCCAACTTCAGAGTAGATTTTGAGGGGTTAAAAAGTCGTCTTATACGCCGGAAAATACGGTACACTTATTATAAAATAGTCAGACTTCACAAGTACTGTTTGCTTGATAAATCTTCCAGCTACTTTGTCTAAATTAGTAGCAAATTGATGGAACGTTACTTCTACCTTAAATGGTAGGAAACGCACCTATCTTGGCGATGGATAGGACAGCTAGAGGGGATATGGAGGAGGCTGTTATTTTTTCTTTTTATTTTGATAGGTGTAATTTCACCAGTTTGCTGATGGAAAGTAGAGGATACGTATGTTTAATTCTGATGCATTTTTTGAATGTGTTGTCATGGGTTAAATATGACCATTTTAGGTTCTTCTACTGGTTCTTTAGCACTGATACGTTGCCAAGCTATGGACTTGCATTTAACATAAAGTGTACAAACTTTATATACCTGACTTATTATCTTTTCAGAAGTAATATTGAGACATGATTAGGTATCAGGGACCAGATATGTACCGGTAATGACACCCAGTCCCAATGATAGGTAAAGACCATATAATTATATATTAATAGTATCTCATTACAAGAAAGATGTAGAGTAATTCAAGTGTATAAAGAACATATATGTTGATAATAGAGTCTGCAGTAGCAGATAGTGTTACCGGCAAGTGCTGACAGGCAACCCTGCTCCATAGTAACCCGAAGTTTACCTTGGATGCGGCCACACACGGAGCCCCGGGAACTGCGCTTTAGCTGAGCGCACAGGAAAACGTTGCAGAAAATGTTTTACTGTGCGCTCAGCTAAAGCGCAGTTCCCGGGGCTCTGTGTGTGGCTTCATCCAAGGTAAACTAGGGGTTTACTATGGAGCAGCATTGCCTGTCAGCACTTGCCGGTAATGCTATCTGCTACTGCAGACTCTGCTCAGCGTTTAGCGCTCACGATAAACGTGGGTCACCCTCCAAGTGTGACCCTAGCCTTATTAAGATATAGCTTTATAGCATGCACATAATATGTATTCTCTGCAGTGCTCACATAATCAAGTCACTGTTGCATGAACATGACATGCACAAACAGTGTTTTGCAAACACGATATAAAGGGAACCTGTCAGCTAGTTTGTGCCCCTCCAATTATCACTGTCTGTCCCTGCAGCTTTATAATACCAGTCTAATCATCCATGTCTGAGCTCATTGTGTAATGTGAAAGGTGAAAAAAAGCATTTCTACACTTACATTTCCTTATGTAATGAGGCAGTCAGTCCCCAGCTTGGAGGACGGGGACTGTTTGGCAGGTTAATAGTTAACATTTCAGCCTTGTGCTAGAACATGCTGGGAGACCTGATGTGATGTCACAACCATGTGACTACAATAGGCGGAGCTAAGTTCTCATAGAACATAATACGTTTGCTGGCTTAGCTCCGCCCACTATGGTCACATGATCGTTACATCACACAGGTCCTTTAGCAATCCAAGTTAAAAGTGAGTTAACTATTATCCTGCCAGACAGTCCCCGTCCTCCAAGCTGGGGACTAACTGCCTCATTACATAAGGAAATATAAGTGTATAAATGCTTTTTTTTACCTTTCACATTACACTATAAGATCAGACAGGGATGATTAGAATAGAATTATAAAGCTGCGGGGACAGCCAGTGATAGCTGTGGGGACATAAACCACCTGACAGGTTCCCTTTAATGCCGATGCCCCTGTCTATAAATACACCGACGTCCCAGTGATTCATAGCGCTGATGTTCCTGCACTCTCCTCTCTGCACAGCGGGACACTGATGTCATTACCTCAATGGCCACCTAATTATCCTTGTGGGCTTGCATGTGTCGCGTAGCCCTCTTCTCTCCCGCACATTCATACACGTTTGTCTCAGTTTCCTGCCCATCTGGGTTCTGCGTGCTCCTCTGCATTCCTGCATGGTTGCCTATATCTAGTGCTGTGCCATATTTTCCTTAACAGCTACCCACGTGCTTTTGCCTTTCCTTTTGCCTTGCCTTTTGCCTTTTGTCTTGCCTTTTGTATTGCCTTTTGCCTTGCCTTTTGCCTTGTCTTTTGCCTTGTCTTTTGCCTTGCCTTTAGCCTTGGCCTTTTGCCTTTGCCTTTTGCCTTTAGCCTTGCGCATTTTGCCTTGCTTTTTGCCTTTTGCCTTGCCTTTTGCATTGCCTTTTGCCCTGCTTTTTGCCTTTTGCCTTGCCTTTTTCCTTGCTTGTTGCCCTGCTTTTTACCTTGCATTTTTCCTATTTCATTTTGCCTTGCCTTTTGCCTTGCCTTACCTTTTGCCTTGCAGTTTGCCTTGCCTGTTGCCTTGCCTTTTGCTTTGTGTTTTGCCTTGCATTTTGCCTTGCCTTTTGCCTTTCTACCTTGCCTTTTGCCTTGCCTTTTGATTTGCCTTGCCTTTTGCATTTTGCCTTGCCTTATGCTTTGCCTTTTGCCTTGCCTTGCATTTTGCCTTGCCTTTTGCCTTTTGCGTTTTGCCTTGCCTTTTGTCTTGCCTTTTGCATTTTGCCTTGCCTTTTGTCTTGTCTTTTGCATTTTGCCTTGCCTTTTTCCTTCCCTTTTGCCTTGCCTTTCCTTTTACCTTTTGCCTTGCCTTTTGCCTTGCTTTGCCTTTTGCCTTGCCTTACCTTTTGCCTTGTCTTTTGCCTTGCCTTTTGCCTTGCCTTTTGCCTTGCCTATTGCCTTGCCTATTGCCTTGCCTATTGCCTTGCCTATTACCTTTCCTTTTGCCTTGCCTTTTGCCTTGCCTTTTGCCCTACTTTTTGCCTTTTTTTATTTGCGTTTTGCTTTTCCCTGCTTTTTGCTTTTGCTCCTTGCCTTTTTGCCTTGCCTTTTGCCTTGCCTTTTGCTTCCGCCTTTTGCCTTGCTTTTCCTTTTCCCTTCCTTTCCTTTTGCTTTTTCTTGCTTGCCTTGCTTGCTTGCCTTGCCTTGCCTGCCTTTTGCTTTGCTTGCTTTTGCTTCTTTGCTTTGCCTTTGCCTTGCCTTTTGCTTGCCTGTTTTCCTTTTGCTTGCCTTTTTGTTTTGCCTTTCTTGCCTTTTCCTTGCTTTCTTTGCCTTCTTTTCTTTTTGCCTTGCTTTTGCCTTGCCTTTCCTTGCCTTTTCTTGCCTTTGCTTTGCTTCTTTTGCCTTGCTTTTGCTTCCTTGCCTTCCTTTTGCCTTGCCTTTTGCCTTTTGTTGCTTCTTGCTTGTTTTTCTGCTTTTGCCTGCTTTTGCTTTTACCTTTTGCGTTTCCTTGCTTTGCCTTTTGTTGCCTTCCTTTTGCTGCCTTTGCCTTTTGCTCCTTTTGCCTTGCTTTTGCCTTTGCCTTTTTTCTTTGCCTTGCTTTTGCCTTGCCTTTTGTTCTTGCTTGCCTTTGCCTTTTGCTTTTTCTTGCTTTTTCTTGCTTTCTTTTGCTTCCTTTGCTTTTTTTGCCTTTTGCTTTTTTGCTTTGCCTTTCTTTTGCTTTCTTGTTTTGCCTCTTTGCCTTTTGCTTGCCTTGCTTTGCCTTCTTTTGCTTGCCTGCCTTGCTTGCTTTTGCTTGCCTGTTTGTTCTTCTTTTGCTGCTTCTTTTGCTTCCTTTTGCTTGCCTTGCTTTTGCCTTCTTTTCCTTTTGCCTGTTTTGCTTCCTTTCTTGCTTTTTTGCTTGCCTTTTGCTGTTTTTGCCTTTTGCTGCTTTTGCCTTTTTTTCCTTTTGCTGCCTTGCTTTTCTTGCCTTCTTTTGCCTTCCTTTTTGCTTGTCTTTTGCTTGCTTTTTTTGCTTCCTTTTGCCTTGTTTTGCTCTTGCTTTTGCCTTGCTTTGCTTCTTTGCCTGCTTTTTCTTTTGCCTTGCCTTGCCTTCTTTCTTCCTTTTGCCTCTGCTTTTGCCTTGCTTTGCCTTGCTTTTCTTTCCTTTTTCCTTTTCTTCTTTGCCTTGCTTTTGCTTGCCTTTTGCTGCCTGCTTTTGCTTTGCTTGCTTTCTGTTTGCTTTCCTCTTTGCTTTGCTTGCCTTTTTTTGTTGCCTTTTGCCTGCTTGCCCTTGTGCCTTGCTTTTGCTCTTTTGCCTTGCCTTTGCTCTTTTTGCCTTTGCCTTTTGCCTTGTTTTTGCTTTACGCCTTTGCCTTGCTTTGCCTTTGCCTGCCTTTGCCTTTGCTTGCCTTTTGCCTTGCTTTTGCTTGCTTTGCTTTTGCCTTGCCTTTTGCCTTTTGCCCTTGCCTTTGCTTTGCCTTGCCTTTTGCCTTGCTTTTGCCTTGCCTTTTGCTTGCCTTTGCCTTGCCTTTTTTTGCTCTTTTGCCTTGCCTTTTCTCCTTGCCTTGCCTTTTGCTTGCCTTGTTTGCCTTGCCTTTTGCCTTGCTTTCTCCTTTTTGTTGCCTTTGCTTCTTTTGCCTTGCCTTCCTTTTGCCTTGCTTTTGCTTTTGCCTTGCTTTCTTGCCTTGCTTGCCTTTGTCTTGCTTTTGCCTTGCTTTGCCTTCTTCCTTGCCTTGCCTCCTTTGCCTTGCCTTTGCCTTGCTTTGCCTTTTTGCTTGCCTTTTGCCCTGCTTTTGCCTTGCTTTTTGCCTTTGCCTGCTTTTGCCTTGCCTTTTGCCTTTGCCTTTTGCCTTGCCTTTTGCTTGCCTTGCCTTTTGCCTTTTGCCTTGCTTTTGCTTTGCCTTTGCCTTTTGCCTTTTGCTTGCCTTTTGCTTGCTTTTGCCTTGCCTTTTGCCTTGCCTTTTGCCTTGCTTGCTTTTTTTTTTGCCTTGCTTTTGCCTTTGCCCTTTGCTTGCCTTTTGCCTTTTGTTGCCTTTTGCCTTGCTTTGCCTTTTGTTGCCTTTTTGCCTTTGCCTTTTTTTTGCCTGCTTTGCCTTGCCTTTTGCCTTGCTTTTGCCTTTTGCCTTGCCTTTTGCTTCTTGCCTTGCTTTGCCTTCTTTGCCTTGTTTTGCTTGCCTTTCCTTGCCTTTCCTTGCTTTTCTGCCTTTTGCCTTTTGCCTGCTTCTTTTGCCTTGCCTTTTGCCTTTCTTTTGCTTGCTTTGCCTTGCCTTTTGCTTGCCTTTTGCCTTCTTTGCCTTGCTTTTCTTTTGCCTTGCTTTTGCCTTTCTTGCCTTTTGCCTTGCCTTTTGCCTTTTTTCCTTTTGCTTGCCTTTCTTGCTTTGCCTTTTGTTGCCTTGCTTTTGCCTTGCCTTTTGCCTTGCCTTGCTTTTGCCTGCTTTTGCTTTTGCCTTTTGTTGCCTTGCTTTGTTTGCCTTTTGCCTTGCATTTTGCTTTGCCTTTTTTGCCTTGCCTTTTGCCTCCTTTTGCCTTGCTTTTGCCTTGCCTTTTGCCTTTGCTTCTTGCCTTTTGCCTTGCCTTTTGCTTTTTGCCTTTTCTGCTTTTGCCTTTTGCCTCTTTTGCCTGCCTTTTGCCTTGCCTTTTGCCTTGCCTTTGCTTTTCCTTTTGCCTTGCCTTTGCCTTTTGCTTTTGCCTTGCCTTTTGCCTTCTTTTCTTGCCTTGCCTTTTTGCCTTTGCCTTGCTTTTTGCTCTTGCTTTTTGCTTGCCTTTTCCTTTGCCTTGCCTTTGCCTTTGCCTTTTTGCCTTGCCTTTTGCTCTTTGCCTTTTCCTTGCCTTTGTCTTCCTTGCCTTTGCCTTTTGCCTTGCCTTTGTTCCTTTGCCTTGCCTTTTTGCCTTGCTTGCTTGCCTTTTTGCTTTTCTGCCTTGCCTTTGCTTTCCTTGCTTTTGCCTTCCTTTGCTTTGCCTTGCCTTTGCCTTGCCTTTTGCCTTTGCTCTTGCCTTGCCTTTTGCTTGCCTTTGCCTTGCCTTTGCCTTGCTTGCCTTGCCTTTGCTTGTTTTGCCTTGCCTTTTGCCTTGCTTCTTTGCCTTTTGCCTTTTGCCTTGCCTTTTGCTTCTTGCTTGCCTTTTGCCTTGTTTTCCTTTTGCCTTCTTTTGCCTTGCCTTTTGCCTTGCCTTTTGCCTTTGCCTTTTGCCTTTTTGCCTTTTGCCTTGCCTTTTGCTTGCTTGCCTTGCCTTTTGCCTGCTTTTCGCCTTCTTGCTTGCCTTGCTTGCCTTTTTCGCCTTCCTTTTCTGCCTTTGCCTCCTTTTTGCCTTTTGTTTGCCTTTTTCCTTTGCCTTTGCCTTTGCCTTTGGCTTTTGCCTTTGCCTTGCCTTTGCCTTGCTTTTGCCTTTCTTTGCCTTGCTTTTGCCTTGCCTTTTTGCCTTGCCTTTTGCCTTGCCTTGCCTTTTTGCTTTTGCCTTGCCTTTTGCTTTGCTTTTTGCCTTTTGCCTTGCCATTTTGACTTGCCTTTCTTGCTTTTGCTCTTCTTTGCCTTTGCCTTTTTCCTTCCTTTTGCCCTTGCCTTTGCCTTTTGCCTTCTTTGCTTTGCGCTTTTGCCTTGCTTTTGCCTTTTGCCTTACCTTTTGCCTTTTGCCTTCTTTGCCTTGCCTTTTGCCTGCCTTTTGCCTTACTTTTTGCCTTTTGTTTTTCTTTTGCCCTTGCTCTTTTTGCCTTTTGCCCTGCTTTTTTGCCTTGCTTTGCCTGCTTTTTTGCCTTGCCTTTTGCCTTGCCTTTGCCTTTGCCTTTTGCCTTTTTGCCTTGCCTTTTGCTTTTTGCCTTTTGCTCCTTTGCCTTCTTTGCCTTGCTTTCCTTGTTTTCCTGCCTTTTGCCTTGCCTTTCCTTTCCTTTTGCCTTTGCCTTTTGCTTTCCTTTGCCTTTCCTTTTGCCTTTGCCTTTTGCCTTGCCTTTTGCTTACCTTTTGCCTTGCCTTTTGCCTGCTTTTGCCTTTGCCTTTCGCCTTGCTTTTTTGCCTTTTGCCTTGCTTTTTGTCTTGCCTTTTGCCCTTGCCTTCTGCCTTTTGTCTTGCCTTTTGTCTTGCCTTTTGCCTTGTCTTTTGCCTTGCCTTTCTGCCTTTTGCCTTGCCTTTTGCTTGCCTTTTGCCTTGCCTTTTTGCCTGCTTTTTGCCTTCCCTTTGCCCTGCTTTCTTTGCCTTTTTGCCTTGCTTTTGCCTTGCCTTTTGCCTTGCCTTTTGCCTTTTGTCTTGCCTTTTGCCTTGCCTTTTGCCTTGCATTTTTTCCTCTTTCATTTTGCCTTGCCTTTTGCCTTTTGCCTTGCCTTACCTTTTGCCTTGCCTTTTGCCTTATCTTTTGCCTTGCAGTTTGCCTTACCTGTGGCCTTGCCTTTTGCTTTGTCTTTTGCCTTGCGTTTTGCCTTGCCTTTTGCCTTTCTACCTTGCCTTTTGCCTTGCCTTTTGATTTGCCTTGCCTTTTGCATTTTGCCTTGCCTTATGCTTTGCCTTTTGCCTTGCCTTGCATTTTGCCTTGCCTTTTGCCTTTTGCGTTTTGCCTTGCCTTTTGTCTTGCCTTTTGCATTTTGCCTTGCCTTTTGTCTTGTCTTTTGCATTTTGCCTTGCCTTTTTCCTTCCCTTTTGCCTTGCCTTTCCTTTTGCCTTTTGCCTTGCCTTTTGCCTTGCTTTGCCTTTTGCCTTGCCTTACCTTTTGCCTTGTCTTTTGCCTTGCCTATTGCCTTGCCTATTGCCTTGCCTATTGCCTTTCCTTTTGCCTTGCCTTTTGCCTTGCCTTTTGCCCTACTTTTTGCCTTTTGTTTTTACTTTTGCCCTGCTTTTTGCCTTTTACCCTGCTTTTTGCCTTTTGCCCTGCTTTTTGCCTTGCCTTTTGCCTTGCCTTCTGCCTTGCCCTGTGCCTTGCCTTTTCCTTTTTGCCTTGCCTTTTGCCTTGCCTTTTTGCATTTTGCCTTGCCTTTTGCCTTTCCTTTTGCCTTGCCTTTTGTCTTGCCTTTTGCCTTGCCTTTTGCCCTACTTTTTGTCTTTTGTCTTTCCTTTTGCCCTGCTTTTTGCCTTTTGCCTTGCCTTCTGCCTTGCCCTGTGCCTTGCCTTTTCCTTTTTGCCTTGCCTTTTGCCTTGCATTTAGCATTTTGCCTTGCCTTTTGCCTTGCCTTTTGTATTTTGCCTTGCCTTTTGCCTTGCCTTTTGCATTTTGCCTTGCCTTTTGCCTTGCCATACCTTTTGCCTTCTGCCTTGCCTTTTGCCTTTCCTTTTGCCTTGCCTTTTGCCTTTCCTTTTGCCTTTCCTTTTGCCTTGCTTTTTGCATTTTGTCCTGCTTTTTTACCTTTTCCTTGCTTTTTGCCTTGCCTTCAGCCTTGCCCTGAGCCTTGCCTTTTCCTTTTTGCCTTGCCTTTTGCATTTTGCCTTGCCTTTTGCCTTGCCTTATGTTTTGCCTTGCCTTTTGCTTTGCTTTGCCTTTTGCCTAGCCTGTTGCCTTGCCTGTTGCCTTGCCTGTTGCCTTGCCTTTTGCCCTGCTTTTTGCGTTTTGCTTTGCATTGCCTTTTGTCTTGCCTTTTACCTTGCTTTATGCCTTTTACCTTGCCTTTTGCCTTACCTTTTGCCTTGCCTTTTGCCTTTTCTTTTGCTTTTTCTTCTGCCTTTGCCTTTTGCCTTACCTTTTGACTTGCCTTTTGCCCTGGTTTTTGCCGTGCCTTTTGCTTTGCCATTTGCCTTGCCTAATGCTTTGCCTTTAGCCTTTTGCCTTGTCTTTTGCTTTGTCTTTTGCCTTCTCTTTTGGCTTGCCTTTTGCTTTGCCTTTTGCCTTGTCTTTTGCCTTGCCTTTTACCTTGCCTTTTGCTTTGCCTTTTGCCTTGTCTTTTGCCTTGCCTTTTGCCTTACCTTTTGTCTTTTGCCTTACCTTTTGCCTTTCGCTTTGCCTTTAGCCTTGCGCCTTTTGCCTTGGTTTTTGCCTTGGTTTTTGCCTTTTGCCTTGCCTTTTGCCTTGCCTTTTGCCTTGCCTTGCCTTGCCTTTTTCCTTTTGTCTTGCCTTTTGCCCTGCTTTTTGCCTTTTGCCTTGCCTTTTGACTCAAGACCACATCACTATGTACTAATTCCTACTAAAATAAAGAAGTAGTTTAGTTCAGAGAAAGAAAAAATGTAAGTTTCACATTACACTTATTGAAAAATAGTCAGACTTCACAAGTACTGTTTGCTTGATAAATCTTCCAGCTACTTTGTCTAAATTAGGAGCAAATTGATGGAACATTACTTCTACCTAAAATGGTAGGAAACGCACCTATCTTGGCGATGGATAGGACAGCTAGAGGGGATATGGAGGAGGCTGTTATTTTTTTCTTTTTATTTTGATAGGTGTAATTTCACCAATTTGCTGATAATTTATGGAAAGTAGAGGATACGTATGTTTAATTCTGATGAATTTTTTGAATGTGTTGTCATGGGTTAAATATGACCATTTTAGGTTCTTCTACTGGGCCTTTAGCACTGATATGTTGCCAAGATATGGACTTGCATTTAACATAAAGTGTACAAACTTTATTTGCCTGAATTATTTTTTCAGAAGTAATATTGAGACATGATTAGGTACCTGGGGTCAGATATGTACCGGTAATGACACCCAGTCCAAATGATAGGTAAAGACCACATAATTATGTATTAATAGTATCTCATTACAAGAAAGATGTAGAGTAATTCAAGTGTATAAAGAATATATATGTTGGGAATAGATATTACATGTTGTAAAATAGGCAGTCCTCACATGTAGCTTGGAGGTATATACTCCAGCTACTTAGCCTAAATTTGAAGAAAATCCTTTAAATATTACATGCACCTAGAATGGTAGAAAATGCACCTATCTTTACTTGGAGGGTGACCCATGTTTAATGTGAGCGCTAAACGCTGAGCAGAGTCTGCAGTAGCGGATAGTGTTACCGGCAAGTGCTGACAGGCAATGCTGCTCCATAGTAAACCCCTAGTTTACCTTGGATGCGGCCACACACGGAGCCCCGGGAACTGCACTTTAGCTGAACGCACAGGAAAACGTTGCAGAAAATGTTTTCCTGTGCGCTCAGCTAAAGCGCAGTTCCCGGGGCTCTGTGTGTGGCTTCATCCAAGGTAAATTGTGGGTTACTATGGAGCAGCATTGCCTGCCAGCACTTGCCGGTAATGCTATCCGCTACTGCAGACTCTGCTCAGCGTTTAGCGCTCACGATAAACGTGGGTCACCCTCCAAGTGTGACCCTAGCCTTATTAAGATATAGCTTTATAGCATGCACATAATATGTATTCTCTGCAGTGCTCACATAATCAAGTCACTGTTGCATGTACATTATATGCACAAGCTGTGTTTTGCAAACACGATTTAAAGGGAACCTGTCAGACTGTTTATGCCCCCACCCCAGCTATCACTGTCTGTAGCTGCAGCTTTATAATACCAGTCCTAATCATCCATGTCTGAGCTCATAGTGTAATGTGAAAAGTGAAAAAAAAGCATTTCTACACTTACATTTCCTTATTAGTAATGAGGCAGTCAGTCCCCAGCTTGGAGGACAGGGACTGTTTGGCAGGTTAATAGTTAACATTTCAGCCTTGTGCTAGAACATGCTGGGAGACCTGATGTGATGTCACAACCATGTGACTACAATACGTAGAGCTAATTTCTCATAGAACATAATACGTTTGCTGGCTTAGCTCCGCCCACTATGGTCACATGATCGTTACATCACACATGTCCTTTAGCAATCCAAGTTGAAAGTGAGTTAACTATTATCCTGCCAGACAGTCTCCCTCGTCCAAGGTGTAGAATGAAATATAAGTGTATAAATGCTTTTTTTACCTTTCACATTACACTATAAGATCAGACAGGATGATTAGAATAGAATTATAAAAGCTGCGGGGACAGCCAGTGATAGCTGTGGGGACATAAACCACCTGACAGGTTCCCTTTAATGCCGACGCCCCTGTCTATAAATACACCGACCTCCCGGTGATTCCTAGTGCTGATGTCCCTGCACTCTCCTCTCTGCACAGCGGGGACACTGATGCCATTACCTCAATGGCTACCTGATTATCCTTGTGGGCTTGCATGTGTCGCGTGGCCTCTCTCTCTCCCGCACATTCATACACGTTTATCTCAGTTCCCTGCCCATCTGCATGGCTGCCCCCATGTTGCCTGGTGTAATGCTCTCCCTGTACAGCCATTCACATAAGTCTCAGTCCCCTGCGCTCCCCCAGGACCCAATTTTGGGTTCGTATGATCCT